>CAUOFW020005924.1:362444-446104 GCA_963454935.2 Ilex paraguariensis
CTACTGCCTTACGATGGATCCCAAAATTTTTTGGAGATTAAAAAAAAACAAATAACTTCGTCATATTCTAAATAGTGCTAGCTATACCAAAAAAGTGGTAACATTCGAATTCATCTAATTAACATTTTATTTCATCAAATTAACAGCATATAAACATTCAATTTCACCAAATTAATAAATAAATTACCTTCAATATTATTTATTAAAATTCAAACAAAAATATCCGTCAATGTTAATTTTTTGTTGATTTGATGAATTGAATACTAATTAGACGAAAATGAATGCTAATTTGGATGCTAATTTCATCCACAATGGTTGTCCTTAACCATTTATGTCATAAATTTACCCACGATTTTTTTAATGTGACCTTTAAATGTGGTAACTTTACCCAAACTGGAGTGGAAAATTACCACAATGGCTTTAAATTTGTCCACAATGATTGTAAGTTAAATAATTTCTTTTGTAAATTTATTCATAATCTTTGTAATGTGACCTTTAAATGTGGTAACTTTACTCACAATAGTGGTAACCTTACTGTAAGCCCCTATGTAATTATTTTATATTATATTATATTATCATGCATTGCATTAATATAATTGAGTTAAGGATATGTGATAAGGGATGTATTAGAACATTGAAAGTGTTCTGGAGCTAAGACACGTGTTTGGGAGAATTTGGGTAGAAAGGAATTAAACACTACCTTAATATTTTAGCCATAACTTTTTATTAAGCTGATTTTTGGACATTAGCAACTTCACTTCAAGGGATACAAAAATGTATTTCATGAAAATTTTGTGAATTGACTCCTAACTAGACAAAAATAACCTTGGAAGTTCAGGCCAAAACTGGAGTTACGTTTGAACGTAGTTCAAATGCAATTGACATGAAATTTAGCCCCGAAAGTTTAGGCTAACAAACAGAACTTGAGATACTGAGAATAGAGCACATTCAAATGCAATTGACATCCAAACGTGGAGCATTTGAATGCCAATCACGTTTGAGCGTGAACCAAGAGAGAAGTTTTTTTACCGTAGTTTGCAATTGACATCCAAACGTGGAGCATTCGAATGCCAATCACGTTTGAGCATGAACCAAGAGAGAAGTTTTTTACCGTAGTTTTCAACCCTAAGGTGCCAAGAGAGGGTGATAGGGAAGAAAAAGGGCAAGATTGTGGGGGAACTAACACCTAGGAAACAAATCAACGCACACCAGAATTGATTAAACTAGGGATCAAGGTCGGGGTTCTTTCTCAAATTCATTCATTAAGGGTTATGGTCAACTATATTTATGTTTTGATTCCTATTTACTTAAATATGACAGATCTACAATGTGTTTACACTCTTTTTGATAATATCATTTGTTTTTGAAAGAAATACATGTTTTACATAAAAAATCACATGTTCTTGATAAAAAAAAAACCCTATATTTTCATTATTGTTAACTTGAATGTTTTATTCTACAATGTCTTGCATGTGTCGATTGAATTACTCTTGAGCTTTGATAATTGTGTGATTTTTAATGTTGGAAAACGTGAGTTTTTACTAAAATATATCTCATGTGACAGAATTGATGAACTAGGGTTACATGCGAACCTATATCGCAGAGTGTTCACATGTGTCTCTTACATTAAGGGATTTGAAGGTTTTCTATCACTTGTAGTAGGTTTGGTTCCTTGTGGGGTTTCCAAACCATTATTCGTTCCATAGGGATCGAGGCTAAGGGTTGGTATATCATAATCTTATGAAGGATTCGTCATTCCTAATACGTTAGTATAAACCTTTCCTGAACTTTGTAACCCTACGAGGTGTTATTTTTGAAATGGTGGAGTTTTGTGGGCTAGATGTATTCATTATGTGAATTCTTGTTTATTCAGCATATGTACAAGAGATATTGTGTTATGAAATATGATTTTATGAATGATTCTATGCTGATCCAAATTTTAATCTTCCTATTGCGTAAACTTGAGATCGTTACTTGACACTGTTTTAATTAAAAATTATAAATGGTATTTTACAAACTAAGAATAACCTATTTTAAGATTTCTAAACCTTGTTTGGGTTTGAGAAGATTTTCTTACTAGGCTTTATTGCTCACCCTACCAAAAATATTTTTCAGATTTCGGTATTGAGGAGGTCCCAGGACTAGGTGAGTAGGTAGATTGGAATACTGAGGTGGATCATGATGTAGATCCGAAAGTGGACGTTTAGTGATACTTTCCCTAGTTTATAGTTTTAAATTTTAATGAATTGATATTGTCATGGATGTTCTTTAGTTAGTTATAGAAGAATATTTACTTTGGTTTGGATTTAACCTTAATGATTTATTTAAGTTTGATTTGAGATTTATCTAATTAGATATTGAATGATGAATGGTTTTATTTATTTTATGGTACTTTAGTATTCTCTCATGGTTTAATGGTTGATAGATAATTAATGTTTCCACTATAGATTTTAGGACGTTACAAGTTGGTATCAGATCCTATAGATTAGATCTTACATGGGAGTTGTATGTTTTGGGATCACTCACTCGAAATGTTCGTATAACTTGGAAGAAATATTAAGCTTGAATCATTGGGAGTTTTGTGTTTATGTGTTAAGCATGAGTTGGTGTTTATAGCTTTATAGCGGAAACTAAACTGCGTTTTAATGTGCAGAATGGAGGGTAAGAGAGGATGTGACCGCCCGACTATTCCAGCTAGAAACCAAGCCCCACCACCACCTTAAGATGCTACAAGCGACATCTATCAATGTTTGAGGGACTTGACCACCTTAGCACATAACTAGAATGAGAATAACAATAATCACAATGGGGTTGTCCAGCCTTTAGCTCAAAGACAGATCAACGAGAATGAGAACCGAAGGCTGATGGTTCTCTGGGAATTTTTAAGGCAACATCCACCCACTTTTCAGGGAAGCTTTAACCCTATGGATGCTAACTAATGGATTAGACGAGTGAAGAAGATGAATATAGTATGGGGATTGCTGAGTTTCTCTGAGTCGAGATGGCTACTTATATTTTGGGAGGAGAGACAGACCACTGGTGGGACTTAGTTAAGAGGCTACAAAACATGGATGCCATGACCTGGGAGGCCTTTGACCAAGTATTCCAAGACAAGTACTTCCCTGAATCTATAAAAGACAAGATTAGAGCAGGCTTCTTAGCACTATGACAAAACAATATTATCGTAGCTCAGTATAAAAGAAAGTTTGATGAATTATCTCGCTACACTACAAAGTTTGTTTCTACCGAAGCCAAGAGGGCTAAGAGGTTCGAGCAAGGCTTGAGACCTACCATTCAAGAGACGTTCGTTGCTCTAAAAAATTAGAAAGTATGGAGGACTTGTTTGAGAGGGCTACATTGGTAGAAAGGGATATTGAGGATAACTAGAGGAGACATACTTTGGCAAGGGGAGATCCAATTAGGACAAGCAACAATAGTGGAGGAGTGTAGAGGGTGGTCCCATATCGCAACCCAGATCAAATTACTGGGCAAAGGAATCCACTGGTTCGGGGAACTTGGGCTTGCCAAAGAGGAAAAACGTGGATACCTAACTATGCTTTGGTTGTGGAGGGTTTGAGCATCTTAAGAGCAACTATCCATATGTTCCACAGCTGGGACAGCCTAACCGTGGACAAAATCAGTAAGAACACTCAAGCTGTAGGACAATCGCATCAGAATAAGCTACCACCACAGAAGCAACTACAGTAAAGAAACCATGGAGCTAGAGCAACAAGTGGAAAACAACCAAGGTCAAGTTTTTGCTATAACCCAATAGGATGAGAATGCTTCCAACACCGTGGTGGAAGGTATTGTTTTTTTGTATAATTCATGGGCACGCATTATATTTGATTCTGGTGCCACAAACTCTTTTACATGCATGACCTATGCTTTGACATTAGGGTTGGAATTTGATAGCCTAGAAAGTGTTTTAAATATTGATTTACCTACTAGGAATGGTTTGATACATTTATTGTGTGTAGGGGTAGTATTCCGCTTCAAAAATGAGCGAAATTCTTTCCACCCATTTTTCACTACGGGTAATTGATTTCTAAAAGGTAAGGGAAGGAGTAGTTTGAACTTTCTAGCCAACATAATGGGGGAGATGAACGAGTTGAATCTCAGTCTAACTACATATTGGTGGTGTCAAATTTTCTGGATGTCTTCCCAAATGAACAGTTTGTATTACTCCCACATAGAAAGATCGAATTTGCTATTGATTTATCTCTGAATACTAAACCCATATCCATTTCTCCTTATTGCAGGACATGTTTGGAGTTAAAAGAGCTAAGGAAGCACTTGGACCAACTGTTGGCTATTAGGTTTATTCATTGAAGCATTTCACCTTGGGGAGCACCAGTCCTCTTTGTGAAGAAGAATGATGAGATGCTCGGGCTATGTATCGATTATAGGAAGTTGAATCAAGTGACTGTAAAGAATAGGTATTCACTACCTTGGATTGATGATTTGTGTGATCAGCTAAGGGGTTCTAGGTACTACTCTAAGATTGATCTTCATACTGAGTACCATTAGCTGAGAATAAAGGAGGAGGATATTCCTTTGACAACTTTTCATACTAACGTTCCTGCAGCTTTTAAGGTGTTTAGAACTTATCTGGATCAATTTTTTTTTTTATTTATCATTTTCATTGATGAAATTTTGGTCTATTTAAGGACACATGAGGAGCATGCACAACACATCCAGTTGGTGCTACAAAAATTATGGGGGCATAAGTTGTATGTAAAGATAAGTAAATGTGAGTTTTTGATGAAGGAGGTTAAGTTCTTTGGATACGTGGTGTCAGAATAGGGAGTAGTGATAGACCAAGCAAAAATTGAGGTAGTAATGAAGTGGGAATGACATCAAAATGTAACAAAAATCTGTAGTTTCTTGCATCTAGCAGGTTACTATAGGAGGTTCATGGAAGGGTTTTCTCAAGTAGATATGCAGATGACCCATCTTACGAAGAAGGGGGAAATGTTCTTGTGGACCTAGGATTATGAACAAGCCTTACCATTTTGAAGTAGAAGTTCACTACCGCAACAGTATTCATTATTTTGTATAGGGATAAGGGCTACTATATGTACACAGATGCTTCGCTATGAGGTTTGGGTTGTATGTTGATATAGAAGGGGAAGGTGGTTGCTTATGGTTTGAGATAGTTGAAGATCCATGAACAAAATTACCCCTACCCATGATTTGGAGCTTGCGACAGTGGTGTTTGCTATCAAGTTATGGAGGTGTTATTTGTAAGGAGGGAAATTTNCAAGCCTTACCATTTTGAAGTAGAAGTTCACTACCGCAACAGTATTCATTATTTTTTATAGTGATAAGGGCTACTATATTTACACAGATGCTTCGCTATGAGGTTTGGGTTGTATGTTGATGCAGAAGGGGAAGGTGGTTGCTTATGGTTTGAGATAGTTGAAGATCCATGAACAAAATTACCCCTACCCATGATTTGGAGCTTGCAACAGTGGTGTTTGCTATCAAGTTATGGAGGTGTTATTTGTAAGGAGGGAAATTTTAGGCTTATTCCGATCATAAGAGCCATAAGTAAATCTTCACTCAAAAGGATTTAAACCTTTGACAAAGGCGATGGATAGAGTACTTGTAAGATTATAAATTCAAGTTGAATTATCATCTAGGGAAGGCTAACATCGTGGCAGATGCACTGAATAAGAAGTCCCATGGAGGAATGAATTGTATGACTGTAAAAAAGTGGAAGATGGTGGAAGCTTTGGAAGAATTTGATCTTCATGTGGGAAAAATGAGAATCGACCATGTGTGTTCAACCTAGTAGCTCAACCCGTAATACAACAAAGGGTTGTAGAGTTACAACGTTAGATCAACAATTGGAGGCGATTTAGAATCTATTGGATAGAGGGGAGACTGTAGAGGATTGGTCCTTACATAAGGATGAGTTAAGTTTTCAAGGGAGATTGTGTATATCAGATGATAACCAACTGAAAGAAGATGTTTTGGATGAAAGCCACCATTTGAGATTTGCAATCCATCCCAGTAACAAAATGTATTGAGGTCTAAAACGCTAGTATTGGTGGAAGAGGATGACGAGAGATATAGCTAAATTTGTAGCTAAGTGTGTAGTTTACCAACAAGTGAAGATTGAACATTAGAAATTGGGAGATCACTATTGAGGAGGACCCCGGACTAGATGAGCAGATATATTGGGATGCTAGGGTAGATCACAATGCAGATCCAAAAGTGGATGTTTAGTGTTCTTAATTTTAATGAATTGATATTGCCATGAATGTTCTTTAGTTAGTTGTTGAAGAATATTTACTTTGGTTTGGATTTAACCTTCAGGATTTATTTATATTTTTTTTGAGATTTGTCTAATTAAATATTGAATGATGAATGGTGTAGTTATTTAATGGTATTTTAAAATGTTCTCATAGTTTAATGGTTGATAGATAGTTAATGTCTTTATTGTGAATTTTGGGGTATTACACTTACCCTAATAGGTAGTAACCTTACCTATTTATTGTAAATGCTCCTTCATTGGTAGTACTAAGAGCATCTCCAATGCTTATCCTTTTTAAAATTTAGTTTAAAAAAGAAATCCCTTAAAAACATTNGTACTAAGAGCATCTCCAATGCTTATCCTTTTTAAAATTTAGTTTAAAAAAGAAATCCCTTAAAAACATTCTCCAACACTACACTTATACCCAAATCGAATGAAGGAAGACTAATTTTTTTACTCAAATTAAAGGAGAGTTAAATTCATACTTAAATCTTAATGGTAAAATTTTACTCTCTTTTAATAGTTTATCCTCTTTTAAATTTAAATTTCTTTTCCATTAAATTTAAGTTTCTCTATTGGAAAACTTTATACTAAATCTAACTTTTTATTATTTCTTTTACTCAAATTTGAGTAAAAATTTGAGTTTGCATCGAAGACTCATCACTTTTATTGTACAAATCAGGACAAATTAGATTTGTACTATCTGGCACAGAGAATCTCTTTTCTCACTTTTAAACGAAAACCAGTTTAAGAAATCACCGGTNGAGGAGGACCCCGGACTAGATGAGCAGATATATTGGGATGCTAGGGTAGATCACAATGCAGATCCAAAAGTGGATGTTTAGTGTTCTTAATTTTAATGAATTGATATTGCCATGAATGTTCTTTAGTTAGTTGTTGAAGAATATTTACTTTGGTTTGGATTTAACCTTTAGGATTTATTTATATTTTATTTGAGATTTGTCTAATTAAATATTGAATGATGAATGGTGTAGTTATTTAATGGTATTTTAAAATGTTCTCATAGTTTAATGGTTGATAGATAGTTAATGTCTTTATTGTGAATTTTGGGGTATTACACTTACCCTAATAGGTAGTAACCTTACCTATTTATTGTAAATGCTCCTTCATTGGTAGTACTAAGAGCATCTCCAATGCTTATCCTTTTTAAAATTTAGTTTAAAAAAGAAATCCCTTAAAAACATTTTCCAATACTACACGTATACCCAAATCGAATGAAAGAAGACTAATTTTTTTACTCAAATTAAAGGAGACTTAAATTCATACTTAAATCTTAATGGTAAAATTTTACTCTCTTTTAATAGTTTACCCTCTTTTAAATTTAAATTTCTTTTCCATTAAATTTAAGTTTCTCTATTGGAAAACTCTATACTAAATCTAACTTTTTATTATTTCTTTTACTCAAATTTGAGTAAAGATTTGCATCGAAGACTCATCACTTTTATTGTACAAATCAGGACAAATTAGATTTGTACAATANCAAACTCTTTTACATGCATGACCTATGCTTTGACATTAGGGTTGGAATTTGATAGCCTAGAAAGTGTTTTAAATATTGATTTACCTACTAGGAATGGTTTGATACATTTATTGTGTGTAGGGGTAGTATTCCGCTTCAAAAATGAGCGAAATTCTTTCCACCCATTTTTCACTACGGGTAATTGATTTCTAAAAGGTAAGGGAAGGAGTAGTTTGAACTTTCTAGCCAACATAATGGGGGAGATGAACGAGTTGAATCTCAGTCTAACTACATATTGGTGGTGTCAAATTTTCTGGATGTCTTCCCAAATGAACAGTTTGTATTACTCCCACATAGAAAGATCGAATTTGCTATTGATTTATCTCTGAATACTAAACCCATATCCATTTCTCCTTATTGCAGGACATGTTTGGAGTTAAAAGAGCTAAGGAAGCACTTGGACCAACTGTTGGCTATTAGGTTTATTCATTGAAGCATTTCACCTTGGGGAGCACCAGTCCTCTTTGTGAAGAAGAATGATGAGATGCTCGGGCTATGTATCGATTATAGGAAGTTGAATCAAGTGACTGTAAAGAATAGGTATTCACTACCTTGGATTGATGATTTGTGTGATCAGCTAAGGGGTTCTAGGTACTACTCTAAGATTGATCTTCATACTGAGTACCATTAGCTGAGAATAAAGGAGGAGGATATTCCTTTGACAACTTTTCATACTAACGTTCCTGCAGCTTTTAAGGTGTTTAGAACTTATCTGGATCAATTTTTTTTTTTATTTATCATTTTCATTGATGAAATTTTGGTCTATTTAAGGACACATGAGGAGCATGCACAACACATCCAGTTGGTGCTACAAAAATTATGGGGGCATAAGTTGTATGTAAAGATAAGTAAATGTGAGTTTTTGATGAAGGAGGTTAAGTTCTTTGGATACGTGGTGTCAGAATAGGGAGTAGTGATAGACCAAGCAAAAATTGAGGTAGTAATGAAGTGGGAATGACATCAAAATGTAACAAAAATCTGTAGTTTCTTGCATCTAGCAGGTTACTATAGGAGGTTCATGGAAGGGTTTTCTCAAGTAGATATGCAGATGACCCATCTTACGAAGAAGGGGGAAATGTTCTTGTGGACCTAGGATTATGAACAAGCCTTACCATTTTGAAGTAGAAGTTCACTACCGCAACAGTATTCATTATTTTTTATAGTGATAAGGGCTACTATATTTACACAGATGCTTCGCTATGAGGTTTGGGTTGTATGTTGATGCAGAAGGGGAAGGTGGTTGCTTATGGTTTGAGATAGTTGAAGATCCATGAACAAAATTACCCCTACCCATGATTTGGAGCTTGCAACAGTGGTGTTTGCTATCAAGTTATGGAGGTGTTATTTGTAAGGAGGGAAATTTTAGGCTTATTCCGATCATAAGAGCCATAAGTAAATCTTCACTCAAAAGGATTTAAACCTTTGACAAAGGCGATGGATAGAGTACTTGTAAGATTATAAATTCAAGTTGAATTATCATCTAGGGAAGGCTAACATCGTGGCAGATGCACTGAATAAGAAGTCCCATGGAGGAATGAATTGTATGACTGTAAAAAAGTGGAAGATGGTGGAAGCTTTGGAAGAATTTGATCTTCATGTGGGAAAAATGAGAATCGACCATGTGTGTTCAACCTAGTAGCTCAACCCGTAATACAACAAAGGGTTGTAGAGTTACAACGTTAGATCAACAATTGGAGGCGATTTAGAATCTATTGGATAGAGGGGAGACTGTAGAGGATTGGTCCTTACATAAGGATGAGTTAAGTTTTCAAGGGAGATTGTGTATATCAGATGATAACCAACTGAAAGAAGATGTTTTGGATGAAAGCCACCATTTGAGATTTGCAATCCATCCCAGTAACAAAATGTATTGAGGTCTAAAACGCTAGTATTGGTGGAAGAGGATGACGAGAGATATAGCTAAATTTGTAGCTAAGTGTGTAGTTTACCAACAAGTGAAGATTGAACATTAGAAATTGGGAGATCACTATTGAGGAGGACCCCGGACTAGATGAGCAGATATATTGGGATGCTAGGGTAGATCACAATGCAGATCCAAAAGTGGATGTTTAGTGTTCTTAATTTTAATGAATTGATATTGCCATGAATGTTCTTTAGTTAGTTGTTGAAGAATATTTACTTTGGTTTGGATTTAACCTTTAGGATTTATTTATATTTTATTTGAGATTTGTCTAATTAAATATTGAATGATGAATGGTGTAGTTATTTAATGGTATTTTAAAATGTTCTCATAGTTTAATGGTTGATAGATAGTTAATGTCTTTATTGTGAATTTTGGGGTATTACACTTACCCTAATAGGTAGTAACCTTACCTATTTATTGTAAATGCTCCTTCATTGGTAGTACTAAGAGCATCTCCAATGCTTATCCTTTTTAAAATTTAGTTTAAAAAAGAAATCCCTTAAAAACATTCTCCAATACTACACGTATACCCAAATCGAATGAAGGAAGACTAATTTTTTTACTCAAATTAAAGGAGAGTTAAATTCATACTTAAATCTTAATGGTAAAATTTTACTCTCTTTTAATAGTTTATCCTCTTTTAAATTTAAATTTCTTTTCCATTAAATTTAAGTTTCTCTATTGGAAAACTCTATACTAAATCTAACTTTTTATTATTTCTTTTACTCAAATTTGAGTAAAGATTTGCATCGAAGACTCATCACTTTTATTGTACAAATCAGGACAAATTAGATTTGTACAATACAAATTAGATTTGTACTATCTGGCACAGAGAATCTCTTTTCTCACTTTTAAACGAAAACCAGTTTAAGAAATCACCGGTTAACTGATTGGGAAACTCAAAAAGCACAAGCAATGTTGGTTTTTCGGTACAGTACCCAAAAACTAAAGGTCTGTACCGTAGTCGGGTCCCAATCAATAAGAGAATAACACTTTCTCGATGACCCGTCCCTATTCCTAGCTGCGTGGAGAGGGGGCGGTCATCTATGTACACATCAGTTGTACTTGAGACGAGCAGTAAGATGGAAAAGCTCCCATCTTGAATTGTATGACTTGAGCAGCTGTGCTTACCAGCCTCCCCCTCCCTGTTCCCTCCCCCCAAATGACAAAAAAGCTCGAAAAAAAACAGAACAGAAAATGGAAGGATGACTTACGCCTTGGACCAAATACAAAAAACAATGTCCAAAAGCACAAAGTAGCCATATAGTTTGGTCATGGTGGAAGTTTGGAGATACATCAAGTTAATACCACGTCCCAAAAGACATTAATCGTCAAAATATGTGCAGAAACGGCTATGCACATTGAAAACAGGCTCCTACTACCTTGAAACTATCAGGATTCTGACGCGACCATGTATCAAAATAGTTTCTTCCAGAAATACTATGGAAGATCAGACTGCTATCCCGTGTAACCCACTAATTTAGCAGAAAACAAACAAACTAGACACCCAATGTCGCAAAAACAATCCTTCAGGGGAGAACTAGACAATCATTAGGTAAATGCGAGACAACCTGGGATGCAAGAGAGTTGCGAAGATCTTTCTCCAAATTCAAGCTACTATACTCTGACGACCCAACCTCCTGTAAACAAACTGCTTCCGAGATGTAAATCTTCAACTCTTGAAACCTGTCCTCTGGTAGGGAAACCTTAGAAAGAAGTCTCCAAGCATAATCCTCAGAGGCATCATCATAATCCTTCCTTCTCTTGAGTACCATATGGCCACTGATTTCCCACACAGCAGGGTTCACTTGGGTGTCCAGAAGCTCCTGGCTTACTTCTCCTAGTGCTTGTTGCTCTGCATAGCACTGATATCCAAAAGCAACAAATCCCTTTAGGTCTTAGAGATGAAACTAGAAAATATAATTAAGAGCAAATAACTACACAGTTATAAACCCCTCCCTCCCCCCACCAAGCAATGTAAAACCGACAGGTGTGCAGATTTGCGAGACGTGTGCCTCTGTCTGCATACATCTCTTTGTGTGTATGCATGGGTGCATGTGGTCGTCTTATATGTGGTACTGAGAATATGCCAAGAAGTTCAACCCTGAGGGCTTTTGCAAGAAAAAAAACTCTCAAGACTTAAAAATATGTTTGCCATGGTGAAATTAAGGAAGTTCAGGGTAGTTTTTTGTGAGAAAAATATTAGTTATATAAAGAGTCACTAAGATCAACCCAAAGATCCATGTAACTGATTTCAAACTTAGAACCAAAAATATTCTCAAAGGGTCCAGCTTCATGAAAAAGCCAAATGTCCTTGAGTAATGACAATTAAAGATATTCGGAGAATATTAATAAGATTATAATTAGTTATAAGGAAAAGGAATTATTTTCATGCCAAAATGAAGGGGTATGGAGACTTAACAAAAGGAATGATTATTTCACCAAATCTTATCCAAACAAAGCAGAAATGCATGCCAGAGTGCATGCAAACTGGTGTTCTTACTTAGTCCACAGATTTTATACAGAATAAATCATAAGTGTCCCATGGTGCCTAAATTTAAATGCAAACTCCAAAATTCTACATTCCCATAACACCAGTCCAACTCAAGTGTTCCGACAGCATCCACCAATAAATATTACAATCCAGGCAACCAGTGCGAGAACTATTACCTGAGGGAATAAAAAGATTCTTTTCCCACAATCAGAGATGAGGACATTAAAAGGAATGTTGCGATTTTGAAGGCATATGCAAGAATTAGCAATGGCATCACACAAATCACGCATTGTGTTTCCACCCTCAAAAACAAGACCACGTACAGGATAATTTAGCAGCTGTGAAACCACCACTGCACCATCACGCAGTCCCTTCCCAGTTATTATTCTCTGAGTCGGTGCCTTCTCAACCGGAAATGGCACAGATAGGTAATATGCCTGTTAATCACATACAAGTAGGAAACTAGTTAGTCACAACCAAAAACCATAGAACCGGCTAAAAACATCACAACCTGAGATTACAATTCCACGTTTCAGTCTATTACCTGAAAGTGGAGGTGATTGATGGTGGCAAAAGCACCCAAGCTGTTGTAACCCACCCTGAAGAAGGGATCTGCTGCTTCTTTAGCCAAGTGAAGAGCCAGCAAGCAGCTGCCAGGATCAATCCTCTGAGGCAAGCAATCAAGGACACAGGGAATCAGAAGCACATGCCCATACTCGATTGGGCTCACCTGAAGAATTAAAATTCAGAAATTGCATGAGCCAAAACATATACTACAAATTGCATAAAACCGAGATAAAAGGGATGAATTGCTTACGTTGATCGCAACAACACTTGGTGAAGTTGAATCAACATTGACTGGCACACTAGGATAGAAATGGGACGTGCTAGAATTGCTTGGCTCAAACCTAAAGAGCACTTCTTCCTGTCCAACTTTTGTGAAGTTGAATTTGTTCTCATCAAAGGGTTGAAGAACCTGGTCAACACGAAATTCAGTAGGTCGTTTCTTCAAGTGGCGTCCCTCGTTCAGCTGTGCAATGAAACTGTATGTCCCTGGGATGACCTTTGTCTCACATGTGGTCACGTCATATTGGAACAGCCCCCGACTCATCCGGTCCTCCCACTGTCCCAGTAACAAATGGCTCAAAAAGGACACTGAAGGTTCCTCAATTGAAGAAATCAGGGCAATCTTTTCAGCGGGCTCAAGCTGGTCAACCTCATCGTTGTTGAATGCATAAAGGGGAAGCTTAGAAGCTGAAACCATCAATTAATTCAATCAAACACAGACCCAAAAAAAAAGAATGCAAAACCAGGAGATTAATAGTATAGTTCTCANACTGAAGGTTCCTCAATTGAAGAAATCAGG
Organism: Ilex paraguariensis; assembly: GCA_963454935.2. Classification (NCBI taxonomy): domain Eukaryota; kingdom Viridiplantae; phylum Streptophyta; class Magnoliopsida; order Aquifoliales; family Aquifoliaceae; genus Ilex; species Ilex paraguariensis. The sequence goes on from CAUOFW020005924.1 coordinate 376,031, forward strand.
GCAATCTTTTCAGCGGGCTCAAGCTGCTCAACCTCATCGTTGTTGAATGCATAAAGGGGAAGCTTAGAAGCTGAAACCATCAATTAATTCAATCAAATACAGACCCAAAAAAAAAGAATGCAAAACCAGGAGATTAACAGTATAGTTCTCAANTCAATCAAACACAGACCCAAAAAAAAAGAATGCAAAACCAGGAGATTAATAGTATAGTTCTCAAAAAAAAAAAAAATCCAAGTTTCTCTCCCATCAACAATTTTAGGTTGAGAGGACAATCTTTTTTTATTTTCTAGGGAACTTCTGCAGAAAAGTGTTAAATGTTAAATTATGGAAGAAGGAAATAAATCACTTGGCAGTTATACCAAATACAGCCACTAGACTTGTGAAAGGACAGGATCGGATATTTGAACCATAAAACAATGACAACCCAAAACTAATCCATTAACTTATATTTTCAACTTCCTTTTGCCGGTTTATCCAAGGCAAAATCCACTTTTAACACGAAATCTGTTCAATTGCACGGAAAAGACATAGAAATTACAGGAAAAATCTTTTCTTGGAACTCAGATTATGTTTCAAAGTAATTTAATTCCAAAACACTTCTAATGCACTGGATTTCACAGCAATTAACTTTGTTTCTGCACAGAAATTTTTCTAAGACGGGAAGAAAAAATTTTCCCGCCATAGAAGCAAACAGCTCTAATACACTTTATTGCAATGTATCAATTATAATTATATGAAAAAAAACAGAGGGAAAAAATACGTACCAGGGAAGCAGCACTTGCCAAGGCAATGGCGGCCACAACCGATTAGGGTTTCGGTTTGGTTTTGGGTGTTTTCTGAAGCATCTTCTTGGTAGTTGGAAACGACGGTAGGAACCCTTTTAATAGTCAACATAAATGTTACGTTTGTAATTCAGTATATATATATACGTGTATAGGACTGTTAAATTAGGGGAAATTTTTGGTTTCCCGAAAAAAAAAATAACGAAATTTCAAGAAAAGAAATCAATCAGCAAGAAGAAAAAAGGGGTGGCACGGGGAGAGAAAACAACGTCGCCGCCGCCGCCGGCGAGGAACAGAAGATCGGACGGGCAACCGCCTTCGGAAGGTAGGGCACCCCTGCCGCCGTGTGCGGAAGGGTTCCGGTGCTTTTCCGGCGTCGAATTCAGTGATTTATGAATCGTTGGGTTTGGTTGATGATGATCGGTAAGGTGGATTTTGAAACCGAAATTTCCAAGTAAAGCCGTGATGAAATTTTTGGTGGTTATGAATGAATTCTGTCTCTGTCTATTTGTGGGAGGTGTTTATGGGTGGTGGGTGGAACGTTCCTTCCTCGGAGTCCTCTCCTTCGCTGCTTTCTTCGTTTTTTCAAGTAAATCTGAATTTGGCTGGGTGGGAATAGCCGAATAGGAGAATGGTGGTGACACTGAATATGGAATGGCGGCCAATTTCTTGAATTCCCAAGTTGTCAAGGGTCCAACTACCGTACTACGCGTTAAATTTTGATACTTTTATTGCTTATTTTTAAGATTTTAATTAATACCCTATTAGAAAAAAAAATGATAATTACAAATTGGGCAAATGGTCGTATTACACCTTCGCAATATTTTTTAAAATATTATAATTGTCGTATTACACCTTCAATAAAATAACAAGATAACAGTGTGCTCTATTTTTAAAAATGTTGGGTATATTTTTTGTGAAAATGCATAAAATTATGTATTTTGTTAACTGATGATGTACAAAATAGTCTCATACAAAATTAACAGTCAAATGTGTGATATTATGTAAACAACGAGACAATTAACAGGACAATCAATGACAATAATGTAAATATCGGGATAATGTACAGATATATAGTGGTTCAATCAGGATAACATACTGCACTCTGGGAAATAGCAACGGTGACTAGAGAACCTTTATTAATGAATAAAGTAAAAGAGAGAGAGAGAAAGCTCTATGAGATGAACAATAGCTAAAAGAGAGAAAAACTATCTCAGAGCTGTAGAGATGTGTAAAAATGTGTCTTTTTCATGTACAGAAGGTTTACAATTTTAGTATGCTAGATTGACCAAATTTTGGGACCAAATTAAAGTCTACATGACATGGCAGTTGACTTGGGGCTTATTTGATTTGTGTCATGTCATTTGAGCCCCAATAAAAACTTCAAATAATCAACTGTCATGTCATTTAGGCTCCAAATTTGATCAGTATAGCATTACTCTTACAACTTATAAGCGTGGAGTCTTGATTTGAGGCGATTATATGCGAGTAAAGACACTAGTCCTTTGAAGAGGACATCTACAAAAGGTAAGTATACTTAAAATTGCATAGATCTTCGAAAGTAGGTATCCCGATGATCTCTCTCTCACGTGCTCTTATCTTTCTGACTTTTTGAATGTTGGACTGGATCGAATTGATGAACCGGACTGTGCCTGCCTTTTTAAAGGATCTGAACTTGCTTGATTTATTGGGTCTGACCTAATTAGATATTGGTTCGTCACTAACAATTATATATAGAAATGAGAAAATATAATAAATACAACAAGAACATTTATGAAATAGGCAACAAATATTTGCTCTTGAATTATATTGTTTTCTTTTTATTTGATTGCTTTCAGGGTGTAAAATAAAATTTTGAGATTTTTTTAAGATATAAAGTGTCATTTACTCTTAAAAATAAAGTGAAATACATTAATGTATTCAAGTATGATACTGAAATAATTTTTGATACTATAAATTATGTTTTCTTAATTCTTTTCCCGCTAAAGTCTAAACCCTTATTTTGCAATAAACGTAATTTTCATTCTTTTAATTTTTTTTCTGGAAAGTCATCCTTTCAATTTTTTATGAATGAAAGAGAAAGCAGTTTTATTCGACAAATAGGTAAAATTAGCAGGCTTGGGCCAAAATAATAATAATAACAAAAGAAAATTCTACATATAATTAGTCTTTAAAAAAATTGGGGCCCATTTCCCATGGTGGCCTATGCAATGGCCTACATGATCTTACCATTAAGGCGAATCTCTCAGTTTTCAAAATCTTCATTACGTGACTAGAATTTATAATTTTTTGATGATTTGTTCAAAGTTTTTATAAAATATAAATATTTCATAACATAATAGTTTAAGAATGTAGTTGGTGTTCAATGAGAAATGGAAAATTTGCAATAACATTTACTGTTAAAAATTTTGATAGATCTTTATTAGTTTATGAATTATTTTGAAACACTTTTAAGTAGTTATTTAGAATTATTGAACAATTTTGTAACAAAACTATATGAAAATGTTAATAGATATTTTCTTGTTTACGCTACCTATTAAAGTGTAATTCTAGAATTTGTTAATTTTAACTTTGAAGTGTTCACAATTTAACAAAATCCATATGTACAAATCTTCTTTTTCAACTCTTTATCCTTATATTTTCATTACCGTCTCATGCCTGACTCTTTGGAAAGTATAGAAGTATTGAAATAGTTCAATTTGAGGATACTGGTGAAGAATGGAAAATCCATACCGTCCTACTAAAGAAGTTTGCAAGGAACGGGACGTGTCAAACACTTACCTTTGCAACTAAGTCCAGTGCGAGAATCCTTTAATTGACATTTTGTTTCGTCACAAGCAAGTTTTCTTAGTTCACAAATTAGTTTAAAACACTTTTAAATAGTTATTTTCACAAGTTATTAAGAATTATTGAACCATTTTGTAATAAATTATTTCAAAATATTGACAAGTTTTTTCTAATTTCCACTACCTGTCAATTGTATTTTTGTAGAATTGGCAAATTTTACCTTGCAAGTATTCACAGTGGAACATATTTTGATGTGCACGTATATTCTTTCTTCGGATTTTTATCCTTATACTTTCAATATCGTCTCATGCACGACTCTTTGGAAAGTATAGAAGTATTGAAATAATTAAGTCTATGACTACAACAAGGAATGAGACATCCAAACCGTAATACTACTAAAGTTTGCAATCAAGGGACGTTGCGTTCTTTTAAGTCTTTTCCAATTAAGTCTAGCACGATAACCTTTTAGTTAACTTTGCGATAGGTAGCCAACAAGTGGAGAAAATATTTATTACAATGGTGATATCACGTGACAATAATGTGGTATTAAGGGTGTTCACCTTACCTTATAGATAGAAATTAAGGTATTTCATTTTTCTATCCAATACTCTGCAAACAAATTTTTTTTTTGACCTAATCTATTCGATCAAGTGTACTATTTCTACTCGAATTCTATCCAAAACAATCGGATAGGAAGTCGGGTAAGAATTGAGTGAACACATATTTTTTAGTTATTAATTTTTAGATCATTTTAACAATTTAATTAAGTAATTTGCACCAATTTTAACACACTAAATCAATAACACTAAAAAAAACATAATAAATTTAATAATATATAAACAATTACAAGAAAGCACAACAAGAAAGCCATAAACATCAATACATCATAAGAAAGCCACAAATATCAATAAAACATTATGATTTATAGATTTCTAGATTTAATTTTCACGGATTAATATATATATATAAAATAAAGTATAATACAATTTAAATTTCAAAAGATAAATAAAATGACTTCTACTTTTTGCGATCAAAAACGTTTTAAATTTTATTTTAAAGTTAATCTGACAACTAGTATTAACTTCTCAAAATTAATAGGAAACATAGACTCTCTAAAGATGTATTTGAGATAACTTTTCAAAAGTGTTTCTCATAAGTACTTTACAAAAAAAAAAAAAATAGTGTTTAGAACCACGCTACCACCCCCCCCCCCCACTGTTCCACTATTACCACTACCATTGCCCCACAACCACCACCACCACCACTACCACCACCGTTGCTACCATCCTACCACCACAATCATCACCACCGCCACTACCACAATCACCACCACCATCATCGCAATCGCCATCACCACCACCCATCACCCAACACCACAACCACCATAANTTAAGAATGTAGTTGGTGTTCAATGAGAAATGGAAAATTTGCAATAACATTTACTGCTAAAAATTTTGATAGATCTTTATTAGTTTATGAATTATTTTGAAACGCTTTTAAGTAGTTATTTAGAATTATTGAACAATTTTGTAACAAAACTATATGAAAATGTTAATAGATATTTTCTTGTTTACGCTGCCTATTAAAGTGTAATTCTAGAATTTGTTAATTTTAACTTTGAAGTGTTCACAATTTAACAAAATTGACATGTACAAATCTTCTTTTTCAACTCTTTATCTTTATATTTTCATTACCGTCTCATGTCTGACTCTTTGGAAAGTATAGAAGTATTGAAATAGTTCAATTTGAGGATACTGGTGAAGAATGGAAAATCCATACCGTCCTACTAAAGAAGTTTGCAAGGAAGGGGACGTGTCAAACACTTACCTTTGCAACTAAGTCCAGTGCGAGAATCCTTTAATTGACATTTTGTTTCGTCACAAGCAAGTTTTCTTAGTTCACAAATTAGTTTAAATAGTTATTTTCACAAGTTATTAAGAATTATTGAACCATTTTGTAATAAATTATTTCAAAATATTGACAAGTTTTTTCTAATTTCCGCTACCTGTCAATTGTATTTTTGTAGAATTGGCAAATTTTACCTTCCAAGTATTCACAGTGGAACATATTTTGATGTGCACGTATATTCTTTCTTCGGATTTTTATCCTTATACTTTCAATATCGTCTCATGCACGACTCTTTGGAAAGTATAGAAGTATTGAAATAATTAAGTCTATGACTACAACAAGGAATGAGACATCCAAACCGTAATACTACTAAAGTTTGCAATCAAGGGACGTTGCGTTCTTCTAAGTCTTTTCCAATTAAGTCTAGCACGATAACCTTTTAGTTAACTTTGCGTTAGGTAGCCAACAAGTGGAGAAAATATTTATTACAATGGTGATATCACGTGACAATAATGTGGTATTAAAGGTGTTCACCTTACCTTATAGATAGAAATTAAGGTATTTCATTTTTCTATCCAATACTCTGCAAACGAATTTTTTGTTTACCTAATCTATTCGATCAAGTGTACTATTTCTACTCGAATTCTATCCAAAACAATCGGATAGGAAGTCGGGTAAGAATTGAGTGAACACATATTTTTTAGTTATTAATTTTTAGATCATTTTAACAATTTAATTAAGTAATTTGCACCAATTTTAACACACTAAATCAATAACACTAAAAAAACATAATAAATTTAATAATATATAAACAATTACAAGAAAGCACAACAAGAAAGCCATAAACATCAATACATCATAAGAAAGCCACAAATATCAATAAAACATTATGATTTATAGATTTCTAGATTTAATTTTCACGGATTAATATATATATAAAATAAAGTATAATACAATTTAAATTTCAAAAGATAAATAAAATGACTTCTACTTTTTGCGATAAAAAACGTTTTAAATTTTATTTTAAAGTTAATCTGACAACTAATATTAACTTTTCAAATTTAATAGGAAACATAGACTCTCTAAAGAAGTATTTGAGATAACTTTTCAAAAGTGTTTCTCATAAGTACTTTACAAAAAAAAAAAATAGTGTTTAGAACCACCCCCCCATTGTCCCACTATTACCACTAGCATTGCCCCACAACCACCACCACCACCACCACCACTACCACCACCGTTGCTACCATCCTACCACCACAATCATCACCGCCGCCACTACCACAATCACCACCACCATCATCGCAATCGCCATCACCACCACCCATCACCCAACACCACAACCACCATCATCATACACCACCAATTGCTACTACCGTCACCCACCGTCACCACCCATCACCATCATCATCTTATTTTTATATTTATTACTACTACCACCATTATCCCACCGTAGCCCACTGCACCATCACCGTCGTCGCCCTATCACCGTTGCCACCCCACCATCACTATTGTCCATTGCCACCCATTACCATAACCCATCACCACCCATTGCTCATCGCCACCCACCATCGTCGTTGCCTCACCACCACTACTAACCACCATCATCGTTGCCCACCATTNCCTTCCTACCTTCATCATTCAGATAACTTGGGTGCTATTCTTGTTTCCTAGTCTTTGACCAACGACAACTATGCATCTTGGAGTCGTGCTATGTGTATGGCACTTATTGCAAATAATAAAACTTGTTTCATCGATAGACCTATACCAAAACTTGATGATTCCTCATCAGAATTTTCACTCTAGATTCGCTTCAACAACATGTTCTCTTCATGGCTTTTTAACTCCATTAATCGAGATANCAAAAAATAAAAAATAAAAAATTCCACCAACCAAAATATATCAACCCGCAACAAAATGTTGCAACAGATAATATAAATTTAGTTAAGAAGAAGATATTGTACCTCGTTTGAAGGGATTTGGTTAGATTAGCGNTTAATCGAGATATAGTGCATATTGTTCTCTATGCCAAATCAGCCTAAGAGATTTGGACAGGCCTTAAGGAGAGGTTTTGTCACAGCAATGCACCTCGGATCTTTCAAATTAAAAGTCTATTGCCTCCCTTTTTCAAGTTCAAGACATTACATACAATTGCAGCTGCGAAGCACTCAAAGAAATTTTTGAATATGAACAACAAGGTAAAGTGATTAAATTTATAATGGGATTGAATGAAAGCCATTCTGCCACTAGGGGCGGATCCTCTTAATGGAACCTTTACCTTCCATAAACAAGACTTATTTCCTTGTTCTTCAAAAAGAGCGACAACGAGAAATCACCATGGCTGCCTCTTCAACAAAGGCAACAGTTCTTGTGACTAATGTTGGTTCCAATAGANAGATACAACAAAGATTGGTGAGAGAGAAGATGGCTCCGGCGTTGTTCGTAGTCAGCGATAAAGAAGGTAGTGTCGTTGGTTGGCGAGAGAGAATGTAGTGTTGTCAGTCAGAGAAATTAGAGAACACACTATCAGCGTTGGCATCGAGATTAGAGTGACTATANAAGGTAGTGTCGTTGGTTGGCGAGAGAGAATGTAGTGTTGTCAGTCAGAGAAATTACTATCAGTGTTGGCATTGAGATTAGAGTGACTACATGACTAGTTTTAGCAGAGAGGTATCAGGGGACTGAGGTGAAAATGAAAAGTGATTCTTTAAAAATAAAAGTTAATTATTTTTATTTTTTTTATTAACTTATTCAAGTGATCAAATTACTTTTACTTGTCAAAAAGTGTTTTTAATAAGTTGAGTCAAACTCACTCTTAATCTATCTATCTATTTTGTGGATTAATAGACTATTGCGATTGAATTGATAACAAANTTAGCAGAGAGGTATCAGGGGACTGAGGTGAAAATGAAAAGTGATTCTTTAAAAATAAAAGTTAATTATTTTTATTTTTTTTATTAACTTATTCAAGTGGTCAAATTACTTTTACTTGTCAAAAAATGTTTTTAATAAGTTAAGTCAAACACACTCTTAATCTATCTATCTATTTTGTGGATTAATAGACTATTGCGATTGAATTGATAACACATTCTAATATTAACTATTATTCAAAATACAATAAAAATAATAGATCAATTAGGTTAACAAATTATATTTAAATAATATTATTAACAATTTTTTAGTACACAAAAGCAATCCCATCCGTACTTGAATTTCCATATTCAAAAATACCATTTGATAATACTTTTTAAATAATATTTTTTGTAAAAAATAATTGTATCATAACCAAAGCATAATTAGTCACAATATGATAAAAGCATCCATATGAATCTTAGTATATGAATTACATGATGATATATGCATATGTATATTTGGGAGGGGGGTTATGAGGATGTTTTTGTTATTGTGTCTGTGTACAGTTGCAAAATCTTCTATTATTGGGAAAAACTTGTTTGATTTTCTTTGATCAAGGAAGCTTCAACGGTTTTGACTAGGGCAAGGCATGTGCTGCCAATTGTATGTAGTTTGTAGATAAATATCTTTATAATAAAGGAATGTAATACACGATTTTCTCACCAAACTTTCTCATGGCATCAAAGCAATACCGATCTTAATCGACGCATTCCCGTCTTATTCATCCTTCAAAATTTTTGAGAACGCAAAACCACTCACAAGTATTATGTTATCACCATGGCTTCTGCTAATCAAACCCAATTTTTATCTACCAGTGCTTATACTCCAATAAATCCATAGTTACTGATTTAGACCATCCTTCCTACCTTCATCATTCAGATAACTTGGGTGCTATTCTTGTTTCCTAGTCTTTGACCAACGACAACTATGCATCTTGGAGTCGTGCTATGTGTATGGCACTTATTGCAAATAATAAAACTTGTTTCATCGATAGACCTATACCAAAACTTGATGATTCCTCATCAGAATTTTCACTCTAGATTCGCTTCAACAACATGTTCTCTTCATGGCTTTTTAACTCCATTAATCGAGATATAGTGCATATTGTTCTCTATGCCAAATCAGCCTAAGAGATTTGGACAGGCCTTAAGGAGAGGTTTTGTCACAGCAATGCACCTCGGATCTTTCAAATTAAAAGTCTATTGCCTCCCTTTTTCAAGTTCAAGACATTACATACAATTGCAGCTGCGAAGCACTCAAAGAAATTTTTGAATATGAGCAACAAGGTAAAGTGATTAAATTTATAATGGGATTGAATGAAAGCCATTCTGCCACTAGGGGCGGATCCTCTTAATGGAACCTTTACCTTCCATAAACAAGACTTATTTCCTTGTTCTTCAAAAAGAGCGACAACGAGAAATCACCATGGCTGCCTCTTCAACAAAGGCAACAGTTCTTGTGACTAATGTTGGTTCCAATAGAGGTAGGCGCTGAGAATGTCTCACTTGTGAGCATTGTGGCTGGGTTGGCCATACCAAAACCAAGTGTTATATCTACATGGTTACCCACCTGGTCACCGACTTCATAAAGCAGATAAGCCTTCGTCAAAGCTAAGTCTTGGGAATGAAAATTCCATTCAAACTGCTGCATCTGAAAAATAGCCATTGGACTTGAGTAATTTAAGCAAATACGCCCACTCTTGAATGATGGTAATATAAAATCAATGGCAACCTTCGCAGGTATTTCTGTCTGTTGTTCCTTTGTTTTGGGGGATAGATTTTTGGGTTATTGATTTTGGTGCAAGTGACCATATGGGGTCTTCAGCCCCCTCATGACATACATGTTCTCTATCTTACATTTCACAACCTGTCAAGCTTCCTAATGACACCAAAGTACTTATCCCTCACACTAGTTCTACTAGTATCAGTCCCACCATTTTTGTTGATAATGTCTTGTGCGTGCCCTCTTTCACTCTAATCTTTTTATTTGTGAGCAAATTGACTCGCTCCCTCCATTGCTATGTAACATTTTTTCTCAATTTTGTTTCTTCCAATACCTTGCAACGAAGAGGAAGATTGGATGAGGTAAAGAAAGTGGTGGCCTCTATTGATTCACTCCAACAGTACCTCTTGCTTTTACAAGCTTGCATTATGTTCCTTCAGACCTCTGGCACCAATGACTAGAATATCCATCTTTCAAATCCCTTCTTAATTTATCTAATTCCATTTCGGAAATTTCTTTCAATTTTTGTTCTTGTGAAATTTGCCCCTTGGCAAAACAAACCCGTTTACCTTTTTAAGTCAAGGGAAACACACTCTAAGTGGACTTGGACACAAAATATTAAAAAAGAAAAAAATGCAAAATATAATTAGTCTTAAAAAAACTGGCCCACTCCACATGGGGACCCTAGGTAATGTCCTTACCATTAAGTCTAACCTTCATGTTTTCAGGATTTTCTTTATGTGGCTAGAATTTATAAGTTTTCAATAATTTATTCAAATTATATAAGTTATAATTATTTCATAACATAATGATTTTGCAAATTACAATACGTCACATTTGATTCTGGAATTATAACGATACAAATAACAATACATTATACATCACACAATGTAGTTGGTGTTTAATGAGAAATAGCAAAATTGTAATAATATTTACTGTTAAAGGACATTATGGTAAAATTTGGATAGATCTTTTTTAGTTTTACAGATTAATTTAAAACACTTTTAAATAGTTATTTTTCGTTAGTTTATTTAGAATTATTGAACAATTTTGTAACAAATTATATAAAAATGTTGATGGATTTTTTGAAGTTTACACTGCCTATTAACGTGTATTTTTTCAGAATTTGATAATTTTACCTTCAAAGTGTTCACAGTTTAACATATTTTGATATGCACAAATATTCTTCTTCAAATCTTTTATCTTTATATTTTCGTCACTATGTCATGTCTGACTCTTTGGAAAGTAAAGATGTACTAAAAATTGATGGTCGTGGAATCTATATATCATTACATCAACATCTACTATTTCACCATTCAATCACATTTTCATCACACCACTGCCAACAAGACATTATATATAACTATGGTTACGCACTTGAATTTCATATCAAAATAATTGGTGTAATTTACAAAACTATGTTAGTTGATATTAACTAACTATTATTTTTAAAAAATTTGGCAGAGTTTCCTTTGAACACATGATTCTTAAGCAATATTAACCTATGTGCACAACTTATATATTCAAACCTCTATGTAAATGGTCACTACGTTGCATCCAATCTCATCACATCACTTTATTACCACAATTTATCAACTATTACTATATAATATTCAAAATATAAACTGAATTAATTTCTCAATCCAATATATAGATTTCTAAAGGTAAAAACAAAAATAACAACACTCAAAATTTATGTAAATCCACAAAATGAAACCACTAACCAAGTATATCCAAAATCCTTCCACTTTTATCCTTGTCTTAATTCTCCTGCATCCACAAAGTCATAGCACAAATCCATTGAATCCATGACAATGGGGGTGTTTGGTTTGATGGATAAAGGTGGATAACAGGTGGATTGGGTTTATATTGTCTGGGCATATTCCAGCTTTGGATCCACAAAATGTGATGCAATAAACGTTTTGAACCGGAAAACTTGGGCCTTATGTTTTAATGTCCTTTATCCCATATGAACCAGATTTTTTAAACTTGACGAATCATGTGGGATTTATCTACTCGAATTTCCTACAGACAAGATAAATGCAGATTTTACCCAACTGCCATTAAAACAATACCTAGTTGGGGTTAAAAGCTAACCAAATTTTCATCTCCTCCTCACCTCATAGCCTCCAANCTCTCTCTCTCTCTCTATGTTTCTTTGTGTGGTTTTGTAGGTCATTGATGGTTATGGTGGGGTGTTGAAGAACAAGTCAATGTTGAAGATCAAGAAACTGAATCAAAGGCTAAGAATAAGGAAAGGATAAAATCCTGCAACATTTGAGTTATACGATTTGCTTTCAATTCAAACTATGATAGAAATATAAAATAATTTTTTCATATACTATCTTTAGTCTTTACATGGTATCATCGTGAGCCACCAAGACTAACATCAATTTCCTTTCCGTGCAAAATGTCTTCTCCAAGCTCATCCACCAGTAATAAAAATACAGTCCAAACAATTCCCACCTTCAATGCACTGTAAAACCTAGTTACTGCCAAGCTTACCCGAGATAATTATCTCTCTTAGAAGTCTCAAATCATTCCTTATTTTAGAAGCAAGCTGTCTTTGGATACATTGATGCTACAACTCCCAAACATGCTGCAACCGTGGATGTTCCTCATCCAGAAACAGGGGTTATCACTGCTATTCCTAATCTAGCGTTTAAACATTGGATCAGACAAGATAACCTCATTCTCAGTACTTTTCTATCCTTTCTCACATAGTGTTCACATTCAAGTTGTTGGCTACAACAATTCTCAAGATGTATAGCGTGCTCTAGAAGTTAATTTCTCTTCATAATTGTGTGCACATATACTTCAAATTATAAGTCAAATGGCCATTGCACACAAAGGGCACCAATCTGCCACAAAGCACTTCCTCCACATCAAACGACTCACTGATGAGCTTGCTCTTGCAGGACAAGTTGTAACTTGTGATGAGATTATCACTTATATTCTTGCAAGTCTAGGTGACGAATATGATTCCTTCATGGCCACTATCACTCCTCATGCTGATCCAGTCGCTACTGAGGAAGCTTATTCACTTCTCCTAACAAGTGAATGTCACATCTCTCACAATAATCAATCCCTCCAGATTCAGAATCCATCTGCAAATGTTGCTACCCGTCAGTCTCAAAACAACTACAATCGAGTCGAGGAGGCAACCGAGGATGTAGGCGTGTCAACAGAGGTTTTGGACAAATATCCAACAACAACAACAACTACAATTCTAATCAGAAAGTCATCTACCAGGTTTGTCTTAAACCTGGACAGACTGCCCAAAAGTGGTACCACATGTTTGATTTGTCCTACAGTGAAACCCAGCACAACCAGAACCAACAGCCACAGGAAATGGTTATAGCACATCAACTTATCATTTAACTAATGATGTTAACAATCTCAACATCAGACATGTGGATTATGATGGTAATGATAAAATCTATGTCAGTAATGGTCCCTGATTTTTTTTTTTCGGAAGGTAAAATGTATTAAAATAAAATAGGTAATCACCCACAAATTGTACAATAAAGTCACGTAAAACTCAGAGACAAACATCAAACAAACCTAAAAAGTCAAGGCTCAAAACACAAGTCTATAAAAGATGCCTAGATTAAGACCATCTCCCACATACTTGTAGACAAGAATACATTGGAAGACAAAAACAGAGAATGAATCCAATAATTCAGGCCCATAACACCACTGATAAGCCACATCACAGATACTGAAACCATATGGCCAGCCCAGGAGAAGGCAAAACAGCCCGTCACATTCAACTGATTAGCCAGCAGGACATCACATATAAATGAACCCAATATTCAGCCCCATAACATTCGGCCCGTCACATCCAGCAGGACAACACTCATAAACAAAACCAATAATCAGCCAGCAGGACATCATATATAAACAAAACCAATATTCATCCCCTTAACACAACACCTGCATAGCACAAAAAACTGTCCAGCACAACACCCATGACAACCAACACAAAACAAGGCAAAGCAACCAGCACCGCACAACAGAAACAAACATAGCCCAACATAGCACAGCAGAACCAAACATCAAGCAAGCAATCCAGCACAAAACCATCACAGGGCAATAGAAGAGCACGAAAAATACTCAAACAAGAACAGAGGTGAGGTTCCATTGATGCACTAAGCGCAGGTTCTGAAGATTACCCTTGAATTTAAGAAGGGAAAGTCTTTCNACTGTCCAGCACAACACCCATGACAACCAACACAAAACAAGGCAAAGCAACCAGCACAAAAATCTCCGATAGTTGATTGAATTCTGAAAAGCAAATTCTGTTGAGAAGTAACCCCGATTGTTAAAAATCCTATTGTTCCTCTCCCTCCATAAGTTGTAAACAGTGACAGAGAGGTAGAGCTTGAGGAGAACAACCATCAAAGATTTTCCTTTCCAATTAACACTTGCCCAGGCAATGAAGACATTTCATTGGAGAGCTTGAGGAAGCTGGAAACATTGTTGAAACAGCTGAGTCCAAATACCAAAAGCATAAGAGCACTCAAAGAACAAATGATGATGAGATTCTGGGAGTTGCTGACACAAAGCGCAAGTGGTGTCCACCTATGGTGCATAAGATGAGATCCTATCCTTTGTATTTAATCTNACCAAAAGCATAAGAGCACTCAAAGAACAAATGATGATGAGATTCTGGGAGTTGCTTACACAAAGCGCAAGTGGTGTCCACCTATGGTGCATAAGATGAGATCCTATCCTTTGTATTTAATTTATTTCTAATAGCCAACCAAAGAATGAGGCTCATTCTAAGTATAAGATGACCATACCATACCAGGTTGTACCAAGGCACTTTAGGGCTTTGGGTCCTAATGGTATTCCATGCAAATTCAGTGGTGAACCTGCCATCCGACTAGGGGGTCCATTTTATAAAATNGTATTTAATTTATTTCTAATAGCCAACCAAAGAATGAGGCTCATTCTAAGTATAAGATGACCATACCATACCAGGTTGTACCAAGGCACTTTAGGGCTTTGGGTCCGAATGGTATTCCATGCAAATTCAGTGGTGAACCTGCCATCTGACTAGGGGGTCCATTTTATAAAGTCTTCCTTTGTAGAATCTGGTGAGTAATTGTTCATTGAGCGACTAAGATCGTCCAAGACCCTAGATCTACGTACCCACAGGCCATGCCCAATGATTGTTGTCTATGATCATAGACACTTTGGCATCCTTAGGAAGTCTTGATGTGTTGAAGATTTGTTGGTTCCATGCACCCAATAAAGGTCCACTCGGGTGCCAATTGTCAAACCATAGGAAAATATTAGAGTCATTCCCTATAATATGCACCAAGTGAGGTTTGATGATGTCCCTAAGCTTTAGCATTTGGATCCAATTCCAGGAGCTAGATAGTGATGGTTTTGCCTCCCAAAGACTTTTACCATGTAAGTGATAGGAATGAATCCACATACACCACATATTCTGTTTATCCGTAAAAAGTTGCCATAAATACTTGAGCATTAAAGCATCATTAAATTGCCTCAGATTCTTTATACCTAAACCACCCTCCTCTTTAGGCTTACAAACATCACTCCAAGCAACCTTAGCACCAGAGTTGATGAGCTCAGTACCCTTCCACAAAAATCTTCTTAAAAGCTGTTCAACCCTATCAGGAAGTTGTTGCGGAAGCTTCAGGTGAGATGCCTAGTGAAGCTATAAACTAAACAACACAGAATGAATAAGTTGGAGCCTTCCTGCATAAGACAAGCTTTGAGTGGTTCAGTTATTGATCCTAGCTTCCGTTCTCTCAAGAAGAGAATGACAATGGCTTTAAGCCTAGAAGAAATAAGAGGAAGACCCAAATATTTGATAGGCAATTCCCCTTCCTCAAACCGAAAAATAGTCTTTATAAAGACCCTCATCTCATTGGTGACAGAAGACAAAAAAATATTACTCTTTCTGGGGTTAGCTTGAAGACCAGACATATGCTGAAACAAGTCCAAGCCTTCCTTAAGTAAGCTAGCAGACCGGAAATCCCCAAAACAAAAAAGGAAGAGGTTGTCAGCAAAAACAAGCTGAGTTAGTTTAATCTTTTTGCATCTCCAGTGGAATTTAAAACCCAGACAAGTAGAAATGAGGTGATGGTTTATGAGAGTGAGAACTTCCATGGCCATAACAAAGAGATAAGGGGAGAGAGGGTCTCCCTGTCTAATGCCTTTGGAACTGGAGAAGAAACCAACCAATTCACCATTAAGATTAATAGAGAATTTGGGAGTAGAGATGCATGCTTGAAGATATCAAAAATTGGAACCTCTTTTTTCTCCTCTCATTCCAAATCATTCGTTCTGAGTCAAGTTCTTCTTGTTCTAGAGATTAAAAAACTCTGATCTCCGTTCAGAAATTTTATATTGATAACCATCTTTACTTTGAGCTTCATGATACCCTTTTTGTTGTCAAGGATTACTCGGAAAGGGTCCTTCACCAAGGACAACTTAATGATGGTCTTTACTGCTTCTCAACCATCTTCAATAACAGGAAACTTTGGGTCTTATCTTCAGTACATGTTTCTCTTGAACAGTGACATCTCTGATTAGGTCATGCATCACATTCTGTTGTGAAAAAAGTTTTTTGCAGCATTCCACTTTCAGTTGGCACAAATAAGAAGCATTCTATATGTCCAGACTATCAGATAGCTAAAAGACATTCTCTTCCTTTTCAATTATCAAGTTTTAATTCTACAAAACCTTTAGATTTACTATTTTTTATGTTTGGGGGCCGTCATTTNACATTCTCTTCCTTTTCAATTATCAAGTTTTAATTCTACAAAACCTTTAGATTTAATATTTTTTATGTTTGGGGGCCGTCATTTGTGGTTTCCACCTCAGGTGCTTGGTACTATGCAAGCTTCTTGGAGGATCATACTAAGTTTTTGTGGCCATTTCCAATAAAGTTGAAATCTGAGGNTTGGGAGTAGAGATGCATGCTTGAAGATATCAAAAATTGGAACCTCTTTTTTCTCCTCTCATTCCAAATCATTCGTTCTGAGTCAAGTTCTTCTTGTTCCAGAGATTAAAAAACTCTGATCTCCGTTCAGAAATTTTATATTGATAACCATCTTTACTTTGAGCTTCATGATACCCTTTTTGTTGTCAAGGATTACTCGGAAAGGGTCCTTCACCAAGGACAACTTAATGATGGTCTTTACTGCTTCTCAACCATCTTCAATAACAGGAAACTTTGGGTCTTATCTTCAGTACATGTTTCTCTTGAACAGTGACATCTCTGATTAGGTCATGCATCACATTCTGTTGTGAAAAAAGTTTTTTGCAGCATTCCACTTTCAGTTGGCACAAATAAGAGGCATTCTATATGTCCAGACTATCAGATAGCTAAAAGACATTCTCTTCCTTTTCAATTATCAAGTTTTAATTCTACAAAACCTTTAGATTTACTATTTTTTATGTTTGGGGGCCGTCATTTGTGGTTTCCACCTCAGGTGCTTCGTACTATGCAAGCTTCTTGGAGGATCATACTAAGTTTTTGTGGCCATTTCCAATAAAGTTGAAATCTGATGNAGTGAAAATATTTTAATAATTAGGATGGCCGCGATATTCGAACATAAGACTTCCTGCTCTAATATCATGTTAACTCACTAGTTGTATGTGTCATTGCGCTATACTCAGCCTCAACATTGGATCTTGCTACCACTGTTTATTTCTTACTTTTTCATGTGACAACTTTACCTCCAAGGAAAGTACAATAATCAGTAGTTGATCTCTAATCGAAAGGAGAACCATCCCAATCCGTATTTGAAAAATCTTTCACTCTAAGATTTCCATTAGCTCGATACAATAACCCAAGATCAAGAGCACATTTGAGGTATCAAAGAATGCGAGTGACTGTCTCTTGATGTGGTACTCTAGGGCAACCGATAAATTGACTTACATACTAACTGCATATGCGATATCCGGTCAAGTAGTAGTGAGATAATTAAACTTCCCAACCTGCATGTGATACCGACCCAGATGCTCAAACAATGCACCATCATCCAATTTCTAGTTCAGATCCATAGGAACAACAATTAGTCTGTCACCCAGCAAACTTGCTTCTTCTAACAATTCAAATACATATTTCTTAGAAATAAACAAATACCTATTTAAATTTGACAACCTCATTACCCAAGTAGTACCTAAGTTTTCCTAGGTCCTTAGTATGAAATTGATTTTACAAGAAAATTTTTAACTTGACAATACCCTCGAAATTATTACCAGTAATTACAATATCATCCATATAAACAACCAATAGAATATACGTGGCATCAGTATGTCTGTGAAAGATAGAGTGGTTTGTTTGACATTGAAAACACCCAAAGTATAAAACTGCATCTAAAAAAAATACCAAACCATGCCCTTGGTGACTACTTAAAATCATACTGGGATTTCTTTAATAGACACACACTCTTACAGTATTTTCCCTGAACAGTAAACCCCTATGGTTGTTCCATATAAACCTCCTCGGCCAAGTCACCATGTAAGAATGTATTCTTAACATCTAATTAAAACAAGGTCTAATCAAGATTAGCAGCCAAAGAAATTAATACAAGAACATATGAGATTTTGGCAATAGGAGAAAAAACCTCCTTAAAATCAACATCATAGGTTTGAGTAAAGTCTTTAGCAACAAAATGGAATTTCAGATGCACAATAGAACCATCTAGATTAAATTTAACGGTATAGATACATCAACAACCAACGGTCCATTTATTAGGCAGTAAGGGAATAAGATCTCAAGTTCCATTATGATGTATGACATCCCTCTCCACTTCCATAGATTTCCTCCAACCCGGATCAGACAATGCACCCTGTAAGTTGTTAGGAATATAGATAATAGACAGTTGAGAGGTCAAGCAAGAGAAGACAAGAGATAAGGTATCATAAGAAACAAAGTTAGCAATGGGGTGGTTAGTAATACAAGATCGAATACCTTTCCAAAGAGAAATAGGGAAAGAGTCAGAAGTACTTGAGGGACTAGGATTAGGAGATGAAAAGAGACGGTAGGGGCACCTCAGCCGTTGATCGCAAACGACGAGAGTAAACATGGAGTGGGGAAAGGGGTGGTAGCACAATAGGCAATGGAATGATCGATGATAAGGTAAGGGGCGATGGTGTAGTGGCTAGCCTAAAGTCAAGATTTGGGGGCTAAGTACGGGCCAAAATTCAATAAAAATGACATCAGCACTAGCGAAGTACTGACGAAGGGTGATAGATTAGCAATGACACCCCTTCTGTGTACGAGAATATCCAAGAAATACACATTTGGTAGTACGAGGCTCAAGTTTATCAAACTCGGGTCTCATGTTGTGAACATAATAGGTATACCCAAAAACCTTAGGAGTTAAAGAAAAAAAGGGAGTATTGGGGAAAAGTATAGAATATGAACTTTGCACATTTAACACAGAAGATATCATATGATTAATAAGGTCACAAGCAATGCGAATAGCATTACTCCAAAAAACAAAAAAAGATGAACATTCATTTGGAATCACAATGCACTGGTAGTGTCCAATAAATGATAGATCTTTCATTCAGCATCACCATTTTTCTAAGATGTGTAAGTACTGGAAGTCTGATGAATAATGTCAGTTTTATGAAGATATGCCGAAAAAGGATCAAATTCATATTCATGAACATTATTATAACGTAAAATACGAATATGACAATCATATTGAGTTTTTATTTTTTTGCGAAAGGTCTCAAATATTGAAAAAAAAAATTCAGAATGACCTTTCATAAGAAAAGATCAAATCACACAAGAATAATCATCCATAAATCACACAAAGAAAGAAAATTTATTAGATGAAATATTCTTTATTGGATCTCATACATTAGTAAGCACTAATTTAAACAGACTTACACACGGTTATGGACTCTGGATTAGAAGGACACACAGTGGTGGTTACTAAGTTGACAACTTTTACAAAACACAAACGACATAGAATTAAAGTTGAGAACTTGATGCTTCAAATTCTGAAGAGAGGTATGACCAATATGACAATGCTATTGAAAGGGAGATGACGAGGTTTGAAGGGCCCAAGGAGGTCGATGAAGATCAAAGTAATAGAGACCATCGACTTTATACCCCGTACCAATCCTCCTTTTTGTTTAAACATCCTGAAACACACCATAAGAGGGATAAAAAGTTACGGAACAATTAAGGGAATGAGAAACCTTGTTAATGGAAATTAAACTAAAAGGAAATTAAGGGACAAATAAAACGGATGATAAAGACATATCAAGACTCAATTGAGTAGTCTCCAAACCTAAAACATTAGAGGAAGTACTATTTGCAAGAGTAACACTATGTGAGGGAAGTAATAGACTAATAAGTAGAAAAGGAACCAGACACACCAGTCATGTGGTAAAAAATGATAGACTCTATGATTTAGGGACTGCAAGTGGAGGATCATAAATAAGTGAAAACAGTACTTGACTGGGTAAAAGAAGCAATGGATGAAGATGGAACAACCTGCTTTTGAGATAGGAACTAAGCATACTCCTCTCTCGTAAGAGTAACTAACCTAGAGTCAGGTGAACTNAGTAACACTATGTGAGGGAAGTAATAGACTAATAAGTAGAAAAGGAACCAGACACTCCAGTCATGTGGTAAAAAACGCTAGACTCTATGATTTAGGGACTGCAAGTGGAGGATCATAAATAAGTGAAAACAGTACCTGACTGGGTAAAAGAAGCAATGGATGAAGATGGAACAACCTGCTTTTGAGACAGGAACTAAGCATACTCCTCTCTCGTAAGAGTAACTAACCTAGAGTCAGGTGAACTCGACCGAGGTATAGAAGTAGATAGGGAGGACGTGTCATCCTGATAGGAGACCTGATTAGCAATGCCTAAAGGTGTGCCACTTAAATTCCAACAATAATCAACAATATGGCCTCCACGACCACGATGAGTGCATGAATGAGAACTAGTGCGATCTCTGCAACCTCCAGTATGACTTCTAGTATGGCCTCCTTGACCTCCATGACCACCACGATTGCCACGACCACCTTAAGGACTATCACTGTGGCCACTTGGAATAACAAATGCTGAGCGGTCAGTGAGAAAGCCATGATCAATGCCAGAAGAGCCAATAGATAAGGTAACATGCTATAAATTGGAGAAAACCTCAAGTAGAACCCAAAATTTGAGAGCGAATAATATCATATTCAGGTCTCAATCCTACTAGAAAATGAACGTTCAAATTTTTATGCTATTTTTGTCAAACTACTGCATTAATAATGAACGGGTGGTAGAGCTTCAATTCCTCACAAGCTCCACGAACATGAGAGTAATAATCCTCGAGACTCAGAGTACATTGGTTCAAGGGAAAATACTGTTTGTGCACTTCATATGCATGAGAAAAACTACATGTGCCAGAATACATGGTGACCAAATGATCCCAAATTTCTTTGATCATGTCGAGATAAAGCAAAGTATAACTAATACTAGTCTTAATACTATTCAATAATAACGAAATAATCTAAGCACCTTCATGTTTCCACTGATCATACTAGACAAGGGACTTTATCTCACTCAACAAAAATATATAGTTGAGTTATTGAAGAGATGTAGATGGAGAAAGCAAAGCCTTGTAGTAGTCTTATGTTGTTGAAGAAACAAGACATGTCAGTAAAGACAAGTTAGCAAATAGAGCCAGCTGTTAGTTTGTTACAAAATTAGTTAGGAAGTATTTAATTAGTGAGAGTTAGTTAGATTTAGTGAAGCTTGAATGTCGGTGAGTTTGTGTATAAATACTACTTGTAATATTCTCCTGATAAGTAAGTGGAATAAGACATATCTTCTTCCCCAAGCCTCTACTCTCTTCTTTCATTTTTCTCTCTATTCAGCACTGGTTTAATCATGGTATCAGAGCAGATTATGCTTCCACTGTAAAGCTTGACTCTGCAAAGTTTACTCCTCATCAATGGTAGCAACAGCTAAAACACAGACAACTTTGAATTCTGCATCTTCTTCCTCAAAACAGATTGAAGATGCTTCTCATCCATTATTTCTTCACCGTGGAGACAGTCCTAGTGCATTATTGGTTTCTCAACCATTAACAGGAGATAATTACAATTCCTGGAATCGATTCATGTTTATGGCATTAAGTGCTAAAAACAAAGTAGGATTTATCGATGGAGCTGCTCGTAAACCATCAGAGACAGATTCTCTCTTCAACCCTTGGGTTCGCTACAACAATATGGTGATTTCTTTGATCTTAAACACATTGTCGAAGGACATTGCAAAGATTGTTTTATATGTGAATTTAGCTAAGGAGATTTGGGGTGAATTCAGCTAAGGAGATTTGGGATGATCTCAAAGAAAGATTCTCTCAAACAAATGGACCGCAAATTTTCCAATTGCAGAAATTGATCTCATCTCTAATGTAAGATCAGCTTACTGTGAGTTCATATTATACTCAGCTTAAAGGCTATTGGGATGAGTTGATGAATTATCGACCTTTACCTACATGTTCATGTGGAGCTTTGAAGACTTTAATTGAGTATAAACAACAAGAGTACATCATTAAATCCCTAATGGGATTAAATGATTCATTCTCTCACATCAGAAGTCAAATACTACTCCAAGATCCACTGCCTTCAATCAATAAAGTTTTTTCTTTGATTCTTCAAGAAGAAAGGCAAAAGATGTGTTTTGATCAATTTCTTTAAGTGTTGAATCTGTAGCTTTCTTAAGTAGATCATCTTCTACACAACAAGGTGGGAATAAGCAGATTTTCAACAAGTCTAGACCAACCTGTTTACATTGTGTTATTCTAGGGCACACTATTGATAAGTGCTACAAGCTACATGGATATCCTCCAGGCTTTAGTTTCAATAAAGGCAAGAATAATCCAAGAGGGGCAAATCAAGTTAGTGGACATGTGGATAATGAGAATCCAAGAGTTGATGACAAATACAAGACAAAACCAGATTCATAACTATCAATCACACAAGATCAGATTCAGCAATTGTTAGCACTTTTGAAACCTCAATCTAACACTGTTGGTTAGTCTTTTGCAAATCACATAAGGGGCTCTCATACTCAATCATTACTAAACATGGAAGGTAATGCATCTTCATACTCCTTAACCATTCCTCAATATCCCTCTCTTTCCTTGATCAATTATTTTGATTCTACAAATTCCATTCTTTGGATTATAGATACAGGAGCAATTGATCACATTGTGTGTTCAGTTTCTCATTTTAATTCCATCATTTCCATAGTTAAGTCATCAGTGAAACTACCTAATGAAAGTGTTGTGTCAGTCAGTCATGTTGAATTGTCAAACTCTCTAAATCAATTGTGTTAACCAATGTACTTTATGTTCCCTCTTTCAGTTTTAATCTCATTTCTGCAAGTAAACTCACACAACATTCTTCTTGTTGTTTCTTGTTTCTCCTTCGTTTTGTTTCATCTAGGACTTATAAACATGGAAGACGATTGGGATGGGTGAAGAGAGAAATGGTCTATACATCTTTCTATAGAAACCAAACAAGCAGCTTTCTTCCTTTGTCTCATCAATTCACCACCAAACAGAAGTGTCTTCCAATTTATGGCATTTTAGACTTGGTCATTTGTCTTCACGAAGACTAGAACTATTGCATAATGATTTTTCTAATATTACTACTTCTCAAGATAGTCATTGTAGTATATGTCACCATGCAAAGGAGAATACAAATTCATTCCTTGCTAGTAGTACTGTTTCAGTTGTTCCTTTTGAGCTCATACATTGTGATATTTGAGGTCCATTTCCTATTCCATCCTTGGATGGTTCTCAATATTTTCTAACCATTGTAGATGATTTTTCCAAATGTACTTGGATTTATTTGTTGAAATCCAAATATGAGACTTGATCTTTGTTGTGTTCATTTCTTGCTTTGGTTGAAGCTCAATTTTAGACTAAAGTAAAGATTGTAAGAACAGACAATGGACTGGAATTTGCAATGAAATATTTTTATTCTTCTCAAGGCATTATACATCATCTTAGTTGTATTGGAACACCCAACAAAATGGAGTACTAGAAAGGAAGCATCAACATCTCTTAAAAGTAGCTAGAGCTCTTAGATTTCAAGCTCAGCTACCTCCTTCTTTTTGGGGAGATTATGTATTGACTGTTGTTTATTTGATCAATTGCATTCCAACCCCAAATCTTTCAGGAAAATCGCCATATAAAATTTTATTTTCTCAAAAACTCAATTATTTTCATCTCAAGGTTTTTGGTTGCCTCTGTTATGCTGCTACACTTGCTCATAACAGGTCCAAATTTGACTCTAGGGTAAGTCAATGCATATTCATTGGATATCCCCATGGTGTGAAGGGTTATAAGCTATATGACCTTACTACCAAGACTGTTTTTCTATCTTGAGATGTCAACTTCTATAAGTCTATTTTTCCTTTTCCTTAGAACAACCTTCAATTCTCTCAGGATTCCACAGTGATACCTACTCCAGTTGCTGATACTTCTTCTGATCAGACAACTAAAGATAGTGTTTCCACTGAAACTCATAGTGTTCCCACTGAAACTTCTTCCTCCTCTGAAAATTCTCCTTCTCCTATTCCTCATACTACTAGACAACTTACTAGAAATAGGAGACCTCTTGGCTACTTGCAAGATTATCACTATCAGCTCATCTCTTCACAGCCATCCAGTTTATCTTCTGTGTCAGGTAAAGCACATAACATTTCTGCTTTTCTATCCTATGATAAGTTGTCCTACTTGAATCGTATTTTTAGTCTCACCATTTCATCTAACTATGAGCCTCAGTTTTTCCATGAAGCCATTCATCACACTGAATGGCGTGATGCTATGAAAGTTGAAATACAAGCCCTTGAGGCTAACAATACTTGGACCCTCACTTCATTGCCATAGGACAAAATTCCCATTGGCTGCAAATAGGTTTACAAAATCAAATACAAGGCTGATGGTACCATTGAAAGATACAAAGCCAGACTTGTGGCAAAGGGATACACCCAAAGAAAAGGCCTAGACTATCTTGAAACCTTCTCACCTGTTACTAAATCCACTACTATCAGGTGTCTTCTGGCTATTGAAGCTGCTAGAAATTGGCACCTATTCCAAATGGATGTACATAATCCTTTTCTTCATGGTGATTTATCTGAGGAGGTCTAAATGAGTCTTCCTCCTGGCTATGCCAAAACAAAGGATCACCAAGTATGTCGTTTGAATAAGTCCCTTTATGGGCTCAAAAAAGCTTCAAGACAATGGTTCTGCAAACTTTCAGCACCATACTTGGACATGAATTTACCTAGTCCAAATCAGACTACTCCTTTTTTACTATGAGTATTGATTCTTATTTCATAGCTATGCTGATTTATGTGGATGATATTATCATCGCTACAAATAATATTCCAGCTGCCGATGATCTTAAAGCCTTTCTCCATAGTCAATTTCAGATTAAGAATCTTGGCATTTTGAAATACTTCTTAGGACTTGAAGTGGCAAGGTCCTCAAAAGAGATTTCTATATGTCAAAGAAAGTTTGCCTTGGAAATTCTGCAGGAATCTGGTTTTCTTGGTGTTCATCCAACAAAGTCTCCCATGGAGCAACATTTGAAACGTAATAAAGATTTTGGCCCTGAGGTGGCAGAACCTTCTTCTTATCGCAGACTAGTAGACAAATTACTCTACTTAACTTTCACTAGACCACATTTGTCCTATGTAGTACAAATCTTGAGTCAATTCATGGATAAGCTTTGACAATCACACTTAGATGCTGCTCATCGTGTGCTGCGTTATCTCAAATCTACGCCAACGCAAGGACTCTTCTTCCCCAACATTTCAAACCTACATCTCAAAAGTTTTTGTGATGCAGACTGGACAGGTTGTTCAAACACCTAAAGATCCATCACTGGCTTTTGTGTTTTTCTTGGTTCTTATCTAATCTCTTGGAAAACCAAGAAACAAACAATTATGTTTCGTTCTTCTTCTGAAGTAGAGTACAAATCCATGGCCTCTACTTGCTGTGAGTTAACTTGGTTACTTGCTCTATTAGCTGATTTCTAGATTTCTCATTTTCAACCTACTTTGGTTTTCTGTAACAACAAGGCTGAACTCCATATTGCAGCTAATCCTGTGTTCCATGAGTATACCAAACATATTGAACTTGACTGTCACTTCATCCGAGATAAGGTTCAAGAAGGAGTGGTCAAGACTCTTCATGTCTCCTCTGCTCATCAGCTCAGTGATGTATTCACTAAGCCACTTGATATACAACAATTTCATCTTCTCCTCAGTAAGATGGGTGTGTTAGACATCCACTCTCCATCTTGAGGGAGCCTATTGAAGAAACAAGACATGTTAGACATCCACTCTCCATCTTGAGGGAGCCTATTGAAGAAACAAGACATGTCAGCAAAGACAAGTCAGCAAACAGAGCCAGCTGTTAGTTTGTTACAGTTTGTGACAAAATTAGTTAGGAAGTATTTAATTAGTGAGAGTTAGTTAGATTTAGTGATGCTTGAATGTCAGTGAGTTTATGTATAAGTACTACATGTAATATTCTCTTGATAAATAAGTGGAATAAGACATATCTTCTTCTCCAAGCCTCTACTCTCTTCTTCCATTTTTCTATCTGTTCACCACTGGTTTTATCATGTCTAAAATCTTCTCAATGACTGCCTTAGATGGAAAGTTATTTGAAAATGCCATTCTCTATAGAAGTGTTGTAGGAGGCTTACAATACATAGACTTCACGAGACCAGATATGCCACTTGTTGTCCATAAAGTCAGCAAATATATGCACGCACCACGAATTACACATTGATTGGCTGTTAAATTGATATTGAGATATTTGAAAAATACCGTTTTCACATGGACTGTTCATTTCAAAGCAGAAAAGCTTCCAGCTTTAAGCATTTTCAGATGCAAACTGGGCAGCAGATAAGGATGACAGAAGATCAGTTGGGACTATTGTATTTGCTTAGGTCCCAATATAATTTCATGGAGTTGTAAGCAGCAACAAACGATGGCCTGTAGCAGCACCGAGGTGAAGTACAAGTCTCTTGCCAACACAGCAACAGAGCTCCAATGGCTACAGAGTTAATGAAAGAATTAGGCCTTCCAATAGAAACTCCACCTGATCTCTGTTGTGATAATATAGGAGCAATATATTTGTCGCCTAATCCCGTGCTTCATGCACACACGAAACACATCGAGATAGACTTTCATTTTGTGAGAGATCAGGTAATCAAGAATTGCATAAAGGTCCAATTTATTTCTAACAAAGATCAACTGGCAGATGTTCTTACAAAACCATTATCAACTGCTCGGTTCATTCAGTTCAAGTCCAATCTCAATGTCTGCGAGCTCTCATTTCGAAAGGATAAGATCCTGCAAAATTTGAGTTATACAATTTGCTTTCAATTCAAACTCTAGAACTATAAGCAAGTGATTAGGAATCCGTTACTCACACCCTCTTATTTAAATACTCACTCTGTACCGGTAATTGTTTGACAGATACAAAATACTTTTTCCATATACTGTCTTTAATCTTTACATGGGGGTAGTGCGGTGGCGTTAGAGATGGGTTTCATGGGGGGATCTCAATCCAGTTTTGATGTCAGTAGTTTGAAGAAAGTTGGTGGTGCTTTAGAGGAGGAGGTAGAGCTGGTTGTGGTGCAATCAGATGGTGGAGTCGGTGATGGATTTGGATCAATTACTTAATTAACGATATAATGGAATTAGTGGATTTGCAAGTTATCAATACAACAGAAGTAGATTTGCAAGCTATCACAACGAATTTCCAAGCTATCAATAAAACAGAATAAGTGGTGTTAACAAATGGGTAAATTACTTAGTTGATAGCATTAATTACTAGGGTTAATTAGCTTAATCAATGGGATAGTTATAGAAATTTACTTTAAAAAGTAATGATGCTAATTAAGGTGTTAGTTACTTAATTGACGAGTTAATTACCAAGATTGATAAGATTATTTAATGGGAAAGTCAATTGATGGGGCTAATTTGTGTTAATTGCTTAATTAACTATTTTTTATCATTTAATACTTTATGGAATAATGAAGCTAATTAGCTTAATTAGTTGATTAATTAACTTGATGAATACAATTGCTTAAATTAATGAAATACATTATTTTAATTATTGTGGTCAAGTTTTAAATTAATGGAGTGCATCAACTTAGTTATTTAGATTTGTTGGGGGCTTAACGAAAATTCAAAAATTAACATGGTAAGCATTCATATTATTAGACATCAATTGTGTGTTGTAAAAAGAAAATAAATAAAAAAATTAAAAATAAAAAATAAAAAATGGTTTGCTTTTATGTTGTAAAAAATGGACTAAAAAATATTAAATTAATAAAACGATTAAACTAGATGTAGTATACAAATCAAAATTTTGCAGGTTTAAATAAGTCATGTTTAATTTACGAACTTCGTTATTGAATTACATGATTATTTCCAAATAACAACTCATTTTAACCAATTTCAGCCACCATACCCATCCAAAGTTGGTTAGGATTGAATTTCATTTTGTTACAAAGGGTTTAATGGTCATTTCATTTTCTTTAATTTGGATATGTGCATGAGGCCCACAAATCATGTGTTCTTCATCGGAGAAATTAGAAGTCAGCATAATTTTTTAAAATTATTTGTACAAAAGTACAAGTTAAAAATTTATTTGGGATAAAGTGTATATTTTTTAAAAATGTCACTATTGCTATCGGTAAACAGCATATGGATGAAAATTTTTTTATATTTTTTTTTTGTTACAATCAAGTAATGAGAGGTAAAATAAGGACATATTTTTTCTGACAATTTCTCTCTTTCTTTATCCTTATTTTCTCTTACTCTATTTATATTAATATTACAACAACACAATTATATTAATCAGTTACATCAATCAATTACAATTATTATATAATACACCAAACAGTTATTCATACATTATAATAAACCAAACAATTACACAAAATAATTACACAAAATTATGACATAAACTTAATTTGTCATTCAGTTGTTTATATAAACTAAATAGTTGTACTATTTAGTATTGCAACATCGTTACATCATCATGCCTTAATAATTGCGTAAGACTGTAATTGTTACACCCATTAAAAAAAATAGTTACATCCATTAAAAAAATAGTTACACACATTAAAAAACAGTTACACCCATTAAAAAAAATAAAGAAATTCATTTTTTCCTACATCCCAACAACAAACAATACATAATATCTAACAAAACGTATTGGCTGAGCTTTTTTTTTTTGGAAAAAATTCAGAGTTTGATCAATCATCATAGTAAAAGACTTTATTCATTTTGGTCAGATTACATAGAAACAAGGTGGGTGGCATGGGATAACATAAATTTATATTTCACATATACTTTGCACTCATACTCTTTCATCTTCATCTTCTAGCACGAAATACCTCTGCTTTTGTTTTCTCTCACTCTATGTAAACTCTTATTTTATCTTTTATTATTATTCTTAATCTTTACATATTTGTTTCCTTAAATAACTGTCCATGATGACTCTATAAGGGTGCGATCATACCAACACTAATATACTGGATCCCATCAGAACTCCGCAATTAAGTGTGCTTGAGCGAGAGTAGTACTAGGATGGGTAACCTTCTGGAAAGTCCTCGTGTTACACCCCTTTTTAATAAAAAAAAAATAATAAAAAAAAATAAAAAATGATGACTCCATAAATTAAGGAATAATGTTTAGGTAAAAAAAAATTTAATTCATTTTGAATTTTGTACCTAAACACAAACAATTTTATAAAAATTGTACTTAATAAAATAAATAACTTATCCATACACTTTTGTTCAAATAAATCTAAAAAATTGTACCCACACCTAAAAAAACTCTTCTTCATCCATAACAAGGATTGTATAGCATAATATGCATTGGATCCAAAGTAACTTGGACAAATTTGCATTGTGTTGGATTAAATTGGGTTAAAAATGCAATCCAACTCAATCCTCCCATGAGAAGCCAAAGAGGACCAAATTGAACACAAGGTGGGCTAAATTAAAACCATATCAAATTTTCTCTCTGCTTTAAATCTCAAACAATGTCTTCACCCTGCCCAAAAACACAAATTTTGCATGTGCTTCAATGATAATAATCATAATTATGACAGTTTTTATGTGTTTTGTGGTGCCTTCAAGAATGGGTAGTAGCTAAAAAACACAATTCAACAATTAGAATTATAACCCATTGTACCAAAAAATCAATCAAAAGTGAGACTTTGAAGGGCTTGAATGTAGGTTTCTGGTCCACCACCGTACTCTTTTTTTTTTTAATCAATTAATGAAAGTCATTTTTGATCAATATAGAAAGCAAATTAACAAATGGCATAGATAATAATTAACTGCAGAAGTTCCTTACCTTTACCTACTTAAGGATGTATTGATACGCAAGGAAGTAACAGTACAACTTAGCCGGAATATTGAAAACTGCTCACTATTTTTTGTAATAATAACCAGGACTATATGTTCGGCTTTGGTTCCATATACCAATCCATTCAAATTAATCCAATGCATAAACCACCACTCTTCTCCTATGTACTCGAAACACACCAATAAACCACAATCATTCCTCTCCTATGAATTTAACAACTTTTCTTCTCCTGTGTATTTGAATGTAGGCCTACTAAGCATAATAACAAATAGGTGGTGTGTATCTTTGTTTTTCTTTTCTTTTTTTTTTTTTTGTGGTAGCAGAATAATTTGAGGAATTGGTTTTAATTAATGTATTTATTTTTTACTATTGCATTTTTTTTAAGGAAAATTTCAAAATAGGGGACTTATTAAGATTCTAAATGGGAACTAGTTAAGAGTACAAGAAAGAAAAATAAAATAGGATGCGAGGCTATCAAGCCAAACTAGTTTAGAGGGATCACTCGAGAACTTTGTGAATTTTATGGTAGAATATTAAAGAAAAGAATGAACTTTCACAAAAGAGTAATGCTAGATACACTTAAAAAGTAGACTTAAAAATTAGATTTGATAATTTTCACCATTGAAGAGGTAGTGAGCCCCAATAAATGCTGGAACCCACAGTGAAATCAATGATTGAGATTATCAAGTTTATTTTTTAAATTCATGTAACATTGCTCTTCACAAAATCTAGGGTGCATGAAACTAGAACCATCCATTCACCATAGATAAAAAGCAATTCCTTGCATTTTGAAAGAAAAATCATTGGATGAGTGGGTTTTATTAAAAAAATTTAATGGACCCACTACTTCAAGGATTTTATTGATTTGGGATATAATTTGGAATTCTAAATTTAACATCTCTAGTATTACTAAATATGATACCTGATTGAAAAAAAAAAAGGAATGTTAAGTTGGATAAAAATCAATCCAACGGAGTTTGGTTGTTATGACATCAATCCTTAATATTAACTATATTGGTATTGATCATCATCAATTTATCTACTGTTAAGTTTATGGGCCTAATTTTTTGTTCCTAGAGACAATTCGTGGGACAAAATAAATAATCAGAAGTCATCAATTTAATACGCGTCTAGCCTATACCTGGCTGCACAAGTAATTTTTCGAAGTATTTCCCTTATATTGTCCAATTACGTTTTGGGGCATTTTATGCCAAAAATACTCTGCGAAATTGAGTGGCCGACGTAAAGCTCCCATGCTTGGTGAATTATTCTGGATAAACCAAAACTCAATTGGAATGATAACACATCTGTCAATTTATTTATTTGATAAGTCTAACGAACTCATTTGTTTACCAAATTTGAAAAACTTAAATCTAAATTGGTTAATTTCATATCAAATTTACAAATCATATCAAAAATTGGCTAGCCTGTGAGTAGGTCATATTATCATGTACCTTGTTAAGGATAAACTGATCAAATTTGAAACTTAAATGACATGACAGTTGATTATTTGAAATTTTTATTGGGATCTAAATGACATGACACCAGTTAAAGAAGACCAAGTCAACTGCCATGTCATTTAGACTTCAAATTTATTCTCAAAATTTGGTCAATCTAACATTATTCTTAAGGATATGGTATTATCCACAAAAATAATATTTACCCGTAAAAACTCAGATGGAAACTGGAAAAATTGAGAGTAGTTTCCTACCAAAACAAAAACAGATGAAGGTTAATCTATCAGATACAGCCCACAAAGCGATAATGATGAAAAATCTAAGACTATCTCCGCCCGTCATTGTTCATTGGGTGGCAGCAGCAATACACAATGCATAATTCCGATTATTATCAAGCAAAATACAAATACATCAAGGAATTTTGAGTTAACAATGCCAAAACAATGACATCGTTAATAAAATTGAAGTAAATTAAAAGTAAGCAAGATTATCAACATCCAAGTTTACAGTAAACATACGAGGAGCCCAAAGGAGCACCTATTTAATACTAATATATTATGAAATTTATTTGAAATGCTGCTAAAAGAATTATTCCCAAAACTAATAAAACTATAATCCAAATTTCGTATGAATCTCACATTTTACTCTGTTCAAGAACATAAAAGCAAAAAATAATAACTTCAATANAAGATTGGAGGCTTGAGCACAATGCATCATGAGTCATGGTTCAATGTTGCGTACTTTTGTTCACTTTTTTGGGGAGTATTTATACCTGAATTAGTAATGAGTGCAAAGGCCCCAAGTCCCATCTGAACATACAAGGCTTGACACTCTTATCCACAAAGATCTAAATGTTCCCCACACAGATCTCCACATATTCAATGCTAGGATGATAGAACAGGTGTTCAGGGACACACCGAGCATATATAGCTATTCCTGAGCACTCAAGTGCCTTTGATCGGCGCATGACACCTACTCATGAGCGTTCAATGCTCAGGAGAACAGTAACTCGGGGCGCAACGAGGAAGTATTCTGGACATCTTAGCCATTAATGTCTAACAATCATAACTGCAGACTTAGGCTTTTGAGGTTGTAGGGGCTTGTTAATGGCAATGTTCCTGTCACTCACATTGCCATAAATGAGTGGTCAAGTCGCATTAAATGCGTGTCAGCTTGTGTACTCAGCTCAGAGGCTCCACTCCTCGTTGTCCTTTAGACTCCATAACGGCTACAATTTTACACGTGTCGATCTAGGGACTGCTGAGTCGCGTAGAGTTCCGCTAGTTTTTCATATTTCCCCTCACTTTTAATTGATCTCTCTATCAANACAATTTTACACGTGTCGATCTAGGGACTGCTGAGTCGCGTAGAGTTCCGCTAGTTTTTCATATTTCCCCTCACTTTTAATTGATCTCTCTATCAATAGAAGATATCAGATTATTCCCCAAAAACAAAATAGAAAACATATCAGTAAGTTGTGTCGCTTCAAACTTCTTTTCTTGTTTACTTGATTTTATCATGTTTCTATGATGCTAATGAATTGCAGAGTGATGCCAACTTCTTTTCGATCTCTAATGGTCTGAGTAATGAGGAGTTGTAGAGTGGTTCTGTCAATAAATTGACTTCTAAACATCCTTTGGTTTCTCTTCATACATAGTTGACTGTGACAGCTAATGGTCTGAGTACCCAGGTTGCTTGCATAAGATTGGATCATATCCTTAGTTTGAATCTTAATTTATGATTATTGAATATTTGTGGTCTACCTAAATGCATGGTGTTTTTTTTTTCCGGAACAAGACAGACTATTCTCCACTTTCAACTTGAATTTTATTGATTTTCTTAATGCATGGTGTTAATTGATTTTCTTAATATTATTGATGATAAAAGTCGCAGTCATAACAGAGTATTACTTTTGAATTTTCTGCACATGGCACCTTTGGATACTCAATTTTTTTTTTATCTTCATAGACAGTGTTAGTCATTTGGGGTGATAAATTTTTGACATGACACAAAAATACTANTTAATATTATTGATGATAAAAGTCGCAGTCATAACAGAGTATTACTTTTGAATTTTCTGCACATGGCACCTTTGGATACTCAATTTTTTTTTTATCTTCATAGACAGTGTTAGTCATTAGGGGTGACAAATTTTTGACATGACACAAAAATACGACTTGAAATCGATACAAAATGAGTGAGTTAGGAATGACCATTTATTGACACAAAATAAGTGTTGGATCAGAGAGTTTTTATGAATAAAGTTGTGATTAAAGAAAGTAATAGCGAGAATTCGGGAATTTTTAATTAGTGTTGAATATAAATAAATTAACCATTGTTTTTATAGAAATGGAGTAAAATTAATTCGAGAAATCAAGCATGCCTAAAAGTGAATCATGTAACAGGATCGAATCATGCAAATTTGTATGCAGGGACACATTATCCAAAAAAGACACATTATCCACAAAAGACATGAGAGTGGGTTCACCCATAGTGTCCTGATATTTGGGTGAGTGTTTTTTTTTAATAAGTAGATTGGCAACCAAATAGTGTTGTAATTGTTAGTATATATTCTTTTACAGAGTCNGACATGAGAGTGGGTTCACCCATAGTGTCCTGATATTTGGGTGAGTGTTTTTTTTTTAATAAGTAGATTGGCAACCAAATAGTGTTGTAATTGTTAGTATATATTCTTTTACAGAGCCAGATGAATGAAATACGATCTCAACCCACTTCAGATGGTAGACCAAGACGTCTTGGTGAGGTTAGTAGTATGGATTTTGGATCNCAGATGAATGAAATACGATCTCAACCCACTTCAGATGGTAGACCAAGACGTCTTGGTGAGGTTAGTAGTATGGATTTTGGATCGAAGTCCAGATATATCCGCGGGTTAGGGCATGAAGGGAATTTGCACCCTCTAGATTGGGCCAATACAATCGTGTAAAGGAGGAGGCAGTGACAAAGAGGGCTAAGATAGTAAAAGAGAAGTCAGTGAGCTAAAGATGCACATGCAGCCTATTAATGAGAATATGAGGGAACTAGAGCAACGTCGGGAGGAGGAGAGACAACAAGATAGAAAGAAAGTTTTAGAGGTTGATGGAGGAGCAAATGCATGCAATACAAGGTTTTGTTAAGCGCCTTCAACTATCTGGCAGCACTACAACTCCACCTTCACCGTCACATCAATGGTAGGCTTTTAATTTACTTACATGCTTTATTTTAATTACTATAACATTAAGGGTCTAACCATAGCAGTAAAATTGTTGTAGTCTTCAAATAGCAGAAGCTTGTGTTGATTTTGATATGGGTTTGAAATGATTACTGAAATTGTTAGTGTAAAAATATCAGTTACTTGTTTGTCGTTTAGGTTTTTGGGAAATTAAACATAACAGTGATGATGGATTGTACATGCTTAGAAGATGTATAAGGTGAAGAAGAATTCCCTATCTAAAATTGGCCTTGTGGTGGCTTGGGTAGAGAGGGAAATTCATCATTCTCGGTGGTACTAAAAGACTGGGTCAATTTTGTTAAGTGACTCTTAATATCATCCATAGTTTGAGAAGTCTGGGTCTTGAACTCATTAAAGGCTCGGGTGATTTGATTATTAANAAGTGACTCTTAATATCATCCATAGTTTGAGAAGTCTGGGTCTTGAACTCATTAAAGGCTCGGGTGATTTGATTATTAAAACTCATCTAACCCTGTATAAACTGATTCAAGGTGTTTTCAAGACTCCTTTTTTTGGGGTTGGTAGGGTGGATACTGAGGGGGGGCCCGCTGTGGTGGTTGGTTATCAAGTGGCTTTGAATTGTTTATCCAATCACAATTCAAGTAGTTTTTTCACCCTAGATTATATGTTTTAGAATAGGGGTTGGAATTGACTTATTAAAATTGAAGATCACATTGGATTGTTCCAACAAGACCGCCTTAAATGTTGGAATCGTAGAACACTCTCCTGTGGGATACCTTGACAAAGCACAAATCCCACACATTTGTTTTGTAGGAGGAACAATAGCCACCTCATTGACCTTTTTCAATTCTAAGCCTCAAGTTTGTGTGACAAGAATGTCATTTTGGCACGTAGGTCATCTTACTCATTCAACACATACTTACCATCTTGTGAGCCAGTGGATCTAGACTCTGACTAGAGATTTTTTACGAAATCCCACATCTGGGCACTCTCTGTAAGTCTATTGAAATAATCGAAGGCTTCATCCGAACTTTTATTCATGAATCCCCCTTTGGACATCATTTCTACAAATTGACGTAGGGAGGTGGGAAGTGAATCATAAAAGAAATATATGAGACGCTAGTTTTCAAAGGCATGATTGGAGTAAATCTTTGACATGCTTCCAACACTCATAAAAAGTCTTACTCTCTTTAACAGTAAAATTCATGATTTGACGTTTTAAAGCATTGGTTCTATCGAGAGGGAAGAAGTTCTTGAAGAAATCTTTTTGTAGTCTTTGCAAGTCGGCTATGGATTGAGGTTTTAAAGAATTTAGACATATTTATGCTTTATCCTCCAGTGAGAAAGGGAAACGTTTCAAACGAGCTAAATCAGAATTATCTTGGAATGTGTCACACACCTCGAATTCTTTGACTTGCAAATAGGGAATTTTAGACTTCATGCCATGGAATTGTGGCAACAACTAGATGGACCTTGGTTTTATAGTAAGGTTTTATGCATTAACTAGAAGGATGAAACAAGAAGGGACACTATTTCAAATAAGGTACTAGTAATCCCTAAGGGTTCTACCTTGGTGACCATCAACTTTCTGCTCCCTATCAACCATTATGCTACATGTTCGACTAAGATCAAAAAGTGGAGAGTGTGACAGCTTTATTATTGGATGGATTAGACAGACTAACTGAATCTAGTGACTCATGTACTGAAAGTTGGTCTGTGTTTTTTTAAAAAATATGCCCACTAGAGTAGTATAGAAGAATTTACCCAGAAAAAAAAAANTCAATGCTCAGGAGAACAGTAACTCGGGGCGCAACGAGGAAGTATTCTGGACATCTGAGCCATTAATGTCTAACAATCATGACTGCAGACTTAGGCTTTTGAGGTTGTAGGGGCTCGTTAATGGCAATGTTCCTGTCACTCACATTGCCATAAATGAGTGGTCAAGTCGCATTAAATGCGTGTTAGCTTGTGTACTCAGCTCGGAGGCTCCACTCCTCGGTGTCCTTTAGACTCCATAACGGCTACAATTTTACACGTGTCGATCTAGGGGCTGCTAAGTCGCCTAGAGTTCTGCTAGTTTTTCATATTTCCCCTCACTTTTAATTGATCTCTCTATCATAGAAGATATCAGATTATTCCCCAAAAACAAAATAGAAAACATATCAGTAAGTTGTGTCGCTTCAAACTTCTTTTCTTGTTTACTTGATTTTATCATGTTTCTATGATGCTAATGAATTGCAGAGTGATGCCAACTTCTTTTCGATCTCTAATGGTCTGAGTAATGAGGAGTTGTAGAGTGGTTCTGTCAATAAATTGACTTCTAAACATCCTTTGGTTTCTCTTCATACATAGTTGACTGTGACAGCTAATGGTCTGAGTACCCAGGTTGCTTGCATAAGATTGGATCATATCCTTAGTTTGAATCTTAATTTATGATTATTGAATATTTGTGGTCTACCTAAATGCATGGTGTTTTTTTTTTCCGGAACAAGACAGACTATTCTCCACTTTCAACTTGAATTTTATTGATTTTCTTAATGCATGGTGTTAATTGATTTTCTTAATATTATTGATGATAAAAGTCGCAGTCATAACAGAGTATTACTTTTGAATTTTCTGCACATGGCACCTTTGGATACTCAATTTTTTTTTTATCTTCATAGACAGTGTTAGTCATTTGGGGTGATAAATTTTTGACATGACACAAAAATACTACTTGAAATCGATACAAAATGAGTGAGTTAGGAATGACCATTTATTGACACAAAATAAGTGTTGGATCAGAGAGTTTTTATGAATAAAGTTGTGATTAAAGAAAGTAATAGCGAGAATTCGGGAATTTTTAATTAGTGTTGAATATAAATAAATTAACCATTGTTTTTATAGAAATGGAGTAAAATTAATTCGAGAAATCAAGCATGCCTAAAAGTGAATCATGTAGCAGGATCGAATCATGCAAATTTGTATGCAGGGACACATTATCCAAAAAAGACACATTATCCACAAAAGACATGAGAGTGGGTTCACCCATAGTGTCCTGATATTTGGGTGAGTGTTTTTTTTTAATAAGTAGATTGGCAACCAAATAGTGTTGTAATTGTTAGTATATATTCTTTTACAGAGTCAGATGAATGAAATACGATCTCAACCCACTTCAGATGGTAGACCAAGACGTCTTGGTGAGGTTAGTAGTATGGATTTTGGATCGAAGTCAAGATATATCCGCGGGTTAGGGCATGAAGGGAATTTGCACCCTCTAGATTGGGCCAATACAATCGTGTAAAGGAGGAGGCAGTGACAAAGAGGGCTAAGATAGTAAAAGAGAAGTCAGTGAGCTAAAGATGCACATGCAGCCTATTAATGAGAATATGAGGGAACTAGAGCAACGTCGGGAGGAGGAGAGACAACAAGATAGAAAGAAAGTTTTAGAGGTTGATGGAGGAGCAAATGCATGCAATACAAGGTTTTGTTAAGCGCCTTCAACTATCTGGCAGCACTACAACTCCACCTTCACCGTCACATCAATGGTAGGCTTTTAATTTACTTACATGCTTTATTTTAATTACTATAACATTAAGGGTCTAACCATAGCAGTAAAATTGTTGTAGTCTTCAAATAGCAGAAGCTTGTGTTGATTTTGATATGGGTTTGAAATGATTACTGAAATTGTTAGTGTAAAAATATCAGTTACTTGTTTGTCGTTTAGGTTTTTGGGAAATTAAACATAACAGTGATGATGGATTGTACATGCTTAGAAGATGTATAAGGTGAAGAAGAATTCCCTATCTAAAATTGGCCTTGTGGTGGCTTGGGTAGAGAGGGAAATTCATCATTCTCGGTGGTACTAAAAGACTGGGTCAATTTTGTTAAGTGACTCTTAATATCATCCATAGTTTGAGAAGTCTGGGTCTTGAACTCATTAAAGGCTCGGGTGATTTGATTATTAAAACTCATCTAACCCTGTATAAACTGATTCAAGGTGTTTTCAAGACTCCTTTTTTTGGGGTTGGTAGGGTGGATACTGAGGGGGGGCCCGCTGTGGTGGTTGGTTAACAAGTGGCTTTGAATTGTTTATCCAATCACAATTCAAGTAGTTTTTTCACCCTAGATTATATGTTTTAGAATAGGGGTTGGAATTGACTTATTAAAATTGAAGATCACATTGGATTGTTCCAACAAGACCGCCTTAAATGTTGGAATCGTAGAACACTCTCCTGTGGGATACCTTGACAAAGCACAAATCCCACACATTTGTTTTGTAGGAGGAACAATAGCCACCTCATTGACCTTTTTCAGTTCTAAGCCTCAAGTTTGTGTGACAAGAATGTCATTTTGGCACGTAGGTCATCTTTCTCATTCAACACATACTTACCATCTTGTGAGCCAGTGGATCTAGACTCTGACTAGAGATTTTTTACGAAATCCCACATCTGGGCACTCTCTGTAAGTCTATTGAAATAATCGAAGGCTTCATCCGAACTTTTATTCATGAATCCCCCTTTGGACATCATTTCTACAAACTGACGTAGGGAGGTGGGAAGTGAATCATAAAAGAAATATATGAGACGCTAGTTTTCAAAGGCATGATTGGAGTAAATCTTTGACATGCTTCCAACACTCATAAAAAGTCTTACTCTCTTTAACAGTAAAATTCATGATTTGACGTTTTAAAGCATTGGTTCTATCGAGAGGGAAGAAGTTCTTGAAGAAATCTTTTTGTAGTCTTTGCAAGTCGGCTATGGATTGAGGTTTTAAAGAATTTAGACATATTTATGCTTTATCCTCCAGTGAGAAAGGGAAACGTTTCAAACGAGCTAAATCAGAATTATCTTGGAATGTGTCACACACCTCGAATTCTTTGACTTGCAAATAGGGAATTTTAGACTTCATGCCATGGAATTGTGGCAACAACTAGATGGACCTTGGTTTTATAGTAAGGTTTTATGCATTAACTAGAAGGATGAAACAAGAAGGGACACTATTTCAAATAAGGTACTAGTAATCCCTAAGGGTTCTACCTTGGTGACCATCAACTTTCTGCTCCCTATCAACCATTATGCTACATGTTCGACTAAGATCAAAAAGTGGAGAGTGTGACAGCTTTATTATTGGATGGATTAGACAGACTAACTGAATCTAGTGACTCATGTACTGAAAGTTGGTCTGTGTTTTTTTAAAAAATATGCCCACTAGAGTAGTATAGAAGAATTTACCCAGAAAAAAAAAATGTCTCCAAGTAACTCACAAGAGAAGGAGGATTCCTCCACCACGTCTCCAAATTAAGTTTATTCTCGGGCAATGGTGTCAAAAAATTACTTGATTCCAAATGTGGTACACATTGTGCTTGGAGATATTAAATTTGTTCCAAACGATGTCTGCATAGTCGACCTTA
Source organism: Ilex paraguariensis (assembly GCA_963454935.2). NCBI lineage: Eukaryota > Viridiplantae > Streptophyta > Magnoliopsida > Aquifoliales > Aquifoliaceae > Ilex > Ilex paraguariensis. The sequence goes on from CAUOFW020005924.1 coordinate 416,543, forward strand.
TGATGGGTCTTCCTAATAAGCTTCCATGTTATTTTGGAGTTTGTATAGTTCGAGGTTGATCCTCAAGAAATGGGTAAAAGGAAAGCATAAATTTTGTAAAAGTAGGATTTATTGGAAAGAAATCTTTAAAAGTAAATTTAGGGTAAACAATAATTTGACAAGTGGCTTAGTTTCGGGATCCAAATTTGTTCATATTTATCAAAAAATTATAGTTATGCAATATTGATTATCTTAGTTGATTTCCAATGTCAGTGTAGTCAACCAAAAAATATTTCAATAAATAAACAATTAATTAAATTGAAAATAAAATTTGCAGAACTAATTAAAATAGTTGTAGAGAATTATAAGCATTATTCATACCAAAAAATCAATGATGTTGATTAATAATCAAGTAATTGTAAAAAGTATTAAATTTTACTAAGAACATTTAATCAATTGCATAAATAAAAGATTTAACATTGAGATCAAAAATATAAATTACATAAATATAAAGATTTAAATACATAATTACAGATCCTTCAACCTTAACATGAAAGTACAAAAAGACAGTTCACAATTCATGGTTGAATCTCCAAGAATTATGATGAAGAATAAAATAATAAAATTGATCAAAAGGCTTCCTACCTGCTGTCCATTTGAATGAAATTGATAAAATTGAATGAAAGTCAAGCCTTCTATAAAATCCATGAGGTCAACATCTAAACCCATTTCTTCATCTTCATCAATTAGTTATTTTCATTTCGAAGTAGGACCCCTAGTTGTTTCTCTTTTTTCACCATATTTCAAATCTAGAACCTATTTAAACTCTGCAATCTTTTGATCCAGAACCTCTTATCAATTTTGAACTTCTCTAATTTCCTTTTGACCATGCCCTTTGGTCCAAGTTAGATGTTGTTTTCTCCTTCTAAGCTAAGCCTCTTTTGAAGAATGAGCTTCTCTGAGAGTTAGATCTTGCTTGCTCATCCAAGCAACAAACCTTTTTCGTTCTCTTCTTTTTTGCACTCTAGTTAGCAGTTGGTACCAACCTTTGAAAGAGAATTTTAGATGTTGAAGATAGTGTCATTTGTTTCCATCTACTTCAGGAGGCACCCTTATTTTAGGTCCCCTTGCAGTCATAGCCTCAAACTTTTCTTTTTTCTTTTGCCTATTTTCTTCTAGATGTTTTTCTCTTTTAATCATATGTCATACACTTTATTTGGCATTGAGTGTTCCTACTATATGATCTATCATCTGCTACCACTCTTTTTTGACTCTTGCATGATAAGTTGTATTTCTTGGTGCTTGCTTTTCTTCTAAAAAATGTTATGTATCATTCCCATGCTTGTATTTTTCTTGCAAGCTAAAGATCCCTAGGTCAGCACCATCAAATATTTTATGTGTACCATTCTAAAGTTGGATATCACCCTCTCCTCTGGTACTGATCAAAAGCCCCCTATTTTTGGTTGAGTGTCAAAATGAATTATACCAATTATAATATTTGTTTCCCTTTTTTGTAGGGGAATGACTTGTCCCAGAGATAAGGTTATAAACTTCTGGCTGATCATTTCATCGAATAAAGAATTAGACATGGATAAATCAAAGGAATACTATCAAAATGTCGATAATGAATCCTTTTTAAATGGGGGGTTTGATGGCATTCGTATAGAATCCTCTATCCTTTTCAAAGTGTCACACGTAATGGGAGACTTTCCAATAATTTGTGCAACATCAATCTTCTTTTCTCCATTAAAACATTATAATATGTGTCAAGTGCATTGATATTCCATTGTTGCTCTTCTCTAAACAAGTTCAAAAAAGTTTTTAAACTCAATCCCTTCGAATTTTTTCCTATGTTCGAAGTCTAAGTTCATTCTGGGCTTATTTCACAAGTTCTACTTTAGGCATGTAAACATGACATTTGTTTTTTGTCTTTTTAAACCTATCGATATATTATTCAGCAGATTCATTAGACTTGGATCTTCATCTAACATTGACACCTCTAATTCATTTCCAAAAATTGAGCAAGAAATTGTTCTTTCATCTCTTGTCATGCATGTATTGAAATTTGTAAGCAAATTCATGAACCATGAAAATGTGGTTTATGTTAAGGATTGTGAGAAAAATTTCATTTTCTAAGTGCTTATTATTTTCAACTTCCCCACATTGGAATGTAAATGTCACACCCCATCCCAGAAGAGAGATAGAGTGTGGGTAAGTCTAAACATGTTAACCATTAATCCATAATTAAACCAGAGTAGTTAACCTTGTTCATTATCTCTAACAAGAAAACTCAGCCAACAAAAACTATGTTCAATTATGCTAGATGACATAATGTACATTCTAACGCCAACCTCTCTATATCAAGCTAGATTGCCTAGTGGACCACCCTCTACTTTACATGTTCCTGAAAACAATCAACTGTGGAGGGGTGAGCAAAATCACACACTTAGTGAGTATATTTAAAACATATAGAAAGAAAATACCCAAACATAGTATAGTAATAACACAATCCGCACAATATGATTTAATATCAATATTTGACTAAACAACAATAATTAATGCTAACTGTTTCTGCCCGGGTGTCACGGCAACCACATCACTGCTATTTATACTCAGCAGTCTTAGCAATTCCATCACTATCGCCTAAGCCCAGTAATCTCAGCTTTTACATCGCTACTATAAATGCCCATTAGTCTCAACAGTTATAATCACAAAAAATGTCATAATCCTTCAATTCATAACTCAAACTCATAACCAAATATCATCACACAATACAAGATCCATCAACTCATAGTTTAGCTAAAATCACATAAATATAGATAATAATCTTCATACACATTTTCAATCAATATAAATCAATACACCCACCTCGGATTCAATTCTAAACCCGAACTCAGTCCCTTTATGTATTCCTATGTAAATCCGATGCTGACGTCATCGTCTCCACACCGAATATACACTGCCACAAATTACATAAATATCATTTGAAAATAAATGATATTATTCTACACATGTATAAGTGATTAATCGAGATTAACCTGATGTCTTTCCAATATCTCCTTTCATTTACTGTAATGTATTCAACCCTTAAGTTTAATGACGTTTTTGTAGGTAAATAAGATCAACCAAAATTGATTGAAACCATTAAGTGTTTAAAGAAAGTTTGAGGTTTAATGGACAACGAATTACAGACCTTATGACAAAACGGTGAAAATTTTATGTTTCTATCTGTAGAAGTCCTTTCAGAATGTCATCTTACAGGTAGGATACCACTTGCTACCAATAGAACTTCTTACAGATTATCATTCTACCAGTAGGCCACCACTTCCTACCAATAGAACTTCTCAAAGAATGTCATTCTACCTGTAGGACACCATTTCCTATCGGTAGAAATATGATAGAAACCCTTCTTTGTCCCATGTTTTTCCCAAATCTCTCTCTCTCTCTCTCTCTCTCTCAAACCCGCAACTTCTACATATATACCATCAATTATAAACCTCAAACACATGATATTTCATATCTTTAATAAACTCAACATACAAAATCCACAAAACAAAACCTATATCAAAACCATAACCTATAGCCAAGATCTTCATACACCAAAATCCAACCCTTTTTCCTATGCTCTTAAACAATCAAAAACAAAGAATGATTAACAGATTTTTTTACCAAGAAGAGTTACTCTCACAATTCTTCACCAAAGTCTATGTGAAATCAAAGAAGACCAAAAAAATTGGTTCATTCCACGCTAATTTCGAACCGAAAGATCAAAACTCATCTGTCAGGTTATCTTCCCTCCCAACCCCCTCTTCTCTATCCCTTCACTCCCCTTCTCTATCTCTGTTTCTCCTTATCTATGAAGCCCACGTTATATACACACACATATATATGCCTACACATACCTACATATATATATGTATGTATGTATGTATGTATGTATGTATATATATATATTATTTGTGGGGAGTCTCTTGTGAGTCACCCTTTTCTGCCTAATTACACTTCGGCCCCTTTTTGTTTCCTTTGCACACACATAGAACCCATAATTTAATCACTTAATAATTAACGCCCAAAAATTTCAATAACTATAATTTAACCCCCACAATTAATATTGCAAGTTATCATAAATCACACATTAGCCCTTAACATTTACACATGTACAGGTCTCACATTAATTATAGTTATAAATTACAATCAAGAATTTAGTATCCTCTAGGGGATTCCTCAAAATCAACCAATGGGAGATATGACTTTCTAAAAACTGGTCTTTCTGTACTTTGAAGGCTAGGACCATATAAATCTTGAATCATTTCATTAACTGGTTTCAATAGACAGTCATATTATTATGAATTTCAAGATTTTCAACTCGTTCCAAGGGTTACCCCCTTTGTTTAGGGTTCATTTCCTCCATTGAATTCATAGGCGGTGGAGAATGCCTCTCACAATCTCTCTGCTGATGATCATTAGAAATGCTTGACCCATTTCTACCCCTAGGGTTTTAAGATGATAAAAGTTAATGAAAACCTCGACTGGCTCCTCTTTGAACATTAAGTTGAACACCAGGCCCTATGTTGGGTACCATAACTGGTGGCCCTTGGTTTTGTATAGGAAATGTCACTAGGTTTGTATTTCTTTCTTTTATTGTTTGATTTTGAATCATATTAGAGAATCTCTGATTAAAATGTCCTAACATATTTGTCTGGCCACTGAATAATTCATGCATGACATTCATTTAGTCTTCCCTAATGTTGGAATAAGAATCATTCAATACCTGTTTCAAATTTTGTAAGTAGTCCTACACTAATGCACTACATTGGCCACTGTTTTGGCCATTTCCTTGCCCCGTGGGTTCTGCTAAGGTTAGAACTTGAACTTCCTTCAATTGATTGGTACCACTGTGTGTGGCCTCCATGTCCTCATTGCATTCTACTCTAGTCATTGCTTCGTCTTACTTTCTCGTTCTTACAATGTTGATCCAAGTTAGTAACGTAGTCCCACGGGGCATGCCAAAAATTGTTACTACAACACTAATTCTTACTCTAAACTACCTAAGCACTTCTCCTAAAATTCCCATGTGTTCTTATGGTTTTTATTGTGTCTTTCTCTTTGTGATTATTACATGTTTTATTGGGACTTCTTACCAACGATTGCATTGAATTTTTTGCAGTTTCCTTCCATTTTCCTTTCTTGTTTCAACTATTGGTTCCTTGACTTCAAAGGCCCAGTTAGCTTTTGATAAATGCTGCCTTTTTAATTCCAAGTACCGCCAAAGGCAGAGCTGTTCATGCGCCAAAGGGGCCCTCGCCCACCTTTAAAAAAATAATTTGTTGTTTCGTATATATATTTTTTGTGTAATATCTTAGTTGTACACATCCATAACAAAACAAAACAAAAAGGTTGGGCCACTCAAAACAAGGAAAAAAAGGTTAGGCCCACTAGGCCACCACCCATTTCTTGTGCACGTGCCCTACGGCTCTCCGTCATCAGACAACTCTCTCTCTCTCTCTCTCTCTCTCTCTCGACAAATAGGAACAACCTCTTGTTGGAAATACTATATAACTTAAATTGATAACTCAAATTTATATTCCAAATGAAAGGGATCAATGAATGAGTGGGTCCCATCAACTTTTTTAAATGAGACTCATTGATCTAACGTTCTCCCTTCATTTGGAATACAAATTTTGATTATAGATTTGGATTATATAGCATTGCTCACTCTCTTTTGTCTCCCTCTTATTTGTCTTGGTACCCTCCATCGACAACACATGCCCACATCCACTTCTTCCGGCCTTCCTAAGTTCTAGGTACTCTATCTCTCTCTCTCTCTCTCTCTCTCTCTCTCTTTCTCTCTCTCTCCCCTCCTTCTCTGTGGATCGACGCAAACATAGCACCATAGTGCGCACGCACAAACTCAATCACACAACACACACGCCTACTACACAAATAAATTAGTTTTTTTTTTTTGAAATTGTGATTTAAACAAAAGCAATTGAACCATTAGGTGCTTATTAAATTAACAATTGGGTTTTAGAATTTTTTTTTATTTTTTGTGTATTTTAACCCTAATTATTATCTTTATTTGTTATAGCCAGGATTATCAATTGGGGATGCCTTGAAGACACTAATATAGATGCCCAGACCTTGAGTTGTGGCTATTGAGTTAACAATAAAAAGTATTTGTATGGCATGTTTGAGTCCTTTTGATTCCTTCTCAACTTTTGACAATGAGAAATTGGTTCGTCTTGTCCAATTTTATCTAAAAACAATTTCTTCAGTAGAGCTTGTGATACTTTTTGATCAACTAGATAGTTATATTATTGATATGCGTTGTAGTATTGAGTATTCCAATCTGCTAGGGATTGGTAATCTTGCTCAAGAAATAGTTGAGAAAAAAAAAAAAAATATGGTATATCAATTAGTCTACTTATTTATGATATTGACATTGATCTTGTCAGTTGTGACTGTCATAGTCGAGAGAGCATTTTTGACTATAAAGATTGTATAGAGTCAATTGTGTAATTAAATGGGCAATCAATAGATGATAGACAACTTGACTGTATACATAGGAAGGACATTTGCAATTCAATTGATAATAAAATTATCACACAACTCTTTCAAAATATAAAAAATCATCAAGGTCAAATATAAATGGGTATAGTTAGTCTCATTTTTTGTTAAAGGACCTAATTAGAATCTTATTTTGTAGATTTTTCTTGGTTTTTGTATAATATGTATATCAACTTTTGATCATTTTTGCCAATGAAATTGTAGGTATTATAGAAGATTTAAAAAATATATGTTTATGTTACTTTAATCTTTAGAAAGTCAAAACCTTTTTTTTTTGGGATGGGGATGGGGAAGGGGAAGGGGGACTTGAACTCTGGTCTTCAAGCAGACAGAGCCTTTACAAGATAAGGAATACTATTAGACCAAAGACCAATTGATAAAAAGCCAAAAACTAAAACTTGTAGTTGGTGCCCACATTTAAATTCCTGACTCTGCCCATGGTTATCACCCACTCCCTCAAATCAAGAGCCTTTATATAACTGCTCCTCTTTAAATTCGAAAAAGTCTCCTCGACTGACTTGTTTCTCGCGTTGATTAAATAATTGACATGTGAAACACTACTTTGATTGATTCACTTTGTGCACAGATTATCATTCATGTTTAATTCACAAATATTATAAAATATGGTCCAAACAATTCCAAAAAACTTATTTTGGAAATATCATTGTCATGAAAAGTCAAGAGGTTTGGCTTTTGTATACATAGGGCTCCAACATATCTTAGGGTGCATTTAGTAAGGGTTTCGTTTTTATGTTTTTTTTTATAAAAAAAAAGAAAAGAAAACTAAACTAATTTTTGTTTTCTTGTGACAAAAACTAAAAATATGAAACATGTTTGATAGTTATTTATATTTAAAAAATTATAATATCAAAAATAAAAAATATGTTTTGTATTATACCAAAAATCTACCATCCAACACCACCACCAACCACCCAACCCCACCACCACCCAACCCCTACTACAAAACCCATCACCCACCCCCACAACCCCCTACAANTGTTTTTAAAAATACTTTTTGGATGTTTCCATATTTTAGCCTTATTTTCAAAATGAAGCAGTTAAAAAAATGAAAACTTTCCCTAAACATCTTTTTTTTTTTTGCCATAAAAAAAAACACACACACACACACAAGGTTACCAAACAGCACCTTAGTTGTTGGTTATCAAAGGAACATGAAGACTCTTCACAAACCCTAAATATTCATGCGGGGGTCTCAAATTTTACTGTCTTCTTTTATATAAAGTGATGATATAACAATCAAACATAAATTACATTCTTAATCAAGAATAAAAATACTTAATTCTAAATCATAAGGAAGATTTAAGAAAATTCCATGAAACTATCAAAGATAAATAATAGATCACTTTGTCTGACCTCTAATAACCCAATCAATTTATAAATGAAATAGACCTAGAAAAAATAAAGTTCATAGAATAGAAAATTAATTGTCCACAGACTAAAACAAAACTAACAAATTATGATTCCCAAAAAAAAAAAAACTAAAAAATCATTCCTAGCACCGATTAGCTTGTTAACGTGTACTTCCCTGTGAATGGTTGGAACTTCTCTTCTTTCTTTAAACTTACTTCTTCTTGTCTTGAGACCTCTATTGATATCTTTTGACTTTGAATCGCATCAAACCCAAAAACAAGATTCCTTAATTTTCTTCCGGCTCCAGAGTTTTGTCCATCCTTTCCCTCTTGGTAGCAATCGGCCGGGAGGAGTCCTCCGGCATAGAAGCTTTCCCATCGAAACTCCTGGCCACACCTGTGAATGGCTTAACCTTGGGTTTTCTTCTTCCTTTGGCACCTCTTGAATTGATTTCGCTAGTTTTTTGGGTTCTTTATAATCCAAAGGAGTAGCAAAATCCACCTCACAATCTGTCTCGATGACACTAACTGAAGAGAATGACATGGTTTCTACTGTATCAATGTAAAATATATTGTCACAATGGGAGATCATTATGGTAACTCAAACAGTCAAACAAGAGAAACTTCTCAGAGTTTTTTCTAGTACAGCTTTAGGGCAAAAAAGCTCAATGAAATCCTAAGTGTGAGGCTGTAGCTTCATGTAAGTCCCTTTCTGAAGACTGGCGCTCTTGAGCATAACAAGATCTCCCTCAAAAACCTCGATATTTTTCATCATCCACTTGGGCATGAAGAAGAAACCCTCTTCAGCAATGAACTAAAAAACACCACAATGGGACAAACGCAAGGTGGTAGGGTTTTGGATTTCGAACAACATCAGATAATCGATCTCCAGAATTGCAAGACGATTTAGAGCTGAAGGTGGCATTAGAATTTTAACACCACTTTCTGTTGGACCAAAACAGTATTTTAAGTGGAAAACTGATTTTTTGGTCGACTTTGAGCCTAAATTAAAGTGGGACTCATTCGTTATTTTGAATAAATTTTTATGAGTTCATATTCTATTTCGTGAGGAGAATAATGTAGCATATTTATTTGCTCACATTGAGTAAGAAATGAATGAGAAAATAGCCTCCAAAACGACCCCCTTAAAATGTGAAAATAGTGACTGTGCAATGTGGAATTTGACAACAATCTCATATTGGTTGATTAAGAAATTCTAAGTTTTTTCTAAGAGATTGTGACCCAAGGGGTACCACAATTTTATGAGTGGAACGAGCGCCTACATGCCCTCGGTTCGACCACACACGCGCACGCGCTGCCTGCCTGCCTTGCCACACCACTCTATGACCCGACTAGGCTCGAGCACGGGCACGGGTACGGGTGTGATTTAGACTAAGTCCTATCTTTTTGGACAAAATTTGTTTAACTAATTGGGCGTGAATTTCTTAACCCAAAATTTAATTTTCGAAATCCATTGGATCGCACTGGTTCGGATTTTTTGCTTCCCTCCAATCTGAAATCTGAGTTGTGTTTATTCATAGAGAATAGTTACATAAGTGATGTCTCCTAGTTGTTGCATTTGTCTTTTGGGTTTTGTCTTTTAGTATGGTGGCTATTCGAACAATCACCAAACTGTCTATAATACGCAGTTCATGCATTCATTCATTAATTCATTTATTAGTCCATATTCAGAATTAAGTCAGACATTAGTGCATTACATTTCGGCATTAAGATAGTTTGTATTTAGAGTGTACACAACACAATTTTTGGTTCACTGGGCGAGTAGATTGTAGTGCTACTTCTACTAATGTGAAGTTCATTGTATTCTGGGAGGCAGACGCTTGATATTCCCTAAGCACCGTGTGTGGGGCAAAATTTGTCTTAATAACGTAGTGTTAAACACTAGCCTTGATCTACTTTAAGTTCAATAACAGTTTATGTTCTACAACCGAGTTAGTATTTATATTGGTTTGACAAATAGTTATGTCAAACTGTTTCGTTAAGGCTACTGTAACTGTTTCGTTAATTCTTCTATAACTATTCCAATTTACTGTATAACTGTTTCGCACTTGATTGTTACTATTTTGTTATACATTACATATTTCAAATCAGAAATTTCAATAAGTTATTTTACTAACACTTTCAAGATGAAACTTTTTAGGAGGGAGTGGGTAACAAAAATAAGCTTGTTCGAATCAGGCACATTATTGATACGACATAAATAGCAGTGCATATCGATTTTTGGTGCATAAATTTGATATTCCTGATATACTTATCAATACAATCATTGAGTCAAGAAATACATCATTCTTTGAAAATATTTTTCCTAGTAAAAATGCATGTGATGGGAGTTCTCTTAAAAGAACTCATGATACTACAAATAGTAATATAGACCATGAATCCATAAATAGAAAAGGTGAAGACGCACTGAAATGTAATAAGAGGGCAAGGACTACCAAGTCCTATGATATAGATTTTCTAACATATTTGTTAGAAAATGAGAATCAAAACTTTAATAAAGTGATGTCCACTCCTGAAGCACCTATGTGGAAAAAAAAATTGTAAACAGTGAAATGGAATCCATCATGCAAAATCACACCTGAGAGTTAGTAAATTTTCCTCTAGAGAGTAAACCGTTGGGGTGTAAATGAATTTTTAAGAGGAAAATAAAAATTGATGGATCAATTGATAAGTACAAGGCTAAACTTATAGATAAATATTACAAAGAAAAGAAAGGTCTTGATTACTTTGATACATATTCTCCTGTCACGAGAATAACATCTATCTGTATGCTCCTAGTTATTGCAGCATTGCATAATCTTGATATACACCAAATGGAAGTGAAAATAACTTTCCTAAATGGTAACATAAATGAAGAAATTTATATGGACCAACCCGAAGGATTCGTTTCTCCAAGACAATAGAAGAAGGTGTGTAGACTTGTTAAATTACTTTATGGTTTAAAGCAAGCACCAAAACAATGGCATAAAAAATTTGACAAGGTAATAATATCAAATAGTTTCACAATTAATGAATATAATAAATGTGTCTAGGTCAAAGACACAAATAATAGATATTTCATTATTTGCCTATACGTGGATGATATGTTTATTTTAGGTAGTAATAATAATATTATTACAGCTACCAAGAAAATATTGTCCAATAAGTTTGACATAAAGGATTTAAGTGTTGTTGATGTTGTACTAGAAATTAAAATTTTTAGAACATCGGGTGGACTTATATTATCTCAATCACATTATATTGAAAAAATACTTGAGAAGTTCGACAAAGATGGAAGCACCATATCTATAATGTCAGTTGATATAAATCTTCATTTGTCTAAAAATAATGGGCAAAGCATATCAAAATTGGAATAGTCTCATATCATGGGCAGTCTAATATATGTTATGAATAGCACTAAACCAGATATAACATACTCAGTTAGTAAATAGAGTAGATATACGAGCATTATGGGAGTAGACCATTGAAAGACAATTATCAAGATTCTTAGATACTTAAGATATACATTGAATTTTGTATTGCTATACAAGATATACAGCTGTACTTGAAGGGTATAGTGATGCAAACTGGATATTTGATATGAAGGATACAAAATTCACAAGTGGTTATGTTTTTACACTTGGTGGTGTAGTTGTATCTTGAAAATCTTCTAAGCAAACGTGTATATTCAGATCCACAATAGAATTTGAATTTATTGCTTTAGATAAAGCAGGAGAGGAAGCTGAGTGGCTTCGCCAATTGCTATAAGATATTCTAACATGACCTAAGCTTGTGTCAACAATTTGTATATATTGTGATAGCCAATTTGCAACTGGTAGGGCACAGAGTGACATGTATAATGATAAGTCTAGACATATACATCGTAGACATAATACCGTTACGCAATTGCTCTCAAATGAGATTATTTCTATTATAAAATCAAAAGATAATATAGTGGATCCGCTTACTAAATATTTAACGAGAAAGCAAGTAAATTGCGCATAGAGGAAAATGGGGCTAAAGCCTATGAAACAAGAGTCACCTTAATGGCAACCCAACCTAGTTGACTAGAGATATCAAGATCTAGGTTCAAAAGGACAACTGAATTATGCATGATTCAAAAAATGCACTAAGGAGATAATCTCCCTTACCTATTCCTATAATAAACTAGTATTGCCTGCAAAGTTTATTAGGATAAGTTATGCTTGTAATGACTCTTATACCTTGGGAAATTCGAGTGGAATATTGTAGGATATTTCTAATAGGCGTCACCTAAATGGGTGTAATGGGGCCGCTTCTGTGAGAATTTATAAAAACTGAATTCTCTAAAGCACTCATGAAAACCAAGAGTTGTTCAGGGCCAAAATGAACACAATAATAAGAACCAATTGTGCTAGGAAAGAGACTATGTGAAGTCTATTCGATCTGATTTATCAAACAGCTAAATAATTCAAGACATCACATTCAGTATTTAGCTGGTAAGTCCGATGGGCTTTCACCAGGGGAAGGTTCAAGACCAAAAGCTACCTATCTCGATGCACAATCTTTTCAAATATGTACTCTCTATAGTGTGTCAGCATTATTATTTTCATACTAACAGTCAAATTTTGATTCATGTGGGGAATTGTTGGACCAAAATAGTGTTTTAAGTGAAAAAATTGATTTTTTTGTCGACTTTGAGCCTAAATTAAAATGGGACTCATTCGTTGTTTCAAGTAAAATTTCGTGAGTTCATATTTTACTCTATAAGGAAAATAATATAGTATATTTATTTGCTCAAATCAAGTAATAAATGAATGAAAAAATAGGCTCCAAAATGATCTTTTTGAAATGTGAAAATAGTGGTTGTGCAATGTGGGATTTGACACTAATCTCACATTAGTTGAGGAAGAAATTCTGCACAAGTATATATAGGCCAAGTTTGCTCAAAGGGATTGGGCTCCAAGGGGTACTACAATTTTATGAGCGGAGCGAGCGCCTACATGTGTTTAGTTTAACCACGCACTCGTGCTTGCCGCAAGCCTGCCTTCTCACCACGCCACAACCCGGTCGGACTCAAGCACGAGCATGGGTACGGGTGTGATTTAGATCAAGCCCTATTTTTTTGAAGAAAATTAGTTTAATTAATTGGGCGTGAATTTCTTAACCCAAAATTTAATTTTTAAAATCCATTAGATTGCACTGNTTTTGCTACCCTTCAGTCAAAAGTCTAAGTTGTGTCTTTTCATAGAGAACAGTTACATAAGTGGCGTCTTCTGGCTGTTGCATTTGTCTTTTGGGTTATGTATTTTAGTATGGTGGTTGTCCGAACAATCACCAGACTGTCTATATACACCCAGTTCATGTATTCATGCATTAATTCATTTATCAGTCCATATCCAAAGTTAATTCAGACATTAGTGTATTGCATTTTGGCATTAAGGCAGTCTCTATTTGGAGTGTACATAACACAATTTCTAGTTCGCTGAACGAGTAGATTGAAGTGTTACTTCTACTCGTGCGAAGATCACAATTTCTTAACCCAAAATTTAATTTTTGGAATCCATTGGATTGCACTAGTTCGTATTTTTTACTTCTCTCTAGTCCGAAATCTGAGTTGTATCTGTTCATAGATAACAATTACATAAGTGGTGTCTCCTAGCTATTGTATTTGTCTTTTGGGTTGTGTCTTTTAGTATGGTGGTTGTTCTAACAGCCACCAGACTGTCTATAAATACTAGTTCATTCATTCATGCATTAATTCATTCATCAATTCATATTCAAAGTTAAATCAGGCATTAGTGCATTGCATTTTGGCATTAAAGCAGTCTACATTTAGAGTGTACATAACACAATTTCTATTTCGCTGGACGAGTAGATTGAAGTGTTACTTCTACTCATGTGAAGATCATTGTATCCTAGGACATAGACNCCTAGGTTCAATGGGACAACCGAATTATGCGTGATTCAAAAGAAGCACTAAGGATATAATCTCTCCTACCTATTCCTATAATAAAACTAATATTGCTTGCAGAGTTTATTAGGGTAAGCTATGCTTTTAATGACTCTTATACCTTGAAAAATTCAAGTGGGATATTGTAGGATATTTCTAATAGAAGTCACCTAAATGGGTGTGCAGGGGCCGCTTCTGTGAGAATTTATAAAAGCTAAATTCTCTAAAGTACTCATGAAAACTAGGAGTTGTTCAGGACCAAAATGAACATAATCATGAGAACCAATTGTATTAGGAAAGAGACAGTGTGAAGTCTCTTCGATCTGATTTATCAAACAGCTGAATAGTTCAAGACATTATGTTCAGTATTTAGTTGGTAATTCCAATGGGCTTTCACCAGAGAAGATTCAAGACCAAAAGCTACATTTCTTGATGCACGATCTTTCCAAAGATGTAACCTCTATCATTTGTATACTAACAGCCAATTTTTCATTCATGTGGGGGATTGTTGGACCAAAACAGTATTTTAAGTTGAAAACTAAATTTTTGATTGACTTTAAGCTTAAATTAAAGTGGGACCCATTCGTTGTTTTGAGTAAATTTTTGTGGGTTAATATTCTACTCCGTGAGGAGAATAATTTAGTATATTTATTTGCTCAAATCAAGTAAGAAATGAATGAGAAAAGAGAGTCCAAAGTGACCCTCTTAAAATGTGAAAATAGTGGTTATGCAATGTGAGATTTGACACAAATTTTACATTGGTTGAGAAAGAAATTCTACATGAGTATATATAGGTCAAGTTTGCTCTAAGGGATTGGGCTCTAAGGGATACGACAATTTTATGAGCTGAGTGAGCGCCTACATGCCTTCAGTTCAACCACACACGCACGCGCGCGTGCCGCCCACCCGTCTTTCCTCGCCATGCCACGACCCAGCCAGGCTCGAGCATGGGCATAGGTATGGGTGTGGGTGTAGGTGTGGTTTAGATCAAGCCTTATCTTTTTGGAGAAAATTCGTTTTATTATTTGTGCGTGAATTTTTGAACCTGAAATTTAATTTCTGAAATCTATTGGATCGTACTGGTTCGGATTTTTTGCTACCCTTCAGTCAAAAGTCTAAGTTGTGTCTTTTCATAGAGAACAGTTACATAAGTGGCGTCTTCTGGCTGTTGCATTTGTCTTTTGGGTTATGTATTTTAGTATGGTGGTTGTCCGAACAATCACCAGACTGTCTATATACACCCAGTTCATGTATTCATGCATTAATTCATTTATCAGTCCATATCCAAAGTTAATTCAGACATTAGTGTATTGCATTTTGGCATTAAGGCAGTCTCTATTTGGAGTGTACATAACACAATTTCTAGTTCGCTGAACGAGTAGATTGAAGTGTTACTTCTACTCGTGCGAAGATCACAATTTCTTAACCCAAAATTTAATTTTTGGAATCCATTGGATTGCACTAGTTCGTATTTTTTACTTCTCTCTAGTCCGAAATCTGAGTTGTATCTGTTCATAGATAACAATTACATAAGTGGTGTCTCCTAGCTATTGTATTTGTCTTTTGGGTTGTGTCTTTTAGTATGGTGGTTGTTCTAACAGCCACCAGACTGTCTATAAATACTAGTTCATTCATTCATGCATTAATTCATTCATCAATTCATATTCAAAGTTAAATCAGGCATTAGTGCATTGCATTTTGGCATTAAAGCAGTCTACATTTAGAGTGTACATAACACAATTTCTATTTCGCTGGACGAGTAGATTGAAGTGTTACTTCTACTCATGTGAAGATCATTGTATCCTAGGACATAGACGCTTAATATTCCCTAAGAACTGTGTGTGGGCTAAAATCTGTTTTAAGGATATAGTGTTAAACACTAGCATTGATCTACTTTAAGTTCAATAACAATTCCTGTTCTATAACAGGGTTAATATTTATATTATTTTGACAAAAAGTTACGTGTAACTGTTTCGTTAAAACTATTGTAACTTTTTTGTTAATTCTTCTATAATTGTTTCAATTTACTATGTAACTGTTTTGTACTAGATTGTAACTATTTTTCTATAAATTACATGTTTCAAATCAGAAATTTTAATAAGTGATTTTACTATATCTAGAATACCACAAACAACACTTTCCAGATGAGACTTTCAGGAGGGAGAGGGTATCAAAAATAAGCTTGTTCTAATGGGGCACATTATTGATACGTCAAAAAAAGTAGTGAATATCAATTTTCTGGTGCATAAATCTGATATTCCTGATATACATGTCAATACAATCAATGAGTCAAGAAATGCATCATTCTTTAAAAATATTGTTCCTAGTTAAAAAGCATGTGATGGGAGTTCTCTTAAAAGAACTCATGATACTGCGACTAGTAATATAGACCATGACTCTATAGATGGAAAAAGTGAAGAGGCACTCAAATGCAGTAAGAAGGCAAGGACTCCCAAGTCCTGTGGTCTAGATTTTCCAACATATTTTTTAGAAAATGAGCCTTAAAGCTTCAATGAAGCGATGTCCACTCCTGAAGCACCTATGTGGAAAGAAGCTATAAACAGTGAAATTAAATTCATCATACAAAATCACACCTGGGAGTTGGTAGATTTTCTTCCAAGGAGTAAACCGTTGGGGTCTAAATGGATTTTCAAGAGGAAAATGAAAAATGATGGATCAATTGATAAGTACAAGGCTAGACTTGTAGCTAAAGGTTATAAACAAAAGGAAGGTGTTGATTACTTTGATACATATTCTCCTGTTATGAGAATAATATTTATTCGTATGCTCATAGTTATTGCAGCGTTGCATAATATTCAAATACACCAAATAGATGTGAAAATAATTTTCCTAAATGGTGACTTAAATGAGAAAATTTATATTGATCAAACCAAAGGGTTCGTTCTCTAGGACAAGAGAAGAAGGTGTGTAGACTTGTTAAATCATTTAATGGTTTAAAACAAGCACCAAAACAATAGCATAAAAAATTTGACAAGGTAATGATGTCAAATGATTTCACAATGAATGAATGTGATAAATGTGTCTATGTCAAAGACACAAATAATATATATGTTATTATTTACCTATATGTGAATGATATGCTTATTTTAGGTCGTAATAATAGTATTATTACAGCTACTAAGAAAAATGTTGTCTAGTAAGTTTGAGATGAAGGATTTGGATATTGTAAATGTTATACTAGCAATTAAAATTTTTAAAACATCTTGTGGATTTATATTATCTCAATTACATTATATTGAGAAAATACTTGAGAAGTTCGATAAAGATGAAAGCTGCATTGCTAGAACAATAGTTGATATAAATTTTTATTTGTCTAAAAATACTGGGCAAAACATATCACAATTGGAATTTTCTTGTATCATTGATAGTCTAATGTATATTATGAACTGCACTAGATTGGATATAACATACTCAGTTAGTAAATTTAGTAGATATACAAATAATTCGGGAGTACACCATTGGAAGGCAATTATCAGGGTTCTTAGATAATTAAGATATACCCTGAATTTTGAATTGCACTATACAAGATATACAACTGTATTTGAAGTTATAGTGGTGCAAACTGGATATCTAATATGAAGGATGCAAAATCCACAAGTGGTTCTATTTTTACACTTGGTGGTGCAACTGTATCTTGAAAATCCTCTACACAAACATGTATTGTCAAATCTATAATAGAATCTGAATTTATTGTTTTAGATAAAGCAGGACACGAAGCTGAGTGGCTTTGTCAATTTCTAAAAGATATTCCAATATGGCCTAAACCTGTTCCAGCAATTTGTATACATTGTGATAGTCAATCTGCAATTGGTAGGGCACAAAGTGACATGTATAATGGTAAGTCAAGATATATACGTCGTAGATATAATACTATTAGGCAATTGCTCTCAAATAGGATTATTTCTATTGATTATATAAAATCAAAAGATAATCTAGCGGATCCGCTTACTAAAGGTTTGGCAAGAGAGTAAGTAAATTGCACATCGAGGAAAATGAGGCTAAAGCTTATGAAACAAAAGTCACCTTAATGGCAACCTTACCTAGTTAACTAGAGATTCCAAAATCTAGGTTTAAAGGAATAACCGAATTATGCGTGATTCAAAAAAAACACTAAGAAGATAATCTCTCCTACTAATTCATATGATAAACTAGTATTGCATTTAGAGTTTATTAGGGTAAGTTATGATTTTAATGAATCTTATACCTTGAAAAATCAGAGTGGGATATAGTAGGATATTTCTAATAGTAGTCACCTAAATGTGTGTGAATGGGCCACTCCTATGAGAATTTAGGAGTACAACTCGGGCGGGTTGGACAGTCAATCCTAGCCCAACTCTAGGTATATAATCTTCAACCCTAACCCTAATCTTACCTCGGGTTAAGAAACTCAACCCAAATATTACCCGAGTTTAATTCTGGTGGACTCGAGTTGAATTCGGATTAATGATTTCGGGTTACTTTACGGGTTCAATTCGGGTTGAGTTCAGGTAGAGTCCAAAATAGGTTTGTTGTTTCAAACCTAATACATATATTATATAATATTCACCTAAATTAACAACTAATAACTTCAACCAAATTTTTAACAGTGCTAATGTTATAACAAAAATAAAAATGAACAAGAGAAATAGAGAACGATATAACAAAAATAAAAAATCAATTTGTACGATATATATATATATATAATTTTTTTTTAATTTGTCGGGTTCGGGTTGAACCCATGAACTCGAGGCTTTAACTTGAGCCCAACCTAAATTGAATTCGGGTTGAAATTTTTTGATCCAAGCCCAACCCAAGTATTACAAACCCTTGTCCAACCCCTAATCTTTTCGGGTTAAAATCGAGTTGTCCAACCCAAGTTGCACCCCTTGTGAAAATTTATAAAAACTGAATTCTATAAAGCACTCATAAAAATCAAGAGTTGTTCAGGGCCGAAATAAACACAATCATGAGAACCAATTGTGTTAGGGAAGAGGCTACGTGAAGTCTATTCAATCATGTTCACTATTTAGCCAGTAAGTCCGATGGGCTTTTAACAAGGAAAGTTCAAGGCCAAAAGTTACCTATTTCGATACACAATCTTTTCAAAGATATACTCTCTATAGTGTGTTAGTATTATCATTTGCATATTAACAGCCAATTTTTCATTTATGTGGGGGATTGTTGGACCAAAACAGTGTTTTAAGTAAAAAAATTGAATTTTTGGTCGACTTTGAGCCTAAATTAAAGTGGAACTCATTCGTTGTTTCGAGTAAACTTTTGTGGGTTCGTATTCTACTCCGTGAGGAGAATAATGTAGTATATTTATTTGCTTAAATCGAGTAAGAAATTAATGAGAAAATAGACTCCAAATTGACCATCTTGAAATATGAAAATAATGGTTGTGCAATATGGAATTTTATACTAATCACACATTGGTTGACAAAGAAATTCTACATGGGTATATATATGTCAAGTTTGTTCTAAGAAATTGGGCTCGAAAGGGTACCATAATTTTATGAGCGGAGCGAGTGCCTATATGGCTTCAGTTCAACCACACACGCGCGCGCGTCGCTTGCCTGACTTGCCTTGCCTTGCCTAACCACTATCCAGCCGGGCCCGAGCACGAGCACGGGCATGAATACGGATGTGGTTTAGACTAAATCCTATTTTTTTNTTTATTAGGGTAAGTTATGATTTTAATGAATCTTATACCTTGAAAAATCAGAGTGGGATATAGTAGGATATTTCTAATAGTAGTCACCTAAATGTGTGTGAATGGGCCACTCCTATGAGAATTTAGGAGTATAACTCGGGCGGGTTGGACAGTCAATCCTAGCCCAACTCTAGGTATATAATCTTCAACTCTAACCCTAATGTTACCTCGGGTTAAGAAACTCAACCCATATACTACCCGAGTTTAATTCTGGTGGACTCGGGTTGAATTCGGATTAATAATTTCGGGTTACTTTACGGGTTCAATTCGGGTTGAGTTCAGGTAGAGTCCAAAATAGGTTTGTTGTTTCAAACCTAATACATATATTATATAATATTCACCTAAATTAACAACTAATAACTTCAACCAAATTTTTAACAGTGCTAATGTTATAACAAAAATAAAAATGAACAAGAGAAATAGAGAACGATATAACAAAAATAAAAAATCAATTTGTACGATATATATATATATATAATTTTTTTTTAATTTGTCGGGTTCGGGTTGAACCCATGAACTCGAGGCTTTAACTTGAGCCCAACCTAAATTGAATTCGGGTTGAAATTTTTTGATCCAAGCCCAACCCAAGTATTACAAACCCTTGTCCAACCCCTAATCTTTTCGGGTTAAAATCGAGTTGTCCAACCCAAGTTGCACCCCTTGTGAAAATTTATAAAAACTGAATTCTATAAAGCACTCATAAAAATCAAGAGTTGTTCAGGGCCGAAATAAACACAATCATGAGAACCAATTGTGTTAGGGAAGAGGCTACGTGAAGTCTATTCAATCATGTTCACTATTTAGCCAGTAAGTCCGATGGGCTTTTAACAAGGAAAGTTCAAGGCCAAAAGTTACCTATCTCGATACACAATCTTTTCAAAGATATACTCTCTATAGTGTGTTAGTATTATCATTTGCATATTAACAGCCAATTTTTCATTTATGTGGGGGATTGTTGGACCAAAACAGTGTTTTAAGTAAAAAAATTGAATTTTTGGTCGACTTTGAGCCTAAATTAAAGTGGAACTCATTCGTTGTTTCGAGTAAACTTTTGTGGGTTCGTATTCTACTCCGTGAGGAGAATAATGTAGTATATTTATTTGCTTAAATCGAGTAAGAAATTAATGAGAAAATAGACTCCAAATTGACCATCTTGAAATATGAAAATAATGGTTGTGCAATATGGAATTTTATACTAATCACACATTGGTTGACAAAGAAATTCTACATGGGTATATATATGTCAAGTTTGTTCTAAGAAATTGGGCTCGAAAGGGTACCATAATTTTATGAGCGGAGCGAGTGCCTATATGGCTTCAGTTCAACCACACACGCGCGCGCGTCGCTTGCCTGACTTGCCTTGCCTTGCCTAACCACTATCCAGCCGGGCCCGAGCACGAGCACGGGCATGAATACGGATGTGGTTTAGACCAAATCCTATTTTTTTAAAAAAAATTGGTTTAATTAAGTGGGCGTGAATTTCTTAACTCAAAATTTAATTTTCGGAATCCATTGGATCGTACTAGTTCGGATTTTTTTACTGTGTAACCGCACTTGATTGTTACCGTTTTGTTATACATTACATGTTTCAAATCAGAAATTTTAATAAGTGATTTTATTATATTTGAAATATCACAAACAACACATTTCAGATGAGACTTTTCAAGAGAGAGAGGATAACAAAAATAAGCTTGTTCGAATCGGGCACATTATTGATACGACATTATTGTTAAATTTGCAAGATACCCAATGCAAACCCTAAAAACCTGTACCTGTACATGTACCTGTACGAACCTTAAAGACTGAATATTGAGAAAATCAGTGTGTTGAAGGAAAATATCTCACCGTTGAACTTTATGTGAAACCTATTGTCCTTATATAGACCAACTTTTGTGATAAGTTTATAAATCCTTAAGGGTTTTGGAAACGTAAGATTGTTTAGGAAACGAATGGACTAGGCGGGCCAATGGGCTTGGCGTTGCATTGGGCTGTCACCTGACAATGAAAATTAAGGGTGTCAAAATGTGTCGTGTTAGGTCGGATTTGAGTTCTTGTCAAAAAATTCTAAACTCAAATTTGACACATTTAATTAATCGTGTCAAGTTGTTTAAATTCTAATCTGACACTGACAATTTAACGAGTTATCTAAATCCAACTTATTTAACCTATTTAATTTACGGATTGGATTTGAATTAACACATAATACAACCTGTTTAGCCTATTTAACACTTATAGGGACCTGTTTAACCAGTTTCACAAATCACCTGTATATCTTCATAGATTTAAAATATTCGACAGACAAATATAAGATTTAAGTCCTGAGAAGGGACGATTGGCGACGATCTGAGATATTCGATAGCCCTGAGGAAGGACGACGCCGGAGTGAAGCCCTTTGTGCACAGCTTGTGCTTGCAACTTTCAGCTTCAGCCTTTGTGTAAGTGACTCATGTGACGAACAGGCAATAGAGGCAGCGGCTCTGGTAGGTGGATAGGAAATGAAATGGTTTTAGGGTTAAGGTTTTTTTAGCTTGTATATACTTTGATAAGCGATTAAATGAGTATACAACGGATTAGGTCGGGTTCAAGTTCATCTCAGGTCAACCCATTTAAAATATATGGATTAATTATGTTAAAATTGGGTCAACCCAAGTTTAACTTGAAACCAACACATTTTTTTGGGTTTAAATGTGTTGACCCATTTTTTTACCTACCCATTTAATTTTGTGTTTGATCCATTTATTTCGTATTCAATTCATATCATATTTTGAAAATGAAAACCAACAGTAATTGGGATTGAAAGGTAGCTTTCCTTATTGAACAAGAAGTATACTTCTTATGCATTGAAATTTGAACTTACTCCATTGGTCTAAATTATTGACGTCATAAATTATTACTATTGAAATAATAGTGTAACCAAATGTTAATTGGAATCTGCTATCATTTAAAATGTAATAATAGATTACTTTTTTTTTTTGAAAGTAATAATAGATTAATTGACTTATTCTATCAAAAAATTAAATTTAAATAATATTGGTGATAAATTTTTAGTACGAAGAACAATAGCCGTCTATACTTGGATTTCCATCTTCCAAAATTCTGTTTTCTAATATTTTTTGAAGACTGTTTCTAAGAAAAAAATAATTTTATCATAGCAAAAAGCATTTTAGTCACTATATGATAAAAGCAATCCATATGAATTTTTGTATGTAAATAATAGGATGATATATGTTCATATTTATATTACTACACATGCTATTAAACTTGAACGATGAAAATAGATCCAAATAAACAGGGCCGGCCCAAAAATATTTAAGGTCATGGACAAAATTTTTAGATGAGGCCCTAAATTATGTATAATTGAATAATTAGATTATTTTAAAATTTTAAAATATTAAATTCATATCTTTTAGTAGATATATTCAAGGTCAAAAATAACTTGCAAAATAAACACATTATGTGAATGATTATTTTAAGATCAAACTATCTTAAAAAATTATAATTCAAGAAAATTAAACTAAATGAATATGTCAGAATTATTGAGAATTTAAATAAATGATAGAGTAGAGTTTTGTAATTTTTTGTACAATAATATCGTGCAATCTTTTTTTTTTTACTTTTTTTAATGTACATATATTTATAATTTTAAAAAAAATATTCTTAAAATTTTTAATCACTTGACATAAAATTCTAAAATATTTATATTTTTTTAAATTTAATTATATCATTTTAAGAGACATACACGAATTGAGCCCTTGGCGGCAACCTCACTTGCCTAGAATGGCGCTGCATGCAAATAAAACAAAAATATAAGTAAACAAGCACTATTTAAAAATATTTTTTAATAAAAATGAGAGAATAATGTCCAAAACAGGCTACGAAGGCCGAAAATTATCCCAGGCTAAAACCCAACCAACCACTCCCAAGTCCAGACCCGCACAGGCGGAAGGGTGCGTCGGTATGTCCTCGTTTTACATATATGGGGCGTTTTGTTTGGTATGTTAAAAGATGTTATTTGACTAAATTAATCCAATAATCACTTAATACTAAGTTTATATCATGTTATAAGTGTTGATATTAAAGATATTTTAGTACTAGTCGAAAAATAAATTGTCATTTAACGCTTCATATTTAGTATAAACAAATGTCCTAGGTGGTATTTTACTTGACATGATTGGTAGTACCATACAAAATGAGAAGACTATACCTATAGGTTAAACAATTATGTATTGATGTAGGGTTTTTTTTTTTGAACTCAATACGACTCACTAAATACTTTATCCAAATATGATATTGGTATTAGAATAATGGACTCATATCTTATATTAACATGGATTCAAACATGATGATAAGATAAAATGGTGGATATTATCACTACTGTGAATTGAAATGAAATTAATTGTTCAATCATATCCTATACTAATACCCAAACCAAACATGCTTCTAATAATACTATACAAACGCATTCTTCTATTTATTTTTTTCCCTCACCGATGCAGTTGGTTTGAAGGAATTTAACAGGTGTTTACCGCTTTACATATAGTACGGTTTTATTAATTTACCATTGAATAATTTAGTACTTCCTATCTAGATAAGGTAATTATGAGAAATATTATTTGAATCTAAAAATTTGACTTAATTTGTTGATATAGTGATGCGACTTCATACAGCGAATACTTATTTTATTGTAGGCAATATTTATGGTAGAAGTAATTAGGTAATACAAAAAAAAAAAATTTTGAAATGTGTACTTAATGACTATCATTTGATGATCATGATGACTTAATAGATAATAAGTTTTGTTGCGGTACTTAAAACAAAATAAGTTCTAAAAAAAATACTCACGGTCAAATACCCGTTATTTTTAATACTGTTGAGTTGACCCTTCACGTCAACTCTAATTAGTTATCCGTTGGTGTGTTTACTTAGGTATTAGCAAAAAGAGATTGAAAAAGATAACGTTGGCCCCACCTTATCCCTCTTATATTGATTCGGTATTATCATCTAAAAATAATACGGCCTCTTAAATAAATACACCTTTTTTGTAGGTTTAAATAATCCGGTTGGGATGTATTTGAATAAAAGACATTTTTACCCTCAAAAATTTCTAAGATATAAATATCAATCTTTAATTTGAGGGTTCTTTAGAAATTTAATGTGTTTACCATCGTTTAATACTTCTCCAAATAAAGTATTGATGGGATAAACATGGGGTTCACTATTTCTTAATATTTGATTTAAACATGGAATAAAGAAGCATTATCACTATAACTAATTCAAGGGTTAGACGGATAGGTATAGAATGGACGGATTTGTCCAATTCAATCTTTCCTAATGCTTAAACCAAACACATCCCGATGGGTTATTTAGCGATTAGTGAATATCCACCGCATCACTCTTCAATCCGCTATGGTTGAGAAATCTTTGAATATGTTTTAGCAAGATTCCATAAGAGGGAATCTTGACGGATCCATAAGGTTGCTATATCACTATGTCGAGTGATAAAACCAGTCTCACCGCGTAAGATTGTATACATTTGAACTTTCCAAAACCGTAGTGAATGGAGCCTCATGCCCTGAGTTTTTTTTTTCCACAAGAAAGCCTGCTCATTAGAGAAGACAAGAAAACCTCTAATTGGTAAGAGGCAAGAAAACCCGGCTGGTCCAATAAAATTAACAAAAACTTCGTACATTCATTGGTAAAACGTCAAAAAACATTGTAATGAGAGAACAGGATTCAAAGAATGAAAGAATGTCTCCGCCTCTTTACATATAGCCATTTTGTTGAAATCAATACTTGTGAGAAAAATACCACATATAATAATCAACACTCTGTTCTTCATGTATATGAAAAGGAAACTAGGTGAAATGCTCAGTTGGTGTTGGTGTCTATACACTTCAAAACTCTGTACATCACACCCAGCAATAAACAGGCCAAGCACATTACATGGACAGACCTCTAGAACCTGGAATATCAATCCACTGCAGCTGGAGTTCTACTTCACCTCGCTCGACATTTCGCAGTTTCAGAACCAAATTTTGGACAACTTTGCCGTTTGTCCAGATAATACAGCTTTCTTCAGCAAGGCAGTTTTCCCGGCTTGGTTTAATTTTTGTGATTATGGTTTCATTAGGGAGGTCTTGCAAGTGCATCTTCACAGCTTCTACGAATGGTTTAATGTCAAACTCTGCATCTCCCATTTTGTCATCGGGCGTGAATGTATCCTTGTCGTACACCATCTGCAAGTAGGAAGAATAAAATGGTAAATGAATCATTTATGTCACTCAAGGATTGTCAAATGTTTAATACAGATTGCTATTATTCTTTTAATCCCTTCATTGTAGATGCTATATGAGGCTGATTAATTATGGGCACTATTCATGTGTAGTAGTTGTTTTTAGTGGTCTATAACTCCATACATTTGGGAAGATTTCCACAAGCGCTATGAAGCAAATGAACATATAGCATTTGCTAAACATGGAGTTATCTCAAGAACTTCAATGCCTTTTATTCCATTTCCTTTATTGATTTAGTTTATAGGACTTCCTAAGAGGAAAAGTCCGAGATGTAGAGGATCTCATTAGTTTTCAAATCATCTTTAATGCTGAATACCGGAAAGGGATTAATCGATCATTTCCCTTCTCACCCTAGCTACTGAGGTACTCATTAACTGAATCAAGCAACTCCATATCTTTCCCCTAATCTTTCTATACTATGAGACACTATGTATAGGCTACACACTATTCTCGTATAATTCAATTGAACCAGAACCAGTTACAAAATACTTACTAGCTTGATTGGAGTATTTGGGTCTGAGACAGAGAGTGTCAGATCTTCATTCCACTCGGGATTGAGATTCCTCTTTATCACACGAGTCTTTAATTTCTGTTCCAGTATCACATTGATTAACATTAGCAAAAAATAAACAAATGGAAGCTTCAAATGTTGAATGCAAGCATTTCACCGAAGGTGAATTGAGATACCTAATACGATTAATGCTAGTTTACTTAATTTAAAGACATAATTTAGAAATCTAAGTGCTTATAGAAATTGATACTCGACTTCATTCAAAGTTAAGACCCACTGCTAATCTAATTACCACAATATCTTACCATCGTAGATTAGGTCTCAGCAGCACTGTTGATACATAAATTCCTTTCAAATTCAACTCTCTTTGGCATTTCGTGAGAAAAAAGTAATAACTTGAAAAGTCAATGGAAGAAAATATAGGGATATATTTATTATCCCTGCAAACAGAGTACAGATCCTTAGAAGTCTATCAGAGTCTGTTTGAGAGAGAGAGAGGTCCAACAAAGAAATAGGCTAATATTTTCCGAGAGGAAAGGAGGGGAAGAAGAAGAAAAGGGAAGAGTAAATTTTGGGTGAAAATAAATCAGGTAATAGTTTTCCCCAAACCAAAAGAAAACAACATGACTTAACACAAGCGGAAAGTCAGACATGCATATATACATCTGCTGAAGTAATGTTCAGCCAGAAAAGCAAGAAAGAAAAAACTGATCAAGAAGAAGAATTGGATGGTTTAATTTTCTTGGTTTGATCTACCTTTTATGTCAGAGAAGATTGAAGTTTTTTAACAGTCAAATCACAAACTATTCAAAGAAAAAAGTCCCAGTCAGATTACATCAAATTTTCTCTAGCCAAGCTCAGAACTATCGAATCAATCCAAGAATTCAATAAAGAAATGAACCCAAGAGCTGAAATTATGTAGAAGGGCAAGACATTACCTGTTTGCCAAATCTAACAATAACGTAAGGGTCGCTGCTCTTGAGATCTCTGACAGCAAGGTTTACACCTCTGTGGACATGAATTCTGAGAAGACCCAACAAGTGTTCCATCGGAGATTTTAAAGTATCAGACAGACTAAAAGAATGAATCAATGAATGAAGTGAATTGAGAAGATCAATTATGGAGAAGAAGGGTCTTTGAGGAGGGAGAGAGAGAGAGAGTTGGTTGATGCCAAGGTCTAACGTCTAATGGTGCTTTTATACACCATAACTGTCTCAAAGTCACAAGGAAACTGCAAAAATTAATTGAAAAAAGGTCTCAAGTTGTATTTAAATTGATACGAATAACGCGCTGCTTCGGACTCTTTCCCACCATCTCCGAGCTTTCGAGAAAGAGAGAGATTTCTAGAAAGACAGACGTTAAATTTGACTCTAGCGGACTGCGTATTCATAAGTTAGGGCTGCTAATCACGCCTGCTCATATGATTTCGTATCGAATTTTAAGAGCTTTATGTTAATAAAATATTTTATCCATATTTTATTTTTTTATTAATTTATGTCTAATAAATTATATTATATTGGGTATATATTGTACATGAATCATGTATGACTAATATATAAATAAATCGTGTTAGATATTTATTTTAATTAACTTCACTCGTATCTAATTTATTTATTAATTGTATCGTGTCAGATCCACTCGTTTACGAAATAAATAGACTTAAAAAAAATCTAAATCCTCTAATTTTCTTGTCATGTTTGCATCATTATATATTTTAACACCCCTAACTCGATCATTCAATTTGATTATTAGATAAACAATGCTTTATAACTCATAGAGAACCTAAAAAATTATAACTCAAATACATATAATTCCTTATATTAATAGGTTTCATCAATTTTGTTAGTGGAATCCACTCATCTAGCATCCATTTGAGAGATGATATTCATTTGAATTTTAGTTTTTTAGTTTCATTGAATTATATAGCATTTTTCTTGTTTAAATTTAGTTCATATTAAATGATAGGTGTTTTAGATTATTTAAAATTGAATCCTATTCGATTTTGGGACTTATTGGATAACACTAGTTAGTTAACTTTATAATTAAATTTGAATTTCAAATTTGGTTCAAATAACCTAACTCCATTGATTAATGCTACATTGACTTAAAAATTAAACTTAATGATCTCAACAATTGATTTCACTGTGGGTCTCAGTATTTATTGGGACCCACTACCTATTTAATAATTGAGATTATCAAATTTAATTTTTAAATAAATTTTTTTTATGTTCATGTAGCATTACTCAACTCGATATTAATTAGATTAAATAGATATTAATGGTTGAAACTTATAAAACAAATGAATGGCCCATCACATAATCTGATTAAAAAAAGCCAAAAATTACCAAAAAGGGATTGGCCTCCACTTAGCATTCAACGATTACTGATTAGGGTTCATCTCCTTCCAATTTTCATACAATTAGGTCATCTTGTAATTGCTTTGGAATAGAGAGGAATTTTTCACTCAACTAATATTATCTTATCAAGAAGCAACTTGAATTTTAAAATTTTAAAATAATTTGAAGTTGGTGAGGTGGATTAGTCTTCTCCAATAGTCAAATTAATGAAAAATTCTCCAAGTATTTTAGTAATTTGAGAGGTGCCTGCCTACCTTTGACGATTATTGACAAGTGAAAGAGATCATAACCTACAATTGGCTTCAGCTGTCATTTTGTTTATAATTTTTCATTTTGGGAAATTCCATGAAGTATTTAATCAACTCAGGCCGGCTCAACAATATAACAAAAATAGTTAAAGTTGATGGGTTAAGCCCAAATAGTCCAATTTATATGTTAAAGTCCAACTCCAGTTGAGGAGCCCAACCTCATTTTGAATCTACCAAACTCAAGACAATCCAAGACCAGTTAGACTTTTTGCTTAGCACGTCATCAAGAGGAGAGCATGAGAAGCTTATCTGCACCACCGAAGGAAACGGTCCAAGCTTTGACCACGTTTCATGAAGAGCTCCCCAACCTCCTCCTTCCCTTGAGGATAAGTCATGATCTCTACCAGAATGATCTCTTAGTTGCGATAAAGTAGCCTTGAGAATAAGTCATGATCTCCACCAGAATGATCTCTTAGCTGCGATAAAGTAGCCTTGAGGATAAGTCATGATCTCCACCAGAATGATCTCTTAGCTGCGATAAAGTAGCCTTGAGGATAAGTCATGATCTCCACAAGAATGATCTCTTAGCTGC
>CAUOFW020005925.1:0-25613 GCA_963454935.2 Ilex paraguariensis
TTTTCATGCAATACAAGGTCCACACACGTTCTATTACATTCAATTTTCGTAAATTTACATACCAAAATAGAAAATTTAAAATCGTTTTACAAAACTCAAAATAAAGCCACATTTCGGCTTCCTTCATCCTTGAGGTCCCATGCGAGGGCCTTCCTTTGACGTATATCCCATACCTGAACTATTTTCCCATATAGGGTGAGTCACGCCTAGTAGAGTATTTCCTACCAAGGCTATTCCCCAACCTAAGTGCATATGAATGTTCTTGCAACACTTCACAACAACAACATCCCAAACAAGAATATATTATTCAATGTTGGAATCTTAGCAATGTCATGCCATGAAATGAGATGAGACTCACTCGTTCAACCCAACCCGAGCCCTCTCTGGTTCCTTTTCCCCCATTCAATGCCATGGGGAATCAAAATTGGCTTTCCAAGCCCAGCCATTGGCACTACACACCCAATGACTATTTAAAAATCTCTGGATCTTTCTTGGGGTGGGTATTTATGGACTTACACCAACAACACCCAACCGACACAGAATTCATGGACTTCCACCAACGGTTTCGTGTACACCGACAAACTTTATAGGCTCTTATACCAACAAAGTGCATCTCCTTTCACCGAGTCTCTCACCCGAGGGATAATGTACCCCTTTTTACTAACCCCACCCAATTATTTATCCATACCACTGTGCCACTTAGTCGAATTTTTGATCCAACTATCCTGAGCCCACCATCATCCACCTATTTGGTGTTTGATATCAACCATGCACACACACACCCACACTCATGACTATGGATGCATTTCCCCGTGCAAATGCAATGTAATGCACCATTGCTTAATCAATATCATGCCCATATGTAAAGAATGTCACATGAGTAGAATTAACCACATTTAAACATATTTCATGGCAATTTATATCCAAAGCATATAATTACCAATTCCATCACAATGTTGATGTATCTATATGCATAAATCAACATCTTTATATCCAATCATACATCACAAGCATGTTATTACATATTATGTGCCAATAACACACTTTATTCACAAGGCATAATAAAAACACATAACATGCCCACATAACACAAATTTTCATGGAATTACACAAGTACTTACCACATATCAATTCCATGTTAGGAATTTATTTTAGCCCATTCTATACCCATTTCATCAATTTCCTTAACATAGATAAATGATATAAGTTTTTATCAACATACCCATTTCATATACCACCCTAGGTTGTAAATAAACCTAAGTAGAAATGAACCCTACCTCTTGAAGCGTAAAGAACACATAGAAGACCTTTAAGAACTTCAATCAAGCTCAAACCCTTGATTTTCTCAAGCCCCATTTTTGGAACTTCGGTAAACTCCTCAATTTTTGGTACGTAGGCATAGCCCTTGACGAGGAGAATGACTTTCCCTCTTGGCCCGAACGGATTCGACCGCTAAAATTTTGTAGATTGTAGAGAGAAGTGGTGAACTTTCTCTTTTTCCCTCTCTTCCTTTCTATCAGGTAACGATTGTAGATTTTCTTTTCTCTTTTATACCCTTAGAATATTTGGCCCACAACGCGCCACACGACCCTCTTTTCCTCGGGTCCGTTTTTGCCCCGAAATGATTAAATTTCGTCCCGATTCAAGTTCAAAATAATTTTATTTTAATTTGCCTTAAATTATTTTTGAACTTTTAAATTTTTGTTAAAAATTTCATTTTTTGGTCACCCGAGACTCGACTACCTCGTAAAACGTGAAAATTTGACTATCTCGAATTTGATGAAATTTGACGGGGTAATTAGATTTCACAAGACGAATCCAATGGTGAGGTCCGTTTTATCATGCAATTTCTAGAAAATTTTAGGTTTACAACCCGTACTTTAATGGCAAATTACCATTTTGTTATTTTTCATAAAAAGTTTAAATTTACCCAGGTTTTACAGTTCTACCAGTAGAATGTAGAAAAACTACCGACATGTTTTTTTCCATTAAGCTTTCCTACCGGTAGTTGCTTGCAGGGCAGAGGTAGAACATTTCCAATAAGCTCTTCTACTGGTAGGTCTTAGTTTTCTACTGGTAGGTTCTTGCATGACTTCTACCGGCAGGTTTGAATGTCTTCCACCGGTAGATATTGTCCTGCCTTGGGATTTTCTTGGTTCCTTGAGGTCCCGAGCCATCTGTTAAGTGGTCCCTTCTTCCCCATTGAATTTGAGCACTTGATGGGGTGCTTTATATATGACCTTACCCGCTTTTTACCTACAATCGCACAAATCTTCATTAATTATAAATTTGAAACCATTTCCCCTAAGTTTCACCACAAAACAAGTAAAATGGGTGCAATAGAGATGCATGATGTGCAATATTCTATATTCATCATTTTTCAAACGCAAGAAATGTATCGTTTAGTAACTTGATCGATTACCGAGGTCATCTCCTCAAAAAAAAATGAAAGTTGAATTTGATTGGTGATTGGAAACGAAAAGTAAAACTCTTGAATTTTAGAGAAGATTTTCAAAAAAATATAAACTAAATAACAATAATTAAAGAAAATCGGTTAATCGTCTAAGCTCATCCCTCCGTGAATAAAAAGTTTGACCTAATCCTATAACTCATTTAAGATTGTAATCCAACGCACTAAAACAAAAAATATTCAACTAAAATCCAATGAAAGTGACAAATGTTTATCCAAATTGATTGGCTTAATTTTGAAAGATTTACATCCACGTTGATTGTAGTGATTCAAAGAATTATCTTTGTCAAAACTAATTGTCTACAAATAAGAAGAAGATATGCATATCACTCGTGTTTTCAATTTTAATTATTCAATCAACAAAATAACTTAGTCTTTGAAAAACCCTAGTTAGGTCAAAACCCCCATTCACGAATGAGACTCCCTTATCGGATCAAACCCAAAAATGACTACTCACTCATAATGGAAGTAGAAAAAAAAAAACCAATTGAAATAAACATCAACATAATTGAAAGAGAAATAAAACTTGAATTGAAATTGCAATAGAAAGTAAATATCAACCAATAGGCTGCTTAGAAAAGGCTTTAACCGTTCCTTCCAAATAGAGTTCTTGCTGGATTAGAAACACTGATGAATTGATAGGAATCAAGTCCCGACCTACCAATAGCAAAGTTATTGTTTCTCACTTACTGGTAATTGTTCTCTATTTTGAACATACCGGTACCAAAGTAATAACCTACTGCTAGAAAAGTTTATGTTTTACTTGTACTAGTAGTCACTCATTGCTAGTGTAGAATCTCAATTTGCCACCAGATATATAACCAGTAGGAAACCTACCAGTAGAACCAATCTTTTTCCCAAAATATTAATGCAATGCTTTTGGCTCAACTCCTAGCTCCTCCAACTCCTTGGAAAAGTCTTCCAAAGCAACAAAATATATATAAAACCTTGTTTTTACATTAATTTACTTGCAACCATGAATGTTCTCTATAAAACACAAAACTAAACTAAACAAATCAAATAGATTACTAACAAAACTAAGATGAATGATATGAGATATAAAATATGCAACATCATGCTCTCATCATTAGGTAATTTGATAATGTACATTGCTTGTTGCATGTTGTCATTGGGTTAGCATTTGTGACAAAAAGGGGGAGAATATTTTAGGTACACATGGGAGAAATCGTGGAGATTTACTCTTGACTAGGCTAGATATGTTGCATGCAAACATAGAAAGAGGGAGTTTGTTCAAATACTAAGGGAGAGTAAAATTTACAAACTTGGCATAAAGTCACATTTTTCTTTGTTTATTTTTTGCTTGTTATTTTACTTGTGAACGCCAACTAAGGGGGAGAACTTAATATGTTTTACATTGATGGATCAGTAGGTTTTCAAGCATATTAGGCAAGTTAATTCCTAACATGTTACATATTTTCACTTGTATGATGTATGCATACATATGCCCTATGCTTAACTTTGTGTTTTCATACCTGTGATTATGTTATGGATTTCCCTAACATATGGTATTTTTCACGAGATTTTTGTTTGAATGGCAGTGTGCAGGACTATAATCTTCAAGCTTCATCAAAAAAAAAAAAAAAATTCCTTTTACTAGATAGGGATTTAGGACATATGCATGAGAGTTGAGATTAGTTTACAATTCTTTTGTGCAATAGTTTTGAGTTGTAATCTTAATTTTTAACTTGTGTGTTTTGTCACAAAATTACCAAAGGGGGATATTGTTAGATCATATTTACATAATAAAAATATGTTGAGGAAAACCTTTGAGCCTTCCCAAAAGGTATTACTTTACAATTCTTGCCTCCACCTATATGTAGGAAGTTGAAGTCTAGGTGGCCAGGCCTATTCATTGTTTGACAGGTATTTTCACATGGGGCGATTGAGATTGAGAACCCCAAGAATAGTAATGTGTTTAAAGTCAATGGGCAAAGACTTAAACCATTCTTAGATGGCTTTGTGGCTAAGTTGGAATCGAACGAATTAGTGGATCCACAATATTCTAAGCATAGATGATTGCTACATTGTATTGTATAGTACTATAGTAATTTTTTATTTTTTTTTCTTTTACTTGTATGTGTCATTTAAGTTTTCTTTTAGGATTGGCAAAGAGGTTGCAGTAACAAGTAGTTCTATCCTTTTAATCTTTATTTATTTTTATAAGCTTTCTTGTTTTATTTTAGATTGAGGACAATGAATGATTTAGCTTGGGGGAGGGATAATTGCTTATTTATTTTTAATCTCTAGGTACTAAGTTGCAGCAAAGGTTTTGAAAAAATTATTTTCCAGATTTGTGGACATTTAAAAAAAAATGAAAAATAGTTATTACCAATTTATTTTCGGAGTTAAGAAACTTGATTGTTTTTTTTTTGAAAAGGCATGAGTTTCAGAGAAGTGTGACCTTCTAGATGCTCCATCCACCGTTCGGACACCACTCTTTGATAAAAAATTCTAGGGAGTTTTCACTGTTTGGACGTAAAACAACATTGCCCGGATGCAATCAACACTGTTTGAAAGCCAATGTTACTATTTGGATGTGCCTCAAGGATTTGATCTAGTAGTTAGAAGTGAAGAGATGCGACTCTTGGAAAATGGTGAAATTTCAAAAGCACTGTCTGGACATGGCTTGCACCATCCTGATGTGCCTGTAAGACTATAAATAGAGGGGGCCATCTTGTCTAATGCTATGTAACTCTCAAAACCCTTTAAGCCTGAAACCCGTCTTCTCCCTCAAATCTTTACCAAACTCTACCAAAACTCTTAAAAAATCCACCAAAATTTCAAAGTTTGAAAACCAACTTTTTCAAAGCTTTCAAGACCCATTTTGTTCAACAATGGCTTCCAAAAGGTCACGTATGTAGAGGCCTAAATCTACTTCTCATGGTGGCCAGCGAGGCCAAGATGTTCTAGTTGATCCAGACCAGGGATTTTCATGGATGAGAATGGGTTTATACGCTACTTTGATCCCTTTCGTTTCCCTACCCTTGAGAAGGATAGAAGGTCTACCCAGTATTTTTTTGCTAGGCCTATTGTTATGAAGATGTCTATTTTATTGCATGATTTTGAGCATTTTAGAGTGGGTGATATAATTAGGAATAGGGGTTAGGTGGAGTTTGTAAACCCCCATAAATTTATAATACTGCATATTGTATAACCCGTGTAGCATGAATAGTCAATGGCTTAGGAATAGGGATATAGGGTGTATTAGAGAGGTGTTTTGAATCTTGGGAAATATCTTTGGAAAAGGTTAAGAGGAGAATAACTAGATACTATATTTGGTATTTACTTATAAATTTTTATTCTTTTATTAGCTTGACCAGATTTTTTGAAAGTAGAAACTAAATTCTAAGAGCTACAAAAGTGTATATCACAAATATTTCATGAATTGGCTTCTAAATAGGTTAAAACTACATTGGAAGTTTAGATAGGAATTCAAACAGAGCTAGCAATAGTACTTTGGTGTTTGATGAAAAGTTTGACAGAAATTGAGATAATAGGACTAAGGAATGTTTGAACGCTAGTCACATTAGAATGAGGTATGTTCGATCGCCATTCTCTGTTCGAACATAAGTGCAATTTTTACATCTATTAGACTTGCGTCGACTGTTCAGATTCTGACTTTATAAATACCTTAAGGATGTCCCTTAGGTTAGTTTTAATAGTCTTTGGCCCTAAAAAAACCTAAAGAGTGAGAGAGAAGGAGAACACACAAGATTAGGAGGGATTTTCATGTCAAGAATGGATCGAACATGCTAGGGTTACACACAAACATCGAATAAAAGCAAGGGTTCCTTCTTGAATTCTTTCATTGAGTCTAGGAAGATTATTTATGCATGTTTTTACTCTTAAATGATATTATTATGATAGAAAAACATCTTGGTTTGGTTTTTTGAAAACTTATGAATCGTTCTTGAAGAAAACACACATTTTTATACAATATCTACTCGTTCTTGAATTCTAAAATCCTAGATCTTGAAAAGTTACATGATTTTTTGAGGATCTTCATTCATTCTTTATTTATAAACCCTAATTCTTGAATAAACCATGTTTACATCCAAAGATACATTTTTCTCTTCAAGAATCAAAAGTTTTGATTAACTAGAATTTTGAATACCGCAAAAGTAAAGGTTTATGGATACGATATGTTGAATATTTTAATTTCTTTATTCTTGTATATTAAGAGTTGTGAAATTGTGATACATTGATTTTGATAAAAAATGTGATTGGTTGAGTATACGGTTTTTGATTAAGTTGTGGTTTTTATCTCTTATATGGTTGGGTTTGACGGAATTAGATTGCCTTCAAAATGTACTGTAGAGTGTTAGAAGTTAGTCTATCCCAGTGGGGGTGAAATGGTTGCCTAACCCTCATAGGGGGTTATTTCTTTGCAAGTCAACCACTATTGTTCACGTAGGTCTAAAGCTCAGGAAAGGTATATGGATTCATCAATGCCATATGAGATGGTACATGCCCTTCATAAAGTTGTTGTGATGTGGTCCTACGGGAAATGATTGAGATTATTTCTATTTGTAATGGGTGAACGAGGTACGTTCATTGAGTAGATTCCTTAGAAGCAACCAATATGCATGAGACACTTGAGATGATGTTTAATAAATTATTCTTTATTTACTTTGATTCCTAAATGTTTACTTCTGTTATTGAATTAATGTAGTCCTTAAACTTGAGATCATTACAATGCATATTGTTTTACTTCCAAAGGTTATATATGCTATTTTTCAAATGAGACTGCCTTGTTTTATGATTTATAAACCTTATTTGAATTTGAGAGGAATTTTCTATAGGCTTTTACTCATTCCCTACAACAACATTTATGAAATTTGGCATAACGGAAGATATCGAATTGAATGAGCTGGTTGACTTTGAGACTAGAAGGATCAATATGTTGATCTCGACTTGGAGGCCTAGAGATGTTTCTTCTTAGTTTAAATTTGAGAGTTAGATATGACATAATGTTTTGAATAGTTTTAATTTTGGGTTGTAAGTTTGAGAAGTGAACGATGTTTATTTGACATCATTTTCATTATTTATCTAGTTGATGAATGGTTTGTTATTTTAATAGTTATTCTAGATGCTCTCATGATTGGACGTTGTGTAGTTAGTTAATGCCCTCTAGGGTGGATTTTGGGTCTTTACAAAGTGGTATCAGAGCCTAGGAATTTGGTCTTATATGGGAGCTGTAGGTTGTGGATTACTCAATGCAAACTTAAGTGCAAGTTGGGGAGAAATACTAGGCTTGAATCTTCTGGAAACTCAACCATTCTTTGATGCCTCAACCAACATCTATTGGTGTTTCAGGGAAATGACCATTCTAGTGCAAAACCAAAATAGGAATAACTGTAACCATAATAGGGGTTGCATAATAGTTGGTCCAAGGGCCAATAAATAGAAATGAGAACTAACGCATGATGGTTCTAAGAGATTTTTTGAAGCAACTCCTACCTACTTTCTAGTGAAGTTTTACTCCTATGTATGCAGACAAATGGATCCAAATAATGAGGAAGATGTGCGATAGCATGGGAGTTTTAGAGAATCTAGGGGTTGGATTGGCTACCTATCTACTAGAAGGTGAGGTAGATCATTGGTGGAATTTAGTGAAATGAATGAGAGATACTAACGCCATGAAGTGGAAGGAATTTTACCAGGTATTTCAAGATAAATATTTTCTTGAATTTGTGAAGGACAAGATGAGTGCCGATTTCTTAGCACCATGACAGAATAATATGACTGTAATGTAATATAAAGGCAAGTTTGGTGAGTTATCCTACTATGCGCTAAAGTTTGTTGCAACTTGGGCCAAGTGGGCCAAGAGGTTTGAGTAGGGTTTGAGACCTGCCATAAGGGAGAAGTTGGTTGCTTTAAAGATTAGTGATCATAGGGATTTGTTTGAGTGGGGCCACATTGGTAGAAAGAGATTTGGAAGATAATCATCGGCAATAGACCTTCGCAAGAGGGGGACCAATCGAGATAGGAAGTAGGGCTACCGGGCAGAGGAACCAACCAATTTGTGGAGATGGGTGCTTGCAAGAGAGGACAACTACGGATCCTAGAATTTTTTTTTCTTTTGGAGGCATAGGGTATTTCAGGAACAATTGCCCATCTTTTCTTTAGGCACAACCCATCTGTGGGCTATCCTAGAGGAACAACTAAAATGAATAAGCCCCCACCACAGAAGTAGCCACAATAGAATAACCTAGGAATGTTAGCATAAGGACACAACAACTAGTGCTGGGTATTTGCTTTAACACAGAAGGAGGAAGATCCTTCCAATGTAGTGGTGGAAGGTATTGTTCTTTTATATAACTCTTGGGCACGTATTTTATTTGACCCCAGTGTCACACACTATTTTATATGCACCTCATATACCATGACGTTAGGTCTAAAATTTGATGACATTGAAAATTCATTGAGTGTTGATTTACTTACGGAGGAATGATTGAGTACACGAGAAGTATGTAAAGCATGTGTGCTCTAGATAAGGGAGCAAGAATTGAGAGCTGACCTAGTGGCACTTGACATGGAGGGATACAATGTGAAATTTGGGATGAATTTATTGGCTGCCTATCACGCAATGATGGATTGTTTTTGAAAATGTATGGTATTAAAGTTACCAGGAGGGTTAATATTCAACTTCACCAGTGAGCAGAATTTTTTGCACCTATTTCCCACTATGGGAAATAGATTCCTGAAAGCTAAGGTGGGGAGTGGTTTAAGCTTTCTAGCCAATTTAATGGGAGATGAACAAGTTGAGTCCCAATTTGACTTTTTATTGGTGGTGTCAAACTTTCCAGATGTCTTCCTGGAAAAACTACCTGGATTACCCCCACAGAGAGAGATTGATTTTGCAATTTATCTTTATCTGGGCATCCAATCCATATCTATTGCTCCTTATCAAATGGCCCCTTTGGAGTTGAAGGAGCTAATGAAGTAGTTGGGCCAACTATTGGTTATTGGGTTTATTCGTCTGAGCACTACAACTTGGGAAGCTCCAATTTTGTTTGTGAATGAGCAAGATAATACACTCAGGTTATGGACGGATTATCGAAAGTTGAATCCGATAATGGTGAAGAATAGATACCCTCTACCTTAGATTGCTAACTTGTTTGTTTAGTTGTGGGGTTCCAAGTACTATTTTAAGATTTCTCTTTGTACTGGGTACCATTAGCTGAGGATAGAGGAACAAGATATTCCTACACTTCTTTTCGCATGAGTTATGGTCATTTCAAGTATACCGAGATGCCATTTGAGTTAACGAACACTCCCACATCTTTCATGTACATGATGCATAGGGTGTTCAATCCTTATTTAGATCAATTTGTCATCATATTTATTGATGATATTTTGATATATTCAAGGACATAGGAGGAGCATGCACAACATATCTAATTGGTGTTGTAGATGTTACGAGATCATTAATTGTATGCAAAATTGAGCAAATGTGAGTTTTGGAAAAAGGAAGTAAAGTTCCTTGGGCATTAGGGAGTACCTATTGTTGAGTGCTAAAAAATGAGCAAATGTTTGTTTTTGTAAAAGTATGTGGAATGATTAGTTGATTGTTTCTCTATCAATTAAAATTTGCTATTGTACTTGGAAAAGGATTTTAGGCCATCTTTTGGATAATTTTGAGCCTTAGCTTGTTCTTTCTTACAATTTTTCCCTCTAAGTTGTGATTGAGCCTATTTGAAATTTTAATTCTTAGCTATAAAGTCTAACCAAGTTAGAAATAATTATATATACCTTACCTTGGTTATCCCTTGAACTATTAAGTTTTTATTGAGAAGTTGGGAGACTTGTGGTGAAAGTTAGAACAAGGCCAATATGGAAAAAAAAGGAATGAAGTTGAAAAAAAATGGAAGAATCAGCAAAATGTTGGAATTCGAAAAAAAAAAAGAGAAGCCAAAGGCTAGGGAAAGAAAAGGGGGTGTAAAAAGAAAAAAAAACAAAGGGGAAAAGAGAATGAAGCGAAAGTAAAGAGAAAAATGTTCAAGAGTAGAAGTCAAGTGTGTAAAAGGTATTTTGGGATAACTCTTTTTGAATTCACTAATCCTTCATTTCTTTTGCCTCCACCCTTAACCCCATTATAACCTTGATAAAGTCCTAATTAATTATGAGAATAATGGTGAATTAACTACCTGATTGGATAGAGGGATACATCAATGACATTATTCTTATTACTTTGACATTCTTTCATGAGATTATGACAAGATTGATTTGTTCTTAATGCTTTTCATTGTTATAAATATATGGGATATACTTGTTTTGTTAACCTAAATTCTGCCCACATATACCTTGGGTGAAACAGACATGATAGTTAGAGAGATCTACTCTGAGTGAAATCCGGGAGAATTGGTGTCAAAGCTAGTTTTGGGTAGCTAAAAAGAGATGAGAATTCTACTTGATAAATTTCTCTAACTAGTTGATGTGACACACACTTGCGTTTCTGATGATAATATTTGTGAATACTTTTGCATATCGTTTAGGCCTAAAAATAGCTATGTATGAATGAGCTTAAATTCTATTGGCATATTGTTGTTTTTGTTGAATTTGATGAAAGTGATGCAATCAGAATGTAATGCCCCAAAACCCACCTTGGATGGCATTACAATCTATAAACCATTCACATCATGAGAGCAACTAAATAAATTCATCATTAAAGAAATTTCATTAATCAAATATAACATTTACACTATTATCCCAAAAGAATAGGCCAACCATGGCCATTACATCCCCAAAGAATGTGATTGACTATGATAATTAAATCCCAAAAGAATCACATTTAAACTTGCAGTGGAATAACAAAAGATTAGTCTATACATAGTCCCAAAAGAGATTTCCTAGTTTAGCACCTAGGAGAGTATAACTCTAGACATCCACCTCGGGATCCATGGGCTTGTCTAGTGGAGCTTCCCAATGAGTCGGCTCCTCAACCCCGAGCTCTTCCTCTAGACCACAATCTAAAAAATATAGTTTGTAGGGGGTGAGCACTAAACTCTGTAGTACATTCCTCCCAAACTCAAACAAGGTTTAGAAAACATGTAAAACAAGTCGGTCTCATTTCGCAAATATCATATATTAATTTTTGAAATAAAACAGGGACATTTAAACATATCCCAAGTTTAAGCAACAACATTAATTTCATACTTCCCAAAATTCTTGTAGAAACTATTTCTGGTACAATGAACAATAACCCACCACTGTATTCATATCTCTGATCTGAAGTAAGATCTCGCATGAATACCATCGAAAATATCCTGGCCCACATACAACCCACACAAATCCTCGCAAGGATATCCAACCTTTAGGAAGGGCGTATGCTATAACCATGGCAGTAACGTATCCAACCCAGAAGTAGTATACTAACCCTTTTTTCACGATACCCCGTGAGTGATAATGGTTTAGTCCTCGCATGGCATTAACCCCACTATGAGTGGTAGGAAAAGTTCAAACCCGCACGGAGTAAGAAGGCATCTACACATTCCATGATACCCGGTCAATAGTAGCCCATGTTTATCCAACAACCACACAAGAGATACAATACCAATAATTTCCTCAAATAACAAACAATTCCATAAATCCGCAATTTCACATGTAGTATTTCAACAGAACAATTGAAGAAAATGCAAGAGATCATCATCAATATCATTTTGATACTCAACACAAAACACTAAAGTTTTCGAAACTAAATTTAAGTGAAAGTAGAGGGAGAAACCCATATTTCCCAACAACTAGGGTTTTAAATCAAGGAAAAAGAGATTTCATGGGTATTCAACCCTAACTTTGTTTAAAACATAATAATAATTGCAAGAAGACCAAGGAATGATGATTTCATAACATATATATAAGATTTAGAGTTAAAGAATACATATATACAAACCCTAGTTTCAATGAACAAGAATGGAAGAAAACCCCTACCTTGGTGTTCTTGGAAAACTAAGGTTTTGATCTTCTTGAAGTGGAAATCCCCCTTTGATCTTGTGTTTTTATCTTCCTTTTTTCCTCTCTAAGGTTTCTAGGTTTAGAGATGTTGAAATGGGGCTAAATGGGATGTCCTTAGGTATTTATAGTGAAAGAAAAATCGGCTGTTCGTGACTTCAAATTTCAGATTTTTTGAAGACCTTCTGGAAGGTTGTTCATCGACCTTCCGGAAGGTTTGCCCATTTGACAGACCTTTTTCATTAACCATCCGGAAGGTTGTCATCGACCTTCCGAAAGGTTTTGTCTACTGGACAAACAGTTTCCTTAACCTTCCGGAAGGTTTGTTTACTCGACAAACATTTTCATTAATCTTCCGGAAGGTTTGTCATCTACCTTCCGGAAGGTTTTGCCTACTGGATAAGCCTTTTATCTTAACCTTGCGGAAGGTTTTCATCGACCTTCCGGAAGGTTTTATCTATTTTTCTACAAAACCTCCCTTTTTCTTTTCCAATCCATTCCAAACCCTTCCAATTCCAACCCAAGCTTATTCAACATGCTTTTGTACATCAAACCTAGTTGGTACAAGTTCTATTTCAACGATTTCATATATTTGCAAGCTAAAATAAGTTTTAACTACTATTTCCTTGAATTTTCTCCATATTAACATTTCAAAAGAAATAATAACTTGCTATATAAACCTACATGCATAAATAAAGATAAAAGTGTGGGGTTTACACAAAATAGCTAAAATAGAGAAGTTTGTAGGTATCTTTTTTCGAAAACCTTCACCAGACAAAATTCGTCCACTATGGATCACCTAGGGGTTTAAAAACTTATTGCATAGGCTAAATGCAATCATGATTGCCAAAGAAAATGGTCTATTTTGCTTAGTTTTTAGGCTGTGCTTCTAAATTCCAAGGCATGAAATTTTGGGTTTTAATTGGATCAGGTTTTATTGCATAATTTTTTAGAAATTGGGCATGAATTTAAATCTTTGGTTGTTATTTCTAATGTTTTAGGTTAGGCGAGTCTAGGATTAGTCTTGATTTGATTTGTTAAAAGAAAAAAAGGAGAGGTAGAAAATAGGAAATTTTGTGGAAATTTGAAGTTTTGCCGGTAGGATTTGTACTTACTATTAGTAGGCTTTGGACATGGAGTCTTTCTACTAGTAGGTCGTACATCACCAACCTGTAGGTTTTCAAATTGAGGTGTTAAAATGAGTGTTTTTTTTTTTCTAGAATTTCATAGGTTTTCTTCAAATTGAAAATTTCCTCTCTCAAAAAGCTCTCCCTTCTCTCTGGAAACCTTATAAACTTCCTTCCAAAGCTTGGGCATCAATTAATCTCGCATTCCACGGAGTTTAATCACATTTATTTTGGATCAATGGCTTATCAAGGTGTGGTGAAAACCTCTCGATTTGACTTCCTCTGATGGTGTTGGTTTTTTTTATCTCTTTTTTAAGTGTTGTGGGGGTTTCTTTATAGGCAATGGTTCGCACATGCATTATTGTAAAGCCCCACATTTTTCTCTTTATATAGCAACGTAATTATGTTTTGAAATGCTAATATATGTGACAATGTATGCATGAACTATGTGGATTATAAGAGTAGAAATAAAAATTTTAGTTGAGGTAATAGGGTATGAATTGAAAGTTAGGAAGTATTCCATAGTTCAAACACATTTTAGATAAAATTTGGGGAGAAAGGATTTTGGACACTGCCTGGTATTTGAACCATAAATTTTTACTCTAATGTCCATTTGAGTTGAAATTTTTACAGTAGATAGTAGACTTTCAGGGCTAGAAAAGTGTATTTCACGAAAATTTTTCAAATCGACCTCTAAATAGGCCAAAACTGTACTTGAAGTTTTAGCAGAAACAGGAAGTATGTTTGAACAAACGACCTATGTTCGAACGACAGTGTGTTTCAGTACTTTGTCTTTGATGGAAAAACAAAAGTACTGGGAGCAAATGACGTTCGAACACCAAAATGATGTTCGAACGTGAGTTACGAAATCTGGGTTTCAAAATCGCGCATAGGAGACCCTTTCTTCCACTATAAATATTTAAGGACATCTTCATTAGCCCCATTTCAACATTTACAACCCTAGAGAGGCTTAGAGAGGAAGAAATAAGGGGAAAAACATAAGATCAAGAGGGATTTGCACATTGAAGT
This sequence comes from Ilex paraguariensis, assembly GCA_963454935.2. Taxonomy (NCBI): domain Eukaryota; kingdom Viridiplantae; phylum Streptophyta; class Magnoliopsida; order Aquifoliales; family Aquifoliaceae; genus Ilex; species Ilex paraguariensis. The sequence continues at coordinate 14,599 of CAUOFW020005925.1, forward strand.
GGATTAAAACATTTATTTTTTCAAGAACACCAAGGAAGAAGAAAGGTAGGTGTTTCTGCAGTCTTGTTCATTGAGGCTAGGGTTTATATGTACATATGTTTTGACTCTTAATCATATATATCTCTTATGGAATCCTTGTTTCTTGATGTTCTTGCAAACCTTACCATGTTGTGAAGGAAGTAATGGTGTGATAGTCATGAAAATTCATGTTCTTGATGTCAAGACCTAGTTTTTCAGAAAGATGAAATTTTCTTCTTGATATTCTTGTGTTCTTGATTCAAAAACTTTAGTGTTTTATTTTGAACAATAAAAGTATGTCTTTTGATGATCTCTTACTTATTTTCTTAATAAGTTATATTGGAAAAATACCTATGAAATTGGGGGGTTTTTGAATTGCTTGTGATTTGAGAAATATCTATGGAATTGGGGGTTTTTGATTTACTGGTGATTTGAGAAATTGGTTGGTATTATATTTCTTGTATGGTTTGTTGTGATAGACTTGAATTGCATTTGAGAACTGCCGTAGAGTATTAGAGGTTAGTCTATCCTAGTGGGGGTGAGATGGTTGCCTAACACTTGTAGTGGATTGTTGTTTGTGAGAGCAACCACTACTGTTCACGTAAGTTCGAGGCTGAGGGATGATATATCTTTCCTTGGAATGATTCTTCAATGCCGTGGGAGACAGTATACGCCTTTGCTAAAGTGGTTTCTGTGGATATGATGGGTGAACGAGGTAGATTCGTCAAGTAGATTCATGGGAAACAACCAACACACACGAGAATATGGGATGATATTTTTGAATGATTAATTGATTTCTTTAATTCTAACATGTTTATTCCTTTAATTTAACTTATTGTTATTGCGGTAACTTGAGATCGAATAAATTGTCACTGTTTTATTTCAAATTATATATGATATTTTGGAAAGTGAGACCGAACTGTTTTATATGTTTTCTAAACCTTGTTCTAGTTTGGGAGGATGTTGTTAGAGAGCTCAGTGCTCACCCCCTACAAACAATATCTATTCTCAGATTTCAGTTTAGAGGAAGAACTCAGAGGTGATGAGCATATAGCTTGGGAAGTGCAAATGGATGGAAGCGTGGATCCCCGAGGGGGATATCTAGAGTTGATCTCTCCATGCCCAAGACTAGGAGATGTATTGTGATACAATTTATGGATGATACTTTGTTTATTCCGCTGTAAGATTAAGTTTGATTTTGAGATGTAATTGCCATAGTTTGACATATTCTTTTTGGATGTAGATGCCATGGTTTGGCATATTCTTTTGAATGATGTTGTAGATATTATGTATCATGAATGGAATTTGCCTTATTTATGGACTTTATTAGTTGTTCTCATAATATGAATGGTTTTAAATTGTAATGTTGCCCAAGGTGAATTTTGGGGCGTTACAATTATGTTATAGCTAACATATTCACTTTAGACTCTCTAGCAGACTAACTTGCTACTTAGGTTGTTTGTTATTAATGCGCTAGAATCTCTAGTTGTGACGCCCCTAAAAATTGGGGGTCATTAATTTACCATTGGCCACCATCAACCCGTGGAAAGACCCGGGAGTGTTGCTTGGTTCGACATCACGCTAATATTATTCCATTATCCGGAATTTTAACTCACATGTGTAACCTGTTTTCCTTTAATTATTTAATCCAACCAAGGTTCAATATACCTCATGCAATGTCCATTTGTATCATTGGAACCAAGGAAAACAAAGTCCAAAAAAATGGGGCTTTAGTTTTGAAATTTCAAAATTTTGGAGAGTGTACCGGTACTGTTTGTTCACTGGCCCTGGCAATACCGATACCGTCTGGACTGTACCGGTACTATTTGCCTTCCAAATTGTTTTTCAAAGTTTTGGAAAGTGTACCGGTACTATGTATCGGTATTGTCTGCTTGCTGGACCAGACTGTACCAGTACTCTCTGCCAAGTTTAGCCTATTTCCACACTTTTTCCTTTCAAAACCATTTCAAATCATCCCAACACCATCTAAAACATGTCTAACAATGTTTATCACATAAAACTTGATATCCACAAGTTCTATTACAATCCATTTACATGATCTCATACTCAACACCATAACTTTAAAAGCCACCAGTCGACTTCTCTTCATCGTTGAGGTCCCGAATGTGAGTCCTCCACCGGTACGAACCCCGTACCTGAAATGTATTCCCGTATAGGGTGAGTCAACGCCCAGTAGAATATTTCCTACAGAGGCTACTCCCCTCCTGGATGCATATGAAATGTGCACATGCAATCAATGAAAACCAATATCCATTCCAACAAGAACATGTAATTCAAGGTTGAAAAATCATAATGTCATGCCATGAAATGAGATGAGACTTACTCATGCACCTTGTCCCGAGTCCTCACCAACTCCCACAACATAATGCAATGCATGTGTGTAAAACATTTGCCCTTGATGAAATACATCCAAAGGTCATTTTGAAATACAATCATGCGTTCATAAAACCCATTCATTGTTGGATGTTTCCCATCAAATGAATCATTTATATAAACCAAAACCATGTGTCTTTGCTGGGTATCGAATTTTGGAATCGCACTGCTGGCTCTATACGCCATTACACTTTTCTAGAATTTCACCTCAGGGGAGTGTATGAACCAAATAGTTGATCCTTTCACTCAAGGGAGTGTCTAGCCCCTCTTGCTATACCCGACACAATTTTTTCATGCATGTGACCATGTGACTCAGTGGAATCTTCAATCCCACTTTCTCGAGCCCACCTTCAACCACCATATATGATGTTTGAATCAACCATGCCACATACACCCACACTCATGCCTAAACCCATGAATGTGATGTCATATCATGTCCAAAATGCAATGAATGCCAAATGAGCCATTTAACCACATATTTGCACTTATGTCATGACAATTAATATCAATTGCATATAATTACCATAAATCAACATGCTGCTAATATATTAACCCATGTAGCAACTTATTCATCCTCAACAAAGTTCACATAGCACTTAGCAAAACACCAATAAGGCAACAATAGAATGCATAGTATGCCTAAAAATGTTAAGTTCCAAGGGATTACACAAGTACTTCCTCAATACTGAACTTTGCTAGGAATTGGTCTAGGCCAATTCCATACCCATTTCCTCTTTTCTTTAACCATAGTCAAGTGACTTAGGTTATCCCATACCCTTACCCATTTCATAAAACATTCTAGGTAAGAAAATAAACCAAGGTAGGAGAAACCCTACCTCTTGCAGCGTAAATAGAAGGTAGAAACTTCAAGAACTCCAACACCACTCCAAAAACTTGATTTCCCCAAAAATCCTTATTTGGCTCTTCAGTGAAATCCCTCATTCTTGGTACGTACGCGTAGCCCACGTTGCATAGACCAACTTTAATTATTGGTTCAATGAATTCCGACCGACGAAACTCTTTGGATAGCAAGAAGAAAGGTAGAATTTCTAGGTTTTCTCTCTTTCCTCTCTTCAACGTCTAATTTATCCGGTCAAGTGGGTGAGAATATCTGATTTTGTAGATATTTAGCCCCTGTTTATACTTTTTAATTGCACGGTCCACATTACCCCGCACGTTTATTACTTTCGGGTCTGTTTTTAACCCAAAACGACTTAATTAATTCCTGGTTTCAGGTCAAATTAGTTTTATTTGAAATTTTGGCTAATTATAAGAAAATTTTATAAATTTTATTTTTGGGAAAGTTTGCGAGGTCATTCGTCACCTAGTTGTTTCGTAAAACGTGTAAAATTTGACTATCTCAAAATTTGACAAAAATTGACATGACAGCTCAATTTCATGATACGAATTCAATGGTGAGGTCTATTGCATCATCCGATTTCTAGAAAAATATTAATTTTAAACCCATATTATAGTGACAAATTACCACTTTGCCCTTTTTCTGAAAAAGTTTAAATTTACTCGGATTTTACACTAGTAGACTAACTTGCTTTACTTAGCTTGTTTGTTATTAATACGTTAATTTTGTGTTTGCAAGTAGTCTAAGTGTTAAAGTAGACATGGAGTGCTTGCCCTCTAAAGGGTTTTATTTTCACGAGTGCTCCCAAGCGTAAGAGAATAATATCATGTAGTAACTTGAACAGAAGTCCAATGTCGTCTCCTTAGGGAAAGATTTGGAAATCCAAGGTGATGAAAAATAAAGATAAAAATTCTTTGAAAGATAACAGTTTGGAAATTAATTATTAATGAAAATTGTAAAAACTAGATAATCTTTAGAATTCATCCATCTATGAACGAGAATTTCTACTCTAAATCTATAACTCATTTGCTTTCGCATTCAAACTAGTACAAACAGATGATTTTCAACTTCAATCAAAAGTAGCAACTGTAAAACTATTTATGACGAAAGAATCAATATCCTAAAGGTTGTAGAAAACACCACTAACTATCTATATCAAAGCTAATTGTATATAGATAATTGGGAAGTATGAAAACCAAATAGGTTTTCGATAGCATAATTCATTCAACAATCACATAAATGTTAAAACCCTAGATTAAAGCATTACCTTAGTTCATAGGTTGGGACTCGTTCTTCAGATTATCCAGCGAAAGACTAATCACTATGATAATGTAAACAACACAAGATATTAAAGAAGACGTAAGTAAATTTAAAAAAATAAAGATTGACTTGGACGTAAATACTTGTATTGAAAAACTGAATTTAAATAATGAAGCTTTGAATACTAAAGAAAAAAAAATGTAAGATTGCTGGACAATTGAAAGAGTATAACTTAAAAATAAAGAATAGTAGCCAAACTCTAAAAATAACACTAATACTCTCTACATATCAAAAACTAGAGAAAACTAAAGGAAGGCTATGGGGTCTTTTATTTATTCTAGTAGGAAGGGAAATCTTCAAATCTTTGACATATATTCATCCCAAAATTATCTCTTCCTCTGATTGGTTGAGAATCCCCAAAATCTGATCTTTAATTGAGTTTGCCATGAAAATCTGCCATTACCTACCGGTAGCAACTCCTTCTGTAGCAAGACCTACTAGCGGAACAGTGAAACTTATTGGTAAAAATTTGTTCTGATAAGATCTCTAAAATTTCAATAGCTTTTCCTATCAGTAGAACATCCTTAACCTACCGGTAGGACTTCTTTTGACAGAGTACTGGGACATACCGCTCTTGACTCCTAATCTCTTCATACAAGAGATTATATGGAGCTAGCCATGCCAAGAAAAAACCTAAGAGCAGACAGCGACAGCGGCATCGATAATGCATAATAGCAGAATTGGTTACAGCTCTTACTCTCTCTTTTGCTCTTTGTCTAGAAGCACTAAAGGCAAGTAGCTACTCTCCAAACGGAGAGCTTGACCCCTTGCGGGTGAATTTCCTGATTCCTAGCTTTCACACCACATGATTGCCACTACGACGTTCTTAACAAATCCCTTTCAAAGTGAATATAGGCCTTGCATCTGTGTAATCAGGAATTCATCTCTCGTAAACTAAGCCAAAATGGCAGGTTTCAAATCTTTCTCTCTTTGCTGAATCTTTATCTTCAGCTTCAATTACAAAGCATTTTGTTTCCCCATAAACTGAGAAATTTTCTTTGATTCGTTCGAGCTACGACTTGTGGGGCATGAGTCATAATGTCTACCATCTATCGGTAAAACTTCTATGATGACAAAAGTATAAACTTCTGTAAGTTTCCTACTAGTAGAACATATACCACATACTAGTAGGACTTCAACACTAATCTTTAGTAGCTCAAGTTACCGATAGAATCGATTTACTACAGGTAGAGCGTTCATTTTTTTTTACCTTCCTACTAGAATAACACCTATCTCCAACTTATCCCTTACCATCTTATTAATGCTTAATCTCTACCTTCACACCTAAACTACCTACAAACACATAAATCAAAGCATAAGATGTAATACGTACTAAATATGTTAGTTTGTTAGCAAGTCTAAAGTAAATATGCTAAGCTATAAAGTAATGCACTATTGAGCATTCAACATGGAGCATCATGATAATGGTGTTGGACAAGTTAGAGTTAAATTTGATTAATTAGAAATAAAGCTGAAGGCCTTAGAGAAAAAATTCAAAAAAGGTAGGTCCTACCGGTAGTAAACCTACTGGTAGGAATATGCTAGAATGAAGAATCTACCGGTAGAAGTTGGATTCTATTGATAGGAAAGAAGATAGTGTGTAGTTCTATAGAAGAAAGGCTCTCTGGAATGTGTTCTACTAGTAGGTGGATTTATGTTCTGCCGGTAGCAGAGCCATCTGGAATATGTTCTACCGATAGGTGAACTTAGGTGCTACTGGTAGAAGAAGCTATGTGGATTTGAAGAAGTGTCTACCAGTTGGTGATCAATGTTCTACCAGTAGGTCGTGCAACAGAATGTAGTTCTACTGGTAGGTATCAATGTTCTACCAGTAGGTCGAGGTAGATTTTGATGGAAAACTCTAATTAAAGTCTTATTTCATTGTACCTTTGGGAATTCTCTGCTAATAGAAAGAGGAGATATTTTCAAAGAAGATATTCATCCAGATATTGAAGATCTCCTTCCTACATACAATAAATAGAAGACCTTTTAGAGAGATAAGGGATGGTTTCAGAATAGTTTTTTCATCACTTAGGATCGTTGTTCTTGTTTTTCTTTTTTGCAGTTGTCTTCTCAATTTCTCTATCAACCACATTCTTGTTTTGTTACTTTGTATTTAGTTTACGATTATTGTTCTTCAATTTCAAGTCAATTCAATTCAATGTATTTTACGTTGCTAAAGTTCTTCTATACAAGGTGCTTTTACATTTAAGTTTTTATTTATTTTACAGTCAATCTTTATTTCAATTATGTCTTTTTCAATACTTTGTTTTAATTTCATAGTCTTGAGTGAGTAGTTTCGTTTTTGGATAATCAGAGGAGGGATTCCCAACCAATGAACTAGGGTGTATACTCTAAACTAGGGTTTAGAGTATGTATGTAATTTAATGATTGAAAAGTTACTTTTTGGAAATCAAATTGATTGGCCATATCCTTTATTACCTGTAGACAATTGGTTTTGGTGTGGATAATAATTGGAGTCTCTGCAATCGATTGGATACAAATTCTTCCATCAATTTATTTGTCATCAAAATCATTATTTTTGCTAATTGAGGTTTTAACTACATATTATCCATCTGAGGGAGTTTGATTATGAACTCAGATGAGTTATAGATTTAGAGTGTAACTTTTTGTTCATAGACAGGATGAAATTCAAAGATTATCTAGTTCTCTCTCTTATTGAATTTACCTTTAATTTAGTTAGTTACCAAAAAACTCTCAACTTCAAAGACCTTTTTATTTTTCTTTAATCATCCTTGGTTTCCAAAGATTTCCCTGAGGAGAAGACCTTCGAATTCCATTCCAAGTTACTACACCATAATTTCTCTTACGCTCGGGAGTTTCATGAAAATACACCCACTTTTGAGGGAAATCAATTTAGGCTATGACTTGGATAGTCTTAACGGTTAGAGGAGTACTATAATCTATTGGGGAGTCAATAGGTTCTTGCCTATTGGCAGGACCTTCTTCATTTTCAAAGTCCACAACCACAACATCACTGGTCACATTGGTGACAATATCATATAAAGAAGGTGCAGACAAAACTAAGTCAACTGTGACCACAGATGAGGTTGTAGAGGTAGGATGTTCATTGGCCCGAGGGGCTCATGGTTTCCAAAGATTGTATCTAGAGAAGACCCTTTGCTAGTAGAAATTGATGCGGATGGAGGAGTGCCATCACATTGGCGAACACGGTCTACAAGGGTGGCAACATCTTTAATGTCTTGTCCTTCGTCAACCCGTGCATGAGAGAAAGATGTATAAGGAGTTATAGAAGAACATTGCCGCTTGTCCATGTGGCGAGGCCTTTTGGAGAAGAGAGAATGGTTGAGGAAGCTAAATTTGTAGAGGTAATGGGATCAAGGTCAACATCCTAAGGATGAACAATGGCATAATGGAAAGTTCTGGCCGAGCCAGCCCTAGGAGATGGTTGAGCTGGTGATGGGAAGCTTACATTGTTGAGAATAGAGGTTGTGTCATGGTCAAATTGTTGAGAAACATATTGTTTCCACCAAGCCTTGGCAAATTTCAAGACATTCAATGACTTGGTGAAAGAGGTCATTCGAAAGGATTGGCATACAAAAGAGTAGTGATGACTGAATTCTCAAACATTTACATTAGCTAAATTAAGCCAATTGGTAAAGTAAGTGTTGAGGGTATGGACGAAAGGATAAGGAATCTGCTGCACCAAGCCAAATTGGTGGGTGAACTGTTGATGCACTTAAACTTTGATGTCACACATTGGTGCCATAAGTCGTGCCTAGGCCATAATGTAAGCCTTGGGGGTGGAGATAGGAAAACCAAGCATCTTTGTGGTGTGAAGCAGTGCCAGCAAGGGCTTCCCCAGGCTTATAAAGGAACCATTATGGCCTCCAATTTCGAGCAAATGGCATGCAATGGGTTGTAATCTATTTAAGTTATACAAGTAGGAAAAGCAATTTGTAAAAGTTTACTCTTTGGAAGGGGCCATGATAAATAGGCGGCTGTAAGGGAAGGAACCATTGTTCATAGGTGGGATAGAAAGCTTTGGAAAATATGTGCAAAGCTACAACTGAAGCACCTAAAGGGGACCAGAACCCTTTTACATCTTCACTACAACAGTTTTCCACATCCTATAATAGAGGTGGCGAGCATTACAGGAGGAAGAGCATAAGAAGCCCCCACATCCAGATTGGTGGCCAATGGAATGTACTCCTTAGTAACTTTGTAAGACGAGGTGTAAAAGAAGAACTGGATGATTCAGTAAAGCAAGAATGAAATGTGTTCTTGGCCCGACACTAAAGAGCTATCACAGCCGTAACAGGCTACAATGAAAAGAGAATAGGCAGTGATCAACTTGTTTTGTGTGTCGATTTGAAAGGTATAATTCACTTCAGTATGAGTAAGTAGGACATTAGCCTCAGGCTCAAATGGAGGAAGGCCGACAAGACCAGACATGTCATAAATTATGGGGTCTATAATGCCAAAATGAAAGTGAAAGACATTGTTCACCATGGACTAAAATAGTAAAGCAGTACTGAACAACGGTTTGTCAATAGGTAGCATGACAATGCTAAGTTGTATAGCGTCATAGAAGCCAAGACAACACCATAGAGTACTCTTGGCCACCTTAACCCAAGCAACCCATGATATCCAATTAGTGGAAGGGGCCTTGCATGCAGAACAGGATTACCGCTGAGCTAGCTCACCTATTGAAGGGCTCTTGGAAGTTAAAAGGTACAGACATATGAGAATCGGGGTAGAAACCTCAAAATTCATCTGGAGGCATCTTTTTGAAGTAGGCCCAAGGACCATTTCTAAAGAAGAAGAATCAGAGAGTGGGTTAAAAGTGCAAAGAGTAAACTAAGTGGCTTGCACTCCCAAAAGAGCTACTTCAAGAGCAACAGTATGAGGAGATTCCATTGAAGAAGAAGAGAAGATCAGAATAATGACAAAACAACAGGTTTGAGAAGCTCAAAGAATGAGCCGTTACAATGATTAAAAGGTATGGATGGATCGCATGCTAGTTATTTCTTACAGATTTGAAAAAATGAAGGACAAATCTAGGGATTACATGTGGAAGATTGGCCGCAATCCCCAGTGGAAGTGGAATCACATAACAATGGATTTTGTGTTAGGGTTTTCAAGGACCACCAAAGGTCATAATGGAATTTGGGTAATTGTAGATAGACTTACCAAGACTGCTCATTTATTACCCATGAAGACGTCATATACATTGGTTACTATAAGTCAATTTTATGTAGGGGGAGATAGTGAGACTTCATGGAGTGTCTCTATCTATTGTGTAGGATCATGATAGTAGGTTTATGACTCAATTTTGGCAAAGTTTACATGGATCTTTGTGGACATATTTACACATTAGCACAACTTTTCATCCTCAAATGGATGGTCAATCTAAGAGGATGATTTAGATTGTGGAAGATATGGTAAGGGTGTATGCATTGGATTTTAAGGGAAGCTGGATTGAGTATTTTCCTTTAGTAGAATTTGCTTACAAGAATAACTATGTTGTTTCGGGAGGTAGAACCCAATGTGGATTTTCTCTCATGATTATACACATCGAGCTCAAGACACTATACTTAGAAGGGGTGAATAAGTTTTTTTTTTTTTTTTTCAATTTTAGCCCAATTGATTATTAATTAAAACCTAAACCACCACAATTAATTTGTCTCACAAAGATTTAGCAAAAAATATGATAATCTCTTTAGTTACCACAACCTATTCTTGCCATGACGATTATAAAATTAATATTTAATTAATTCGCTCGTAATCAATCTCACGTCGATCCCAAAACTCAAACCTAATTGCCCAACTATATATGGATGAATCAAACAATCAAATGCACAAATACATAGTGCGTATGTGTGCAAACAATCACAAGTGTGTATAATAAATAGTAAAGAATACAAGTGATTTGTTGATGTAGAAACTCTCCTTGGGAAAAGCTGCAGAAAACATTCTCGGTTCACCAATGCCTAATCCACTACTCTCTAAGTCAACATACAAGTACTCAAGACTTATACTATGAGACCTTGAGCATGCATAACATTTCATTTCATAAATATTGTGGGTCAAAGTGTAATGTGCTAAAATTTAGTGGGGTAAAATTATGATAATTAAACTATAATAAAGTTAGTATATTTTAATTAAGCAATTGAATTGTTGAATTACCAGGTAGTGGATAGTATAGGTGAAATTTTAAAGTATCAGGAATTTTTGAGTGGTTAAATGTAGAAATAAGTGAAACAAAGGGGAAGGTTAGTGTTATTAGGAGGGACCTTAGTGTAATTAAGAAAAAGAGATGAGTTAGAGGACACTGGACAGCCTATGGAGTCCTCAAATCTTGAAGTGGTGACTATATAAATGGGTATTGGCAGCAATCGGTTGGAAGAGAAAGTATAGGAAATAATGGTTGAGTTGTGGG
>CAUOFW020005926.1:0-25611 GCA_963454935.2 Ilex paraguariensis
TTGGTACATGAGCATATGCAACACAGCCCGAACACACGAAGGGCTCCAACATCTAGATGCAACTGCTCCAAGCTGACTTGATCTGAAATGTGTACACCCCAGTGCAGGCGGTCAAGCTGTAGTAATAATCCGGTGAAGTCCAAAGTCGAATCCACAAGGAGGTATAATGGTGTTTTGAAGTAAGCAGTAACAGAGACCAAGTAACTTTTGGAAATTTTGCGTTTTAGAGTGGTGGGTTTTTCTTGATTAGAATAGAAGATTCTTTTCAAGAATTTTCTAGACAAAATATAAGATTCTCAAAATATAACAGCCACCCTTTAGCTCGAGGATTAAAACATGTAATTGATTAACTGGTTATTATGTTTGTGCTTTATGACTCAATTAACTCCCGTGTCAACAACAAGTTAATCGGAGGATAAAGATGAACTGTAAGGATTAAGCACATAATTCCAATGCCTTTCTAGAAGTTTACAAGAATTGTCTGTGTCGAGACTTAACCCATCTACAAACAAGCAAGTGTTTCTACAAGGCCTCCAACCATAGCATTAATGGTCCCTCTTTGAATAAAGCGCAATAATATTGGAGATTGAAAAGATGTCATGAAGAGCTAGCCGGGGTGCTTGCCTTGAACCACTGGGTCTTTCTATGCAAGAGTCATCTGTATCATAGAAGGAACCTTTGGTTATACAAAGTACCTTATCTTTCTAGATGCATTCAATCATCCAATGAACAGTGGAATATAATTCATTAAAGCATAAAGAAGTTGCACAAACATAACTTCCGGATAATCTTTACATATTCATCACCTTTTACTAAAGAGTGAATGAGGAACTACTCACTCGTCATGACTTTGGTCATGCTAGACAAGTGAGTGATACTCATCCCTCCAAGTGGAGACGCTATTAAGTAAAGCAAACTAAACAAAGAGCTTTTCTTCAATGAAGAATAAGTGAATCACTTTCCACCCTTCTCGACTTTGGTAAAGCTCTAGAAAAGTGGAAGAGTTTCACTTTCTAAGAAAGAATGATGCTCAAGCAATGGAAGTGAAATACATGAACAAGAAAAGTAGAAGAAAGCTAGTTACTTTTGGAGGGTTCCACCACAACCAAAAGATGAATTACCTCTCTTGATACTTTGTAAGTAAAAGCAAGTACAACTACAAGGGGAGTCTAAGCCTCCATTATGGTTGTCACAACATGAATGTAAAGACTTAGCATAAGTAAATGAAAGACTTCAACTACAAGGGGAGTCTAAGGCTCCAACATCGTTGATATAAATGGAAAATGAAAGCACAAACATGAAGTATTCAAGAACTAGATTACTAAACATTCTTACAAGAATAAAGATTACTCCCCCATTTACTCTACCAGAGGAAGAATGCCTTTTAACCTCCCAACAAGGGAGTATTTATAGGCAAGGAAGGGGAGGGGGTAGGAGATAGGTGAGGATGAGTGAATAGTGTTTGTTGCCCATGGGAATCAACTATATTGCAGGCAGTCTGCAGGGGGCGTTCGAACGTTATCTGGCGTTCGATTATTAAGTCTGCCTTTGCTTTGAAGGCGTTCGAACGTCATCTTTCTTCCACTTAAGTGGCCTGTTGTCACTGACTTGGTCTCTAACTTAGTCACTTGCACACGCCTTGGCATCATTGACTTACACTTAGCAACTCCTTAGTCACTCAAGACAACGTTCGAACGTTGTACTCAAGTACTTCTGGTTCTTCTTTGTTAATGCAACATGCCAGGTTCCAGTGGTGTAGTCTTTTCAGGATTTCAGAGGACGTTCGAACGTGGAGTGGTGTTCGAACTTGGTACTCAAGTACCTCAGTATTTCCCTTTGTTGACTGCAACATGCCATGTCTCAGCAGCTGGTCTTGGCAGGGTTTCAAATGACGTTCGAATGTGGGTTGACGTTCGAACATCCTTGTTTTGTTCCAACCTTTTGTATTTTTGTTCCCCTTTGTACTGGTGTTACATTCAAGTGTGATTTTTGGTGTTCTTGGGCTTTGTTCACTTTTGTACTTGAAATGTCATTACTTAAACTCCATCAAAGCACAATAAGTCCAAAAAGGCATAGTAAGAATTGTTAACTTTACGCACGAATCACACCCCCCAACCTAAATATTGTTAGTCTCTAGTAATACAATGACAGTGAAAGGTAAATCTATTCCTAATGTATTTTTCGTTGGTCATCCGGTGCATTTAGCTTATGCAACAAGCCATTGAACCGCTAGGTTTACCCTAGTGGACGAGTGTTGTCTTGTGAGGGTTTTCAGTGAAGCTACCCACAAACTTCAGTTGAACAAATGTGTGTGCAAGATTACTGACTAGAAAAAATGAATTAGCATCATGGTCGTTGGGACACTCAACCTTCAATCGTGTCTTATCACCTACATTTTCATTCCATTGGTACTCACTTTATGCAAAAATTGGCACCTGTTGCATTAGCATTTGAGATTCTCTGAGTAGTAGGATGGTCATACTGGAAACAAGAATTGGTATATAACAATCATTCCCTTTTTCACCTTGCATGGATAGCTTTGATTATACAAGTTTCTCTAGGAATGCTCTCAGCAAAACAAATCGCTTCGATTGTAGTGGCATAATCTCAAAGGTGGTATGTGATCAGAAGATAACCAGTCGAAAAATCTCATGCATCATTAGTATAAGAGTGAAGTTTGCTGAAAACAAATTTTACTTTGACATAATCTCATGGAAGAATATTGATGTAAATAAAGAAATTCTAGTTAACATACCCCACTTGTAGTAGATCACATACATATGCATCACTCTTGAGATCACCTAGGACTTTTTGTAGGTTGTAATGGGGCCAGAGGTTAGTGGTTAATGAAATGACGTCAAGGTGATCAAAAGCTATCTTTTTATGCAGTAAAGCACACCTCTTTCTAACTTTTCGACACTTTGCCTGGGGTTGGGATTTCTTTCTTTCATTTTTCCATTTTTCACTTTTTTGGCAATCCCCTGTCTTACTTTATCTTTTCTTTGTTTTCATTGATTTTTTTGTCATTGAACGGTGACCACCTTTTTTTTTTTTTTGTTCTATTTTTCTTGTCTTTCTGTATCATATTGAGTTGTAAGAGGGTGCAAGAAATTAGATAGCAAGGTAGGGTAAATCAATGCTTTTGTGGTTCGGTCATCACACGGGTTTTGTCAAAAAAGAATTCATTCATTGAAGGCTCAAGCATGACTGACTAGGGATATACTTTATGAAAGAATTAGCTAAGGCTCAAAGTCGATCCAAAGATGGCCTAAGATCCTTTCTCAAGTATGTGCATATGTATGTGTATGCAAAAATTCTCCATGGGTTCTGAAAATAGATCGCTTTAGTTGCATCAATCAAAACAAGTTTAATGAGATTTAAAAGTGAAAGAGCTTACTTTAAGTAATTGTTGATATCCTCTCAAAAAGCATTGTAAAGCTCAAGACTTACCCTGATTTTCTGTGTCATCTCCACTGGTCATGTTGGGTGTTTCAAGGAATGTTAGCTATATAACGATTCTGTTTTCGAGTCTGATCACCTTGTACTTTAAGAATAACAAATACTTATGTACATTTGAAAATTTAAGCATAAAGATAGCATCGATGTTCCAAAAAATTAAGGTTTTAAGTCATGGGTGTTAAATTGAAGTGTCAAACAGATCATGTGCTTAGTCATTTTCACAAGTAATCTTAACATCCACATGTGTTTCGTTATTAACAAGAATTAGAGTGCTAACCCTATACATGCATTTTAAACAAATAAAAGTGATAAACTGAATCATTCATTGCATAAAAGATACTCATTTACAATAATGTCAATGATACAATTCATCCATTCAAAATATCACTTCAACTATCCACAATCATATACAAATGTTCACAATACTCACAGAACATCCACAAGAATTATCAAAAGAAACTATTTCACAACGGTACAAAAATCTCCTAAAGACTATTCAAAGAAGAATTAACAACCTATTTAGAACAAAAATCATCTACTCCCCCTCAAGAACAGAAATGATCTACTCTTCTCCTCCAGCTCCACTCGCACTACCAGCACCACCCCTCAAAAGTCTCAAGATCTCATCCTGCTTAGCTTCAATGCTAAGCATGATGTCCCGTAGAGATCGTCAGGTGGAAGTGCTGGGGCCTGCTTGATCTGGCTGCTCCTGAGTCTGCATGTACTCTCTTTCTAGCTCCCTCTCTTCCTCTCGATCTAACTCTTTCTGCACCTCATCAACACCTTGGGGAAGGGGCACTTCTTGCCTATCAGCCGGGGTACCACTATGTCTTTGGCTTCTCTTGAAAGATCCCTTATTGAGTGGCCCCATTGGCTTTTGGATCTCCATCTCAGGTTTCACTTCATCCCACTGTCGATGCACATCTCTGTCACTAAAGTGCCAAACAGAAGTGCACTTCTTTTCACATCACATCCTTTTTTCATTTCACTCAAAATAAGGGAGAGAAGATCAAAACTATGGCCCCTTCCAATTGCACAGAGCAAGCGAGCCATTTCCGGCAAGATTTCATTTGATCTTTTTAATGGAGCGAAGTTGGCGACAACAATCAGGTTTAGCATTTTATATCTATCTGTCAACTCCCCTTATTTCAGAAAATTCCTCCCAGTCCAAGAAAAGTTGGCTACCCTAGTCAGTTCTTTTCCTACCCTATCCATTGGTACATCTTTCTTTGGAGGGTATGTGGGTTTGTCTACCCGAGGCAACTCTGTTCTTATCTCTTTTATGTATGCCTCATCCACGTCAATGTGGATACCTCTCACGTAAGTGCAGATCGCGTCGTTGATGATTTCGGCATTGGAGTAGAACTTCAGCACCAAATCGACAATCTTAAACACCAAACCCATTCCCTCCTCTATCCCCAATTCAGTAAAATCAGAAAGTACAACGTCCCTTTCGCAAACAGCAAAATACTTATGGTAGAAGTTTTCATACCTTTCGGCCTTTAAGGCACTTGGGAACCGGGTACGATCGTATCTTTTTGTTCTTTGCCTTCCCTCTCTCTCCCCTATCACTTCCTTAACAAAGTTTGGCTCCTGACTTGTTGGTGGATCGCGTCTGCCAGGAAGTTTCACCCTAGGCATGGCGTTCAAACGTCTTTGAGGTTGAGAAGGTGCTGAAAACTTGGAAATTTTTGTGTGGGATTGAAGTTTTTGAGATGGAAATGAGTTGGGGAGGATCAAATTTAAGTTTTCTTGCATTATGAGGGTGGATTGAGGTCTGAGGAGTGAAAAACGAGCTCTAGGGTTTTGAAGATTTAGAGGAATTTTGGGGATTTCGAAATGAATCAGACGTTCAGGCTTTTATACTCTGAGCCGCGACGTTCGAAGGTCACCAACGTTCGAACATCTATAGAAGGATTTTTGAAATATCGTTAAACCGAGGATGTTCGTTCGAACATTAGGAGCTCCCAGTACTTTTGAATTCTGTTAGAGGCCAAAGTACTGTAAGCTCTCTTCGTTCAAACGTTCTATTGGCGTTCGAACGTTGAGTCACGTTCGAATGGTCTATTGGCATTCGAACTTACTAAGCTCCTAGTACTTTTGGTTTTATCAGAGAGTTCATCAGAAGCAGAGTACTATAAGCAGTCAACATTCGAACGTTAGTTGACGTTTAAACGCTGAACCAAAACTAAAACATTTCTACACTACACTATGTACAATTACAGAATTCTATTCACAAAAATTTGAATCAAATTTCATAGTATCTCAGGGAAAATCCCTACCCACGCTTTTGGTTGGTATATCGGGATGTTCCTTTACTCGGCCCATGTTTTTCATTTCAAAAGATTTTGTATAAAACAAAAAGATTTTCTCACTTTTTACAAAAATTCAGACCCTTGGCTTTCATCCCAACTACTCTAATCCGAGTCTTCATCTGTCTCCGTGCCATTTGAACAACCAGTAACTCTCCCAATTTTTTGTCTCATGAACCAGTTAAGCAAAGTACCAGAATAAGAAGACGTGTCAAGATAATCCTTACTTTGCCCATTCACTATCCAGTCTAATTGATCAAGTGCTCGACCAAAAATTGGTTCGAAACACTGGTTATATCTCTTCTTGTGAAAATATCTACCACACTATTTACAAGCACCCAGTCTTTTGGCACGACGGTGTTTAGCATAGGTGCTTCGGCCGCACAGAGGTTTTGCTTGTTGTTCTCGGATCTCATTCTTTCTTACCAATCTTGCTTTTCTCATGATCACAGTGTGCACATTAGAAGGGAAAGTTTGTAGAACTCCCAGACTAAATCAAAAAGTTTAACATCCATGTTTTTTATACTATTAAGATTCACTATCTGGTTCTTTAACATCTGTCAGTCACAAAGACGATCAGAGATGACCCACAAACATAATCATCAAAATATAAAACATGGTAAAACTACAGTACACAATCTGGTCAAGAACAACAACAGAAGCAACAACAACAACAGAAATTTTAAAAATTTTCTAACAGACTTAGGCTCATATAAACTGTAGTTCTTTCCCCCCAACCTAAACTGAACATTGTCCCAAATGTTTCGAATTTACCGATCAGGTGAGCTTTGAATGGTAGAGATCTGGTTCATTAGTCGAAACCTACAAGCAAAATACACAAATCAACCATCTCGTTGCAGATCTGGGTTAGGGTGATAACCCTTGATTCTGAGTGCAAACAGAAGGAACATAGCCATGTACAAATAAAGTAAACACACGTAGATTATGAGACAAAGGATGAGATCTTCCGATAGTATGGTCATGGTGTTCTTGGGTCCAGAGTATCGTAACAGCGGGGAAGAAGAAGAAAAGCAGAAGAAGAAGAAGAAGAAGAAGAAGAAGAAGAAGAAGAAGAAGAAGAAGAAAGAAAAGAAAAGAAAGGGGAAAGGGACCGAGGTGCGTGGAAAGGGAGAAAACGGGGTGGGGCCTTATAAAGGCGGTGGTGTGGTTCGGGTTGGATCGGGTTCTCTCTGACCCAACCCTTTTTTGTGTTGGCAGGCGTTTTTCTCGAAGCACTGTTCTGGATCCATTAAAAGAATGATCTCCACATTTTTGACAAAGTCCTCCACAAAGGGTTTCAATCTCTTACCATTGACGGTAAAGATATTACCATTTGATTGGTTCGCCACTTCCATTGCCCCATGTTCAAACATTTTTTTGACAATGTAAGGTCTAGTCCATCTTGATTTCAACTTTCCAGGAAAAAGGCGAAGTCTTGAATTGAAAAGTAAAACTTTTTGATCAGGTTCAAAAGACTTTCGCACTATGTTCTTATCATGAAAAATTTTCATCCTAGATTTTGCAATCTAAGCATTTTCATATGTTTCATTTCTTAATTCCTCAAATTCATTAATCTGAAGTTTTCTTGCTAGTCCAGCTTTGTCCATGTCAAAGTTCATTGCCTTTATGACCCAGTATGCCTTATGTTCTAATTCCACAGGTAGGTGACAAGGCTTTCCATAGACTAATCGGTAAGGAAACATACCCAAAATTGTTTTAAAACAGTACGATACGCCCAGAGTGTATCAGTTAGTCTTGACGACCAATCTTTGCGGTCTAGATTTATCATTTTTTCTAAAATTAATTTAATTTCCCAATTAGCCAATTCAGCCTGTCCACTAGTTTATGGATGGTATGTAGTTGCAATTTTATGAAAAATTAAGTATTTTTTTTATCAGATTCCAGAAAGGTCGATTACAAAAATGTGCACCTCCATCACTTATGATGGATTTGGGATTCTAAATCGAGATAAAATATTTTCTTTAAAAAACTTGATCACTATTTGATGACCATTATTCCGACATGGAATTGCCTCAACCCATTTGGATACATAATCTACGACTACCAAAATGTAGAGATTGCCAAAGGAAGGGAGAAATAGTCCCATAAAATCAATGCCTCAATAGTCAAAAACTTAAATTATCAGAAGGGGTTTAGAGGCATCATGTTTCTCTTTGAAATATTTCCCAACCTTTGACATCTATCGCAAGTTGAACAAAAGACATGGACATCTTTGAAAAGTGTGGGCTAGTAAAATCTGCACTGTAGGATTTTCGCAGCGGTTTTTCTGGATGAAAAATGACCTCTACATGCTTCGGAATGACAAAATGCTATTACCTGTTTGCTTTCTTGAGCGGGGATGCAACGCCATATGATTTGATCCTTACGGTACTTAAATACGTATGGATCTTTCCAAAAGAAATTGTGAACCTCTCTCAAAAATATCTTTTTGTCTGTGGGGGAAAAGGACGGATGGAATGTTTCAGTAGCAAGAAAATTAGCAATATCAGCGTACCAGGGGGTCTCATCAATTATGAACAGTTGTTCACGGGGAAATTTTTCATTGATTGGTATTCCATCCTTATGAAATTCGTAAGTTAACCTGGAAAAATGATCTGCTACCACATTTTCAACACCCTTTTTGTCCTTAATGACCAAGTCAAACTCTTGAAGTAAGAGTATCAATTGCAAGAGCCTAGGTTTAGCATCCTTCTTTGTGAGCAAAAATTTTAATGTTGCATGGTCAGTGAATACAGTAATAGAAGAACCAACAAAATAAGAGCGAATTTTTCCAAAGCAAAGACTACGACAAGTAATTCTTTTTCAGTTGTTGAATAGTTCATTTGAGCATCATTCAAAGTTTTACTTGTATAGTAAATTACATGTGGTTTCTTATTTTTTCGTTGACCCAACACATCACCTACAACATAGTCACTTGCATCATACATTAGCTCAAAGGGTAAAGTCCAGTCAAAGGGTTGCATTATTGGGGCAGAAATTAACATGTCTTTAAGCTTGTCGCTTTTTGGCACATTTCACTCCAATCAAAGATTACGAGATGATACATGGGTTTCTCTATGGTACTGAAATCTTTTATGAATCTTCTGTAAAACCCTACATGTCCCAGAAATGATCGGATATCTTTTATAGTCTTGGGAGCAGGCAAATTCCCAATTAGATCTATTTTTGGCCTTGTCAACTTTCATGCCCTTAGACGACACAATGTGACCTAAGACAATGCCTTGTGTTACCATGAACTGGAATTTCTCCCAATCGAGCACCAGATTTGCTTCTTGACATCTTACCAATACTTTTTCTAGGTAGGCCAGACACAAATCAAATGAGTCACCATACACAGAGAAGTCATCCATGAATACTTCCAAAAATTTTTTGACCATGTCACTGAACAGACTCAACATGCATATTTAGAATGTTGCAGGAGCGTTACAAAGTCCGAATAACATCCTTTTGAATGCAAAGGTGCCAAAGGGGCATGTGAATGTGGTTTTCTCTTGGTCATCAAGTGCTATCTCAATTTGATTGTATCCGGATTAACTATCCAGGAAACAGTGAAATTCATGCCCTGCGATTCTTTTTAGAACCTGGTCAAGAAAGGTAGGAGGGAAATGATCTTTTCTAGTTACCAAATTGAGTTTTTGATAGTTAATACACATCCGCCATCCTATGACGACTCGAGTTGGCACTAGTTCATTTGCTTCATTTTTGTCCACTGTGACACCAGACTTTTTGGACACAACTTGAGTTGGACTAACCCATTTGCTGTCGGAGATGGGAAAGATTATCCTTACATCTAAGAGTTTAAGCACTTCCATTTTCACAACTTCCTTTACGTGAGGGTTCAGCCGTCACTGTATTTGATGAGAGGGTTTTGAGTCATCTTCAAGGTATATGACATGATTGTAGATTAACGGACTTATACCTTTCAAATCGGTGAAGGTCCATCCAATGATGCTTTTGTGACTTTTAAGAACTTCAATCAGTTTAGACTCTTGCAAGTCTGTGAGCTTAGACGAAATTACCACTGAGAATGACTCATCCTTTCCTAGGAATACATATTTGAGGTCAGATGGGAAAGGCTTCAATTCAGGCTTTGGTGACTTGTCACTTGATGAGAGTGGCTTTGTGTTACTTGGTGAAAGTTCCTCGAATTTAGGGGCCCGTGTATTAACAGCATGAATTGGGTAATTTTTTGGATCATCATCCACGGTTTCAGATGTGATGGGTTATGACAAAGAAAGTTCAGTAGAATTTTCACAGAATATATTGTTGAGATGGTTTTGGACAAAAGACTCAATGAAATTTATTTCTCTTTCTTCTCTGTCCTCTCTTGGGTGTTTGACAACATTGAAAATATTCAGCTCAAGTGTCATATTTCAAAAGGTTAATTTCATGACCCCATTCCTGCAATTGATTAGTACATTTGAAGTTGCTAGGAAGGGTCAACCAAGAATAACAGGAATTGGATTCTCTGAATATTGTGTTGGCTGAGTATCTAAGACAATGAAGTCAACAGGGAATACAAAGTTGTTCACTTGAACAACTACATCTTCAACAATACCCCTAGAAATTTTGACAAACCTATTTGCCAACTAAAGTGTGACACTTGTAGGTTTGAGTTCCCCCAGTCCCAACTGCTGGTAAACAGAGAATTGTAGCAAATTGACACTTGCTCCAAGGTCTAACAGTGCTTGTTCGATTTTGAAATTTCCAATGACACACGACACAGTTGGACACCCTAGATCTTTGTATTTTGGAGGGGTTTTATGTTGAAGCAACACACTGGCATGTTCTGTCAAGAATGCTCTTTTTTGAACATTCTGGCTTCTCTTGACTGTGCACAAGTATTTTAGAAACTTGGCATAAGATGAAACCTGTTTGATTGCATCTAGAAATAGGATGTTGATTTTTACTTGCTTGAAGAGCTCGTAAATTTCTGGCTGATTATTCAACTTCCGTACAGTTTTGAGTCTATGAGGAAAAGGAGTAGGAATAGAACACGAGGGTTTTTCTTCCTATGATGGTTCTAGTTCTTGTTCAATCAGGGGCTCAGGTTCCTCTTCTCTCACAAGTTCAAGCTCGATCGGTGAGTTGACTGAGATGGATTTTGGCTTTGGAATTAGCTTGTCTTGGATGGTCTTGTCAATCACCTTGTCACTTCTTAGTATAGTGACAACTTGGACTTGACCTTTTGGATTTTTCATGGATGAAGGATTTTTCACCTGAAATTGGCCTTGTGGTGGTTTTGGTTGGGCAGGAAACTTGCCCTTTTCATGTGTAGTCATGGATTACGTCAACTTTTGGATGTGACTTTAAGATCCTCGAAAGATTGAGTGGTCTAGATTTTGAAATCAGTGAAAGCCTGAGTGGAACTATGGTTGTAGTTCATTTGGCTTTGCACGAATTGGTTCAGTGTGTCCTCAAGGTTCCTCTTTTGTGGTGGTTGGTATGGTTGGAATGTTGGAGGTCCTTGAGGTGGTAGGTGTGAACCTTGTTGGTGGTTCATGGGAGTTGGTTCTGTGTTCCTTCAACTGAAGTTCGGGTGGTTCCGCCACCCTGGATTGTATGTTTCAAAGTAGGGGTTGGAGTAAGACTTGTTGAAATTAGAGACAACATTTGTTTGTTCCAACAAAACCTCTTTGAATGCGAGAATTATGGGACACTCCCCAGTAAGGTGTCTTGTTAGCGCACAGATCCCACATACTTGTTCTGTGGGAGAGCTAACATTAACTTGATGAACTTTTTTCATCTCTAAAGCTTCAAGCTTTCGAGATAGGGTGGACATTTTTGCTCTAAGGTCATCATCATCTTTCAAGACATACTTACCCCATTGGGAAGTAGATAGTTTGGCTTCAATAGTTGTGGGAGAGGCAGTGTCCCACATCTGAGAACTGTCAGATATGGTATCAAAGAAATCGAATGTCTCCTCTGGACTTTTTTCCATAAACTCTCCTTGAGCCATCATTTCGACAAACTGGCGTAGTCTACTGGGTAGGGAGTCATAGAAAAATCCTACCAAGGTCCAATTCTCAAAAGCATGGTGTGGGCAAGACTGGAGTTGATCCTTGAATCTCTCCCAACTTTGGTAAAAGGCTTCTCCTTCTTTTACCGAAAAATTCATGATTTACCTTTTCGATGCATTAGTGCGGTGTAAAGGAAAAAACTTTCTGAAAATTCATTTTGTAATGCCCGCTAGTGAGGTATTGAAAGAGTTTTTAAAGAATTTAACCATTATTTAGCTTTATCCCTTAGGGAAAAAGGGAAAAGTTTCATATTGGCTAGGTCAGAATTGTCTTGGAAAGTTCCACATACTTCCTCAAAATCTTTTATATGCATTTATGAGATTTCTGTTTCGAGTCCACGAAATTGAGGAAGTAGTTGAACTATCCCTGTTTTTATAGTAAAGAGGGGGTGCATCTTCAGGAAAAATAAAGCAAGAGGGGACACTATTCCTTGTGGGATTCAAGTAATCCCTCAGAGTTCGAATGTTAGGTACTTCCCCTTCCCTTACAGGAATTTTCTCTTGTCTCTCACCATTTGTCATCTTACTTTCACAAGAGTCTGCTACTGATCTAGGTGAAAGTGGTTCAGACTGATTCACAGATTCAGAAGATTCAGCTGACAAATTTTGATAGTGAGGGACGTTTTCAGACAAAAAAGTAATTAACACAACTTTATATATAGTAAAGCAAAGTTATACACAAAGTAAGGTCTTTTTACCTTTTACCGTAAAACACCTTTTATGGCCCCTCGATAACGGCACCAAAAACTTGACTTGATCCGAAATGTGTACACCAAAGTGCAGGTGGTCAAGTTGTAGTAATAATCCAGTGAATTCCGAAGTCGAATCCATAGGGAGCTATGATTGGTGTATTAAAGTAAGCAATAATAGAGATCAAGTAACTTTTAGAAATTTCGCGTGTTTGGAGTGGTGGAGTTTTCTTGATTAGAATAGAAGATTCTTTTCAAGAATTTTCTAAACAAAATATAAGATTTTCCAAATGTAACAGCCACCCTTTAGCTCGAGGATTAGAACATGTAATTGATTATCCGGTTTATTATATTTGTGCTTTATGACTCAATTAACTCCCATGTCAACAAAAAGTTAATCGGAGGATAAAGATGGACTATAAGGATTAAGCACATAATTTTGATGCCTTTCTAGAAGTTTACAAGAATTGTCTGTGCCGAGACTTAACCCGTCTACAAACAAACAAGTGTTTCTACAAGGCCTCCAACCATGACATTAATGGTCCCTTCTTTGAATAAAGCGCAATAATATTGGAGATCGAAAAGATGTCATAAAGAGCTAGCCAGGGTACTTGCCTTAAACTACTGGGTCTTTCTATGCAGGAATCATCCGTATCATAGAAGGAACGTTTGGTTATACAAAGTACCTTAGCTTTTCTAGATGCATTCAATCATCCAATGAACAAGTGGAATATAATTCATTAAAGCATAAAGGAGTTGCACTAACATAACTTCCGGATAATCTTTACATATTCATCACCTTTTACTAAAGAGTGAATGAAGAACTACTAACTCGTCCTGGCTTTGGTCATGCTAGACAAGTGAGTGATACTCATCCCTCAAAGTGGAGACGTTACTAAGTAAAGCAAACTAAACAAAGAGTTTTTCTTCAATGAAGAATAAGTGAATCACTTTCCACCCCTCTCGACTTTGGTAAAGCTCTAGAAAAGTGGAAGAGTTTCACTCTTTAAGAAAAAAGGATGCTCAAGAAATGGAAGTGAAATACATTAACAAGAAAAGTAGAAGAAAGCTAGTTACTTTTGGAGGGTTTCCACCACAACCAAAAGATGAACTATCTCTCTTGATACTTTGTAAATAAAAGCAAATACAACTACAAGGGGAGTCTAAGCCTCCATCATGGTTGTCACAACATGAATGTAAAGACTTAACATAAGTAAATGAAAGATTTCAACTACAAGGGGAGTCTAAGCCTCCAACATGGTTGATATAAATAGAAAATGAAAGCATAAACATGAAGTATTCAAGAACTAGATTACTAAACATTCTTACAAGAATAAAGATTTCTCCCCCATTTACTCTACAAGAGGAAGAATGTCTTTTAAGCTCCCAACAAGGGAGTATTTATAGGCAAGGAAAGGGAGAGAGATAGGAGATAGGTGAGGATGAGTGAATAGTATTTTCCGCCCATGAGAATCAACTATTTTGCAGGCAGTTTGCAGGGGGACGTTCAAACGTTATCTGGCGTTCGAACGTCAAGTCTACCTTTGCTTTGAAAGCGTTCGAACATTATCTTTCTGCCACTCAAGTGGCCTGTGGTCACTGACTTGGTCTCTAACTTAGTCACTTCCACACGCCTTGACATCATTGACTGTACACTCAGCAACTCCTTAGTCACTCAAGACAACGTTCGAATGTGGAGTGGCGTTTGAACGTTGTACTCAAGTACGTCTGGTTCTTCTTTCTTACTGCAACATGCTAGATTCCAATGGTGTAGTCTTTTCAGGATTCCAGAGGACGTTCAAACGTGGAGTGGCATTCGAACGTGGTACTCAAGTACCTCAGCATTTCCCTTTGTTGACTGCAACATGCCATGTCTCAGTAGCTGGTCTTGGCTGGGTTTCAGATGACGTTCGAACGTGGGTTGATGTTCAAATGTCCTTGCTTTGTTCCAACCTTCTGCATTTTTGTTCCCTTTTGTGCTGGTGTTACATTCAAGTGTGATTTTTGTTGTTCTTGGGCCTTTGTTCACTTTAGTACCTGAAATGTCATTACTTAAACTCCATCAAAGCACAATTAGTCCAAAAAGGCATAGTAAGAATTGTTAACTTTATGCACGAATCAAAAGCCTCCTCAGGTGTCATATCCAGAACACTTTTTGTAGGACACCTATTCAAAATATAAACAACACAAGACATAGCTTCTGCCCAAAACACTTTGGGCAAGTTTTTTCCTTTTAACATGCTGCGTGCCATTTCAACAATTGTTTGGTTCTTCCGCTCAGCCACCCCCATTCTGTTCTGGTGAATAGCTAGTAGTGAGTTGATGTTTAATTCCATGATTTTTACAAAACACAGAAAACTCATTAGAGGTGTACTCTCCTTTATCCGTACGAAGTATCTTTAAACTCTAACCACTTTACTTTTCCATGCAGACTTTGAACTCTCTAAATTTCTCAAAAGTTTCAGATTTTTGGTTTAAAAAATAGACCCAAGTTCTCAAATACCGATTACCTCCATGAGTTATAGTCTCCATAGGTTCACACAATTGATTAAAATCTCCCAACAAAGGTAGCCCTTTAACCATTTTCTTTTTTCCCAACAACCTTAATCCATTGAAATTTAGATGACCAAAACGAAAATGCCACAACCAGTTAGTATCCATAGCAATAGCACTAAAAGCCCAGATCAGATCAATTTGTAGGGGTAAAGGAAACATGCGATTTTTAGTCATCTTAACCTTAGTAACGAGTTCATGTTTCCGATTCTTAATAGTACAAACTCCATCATCAATAATGATTTTTAGTCCTTTTTTAGAGAGTTGCCCTATACGCAATAAATTCCAATGTAAACTAGGGACATAAAAAACATCAGAGATATGTTCACGGAAGCCATCTTTCATTCGTACAAGAATATTACCTTTGCCCAAAATTGGAGCTGTAGCTTTATTTCCGAATTTCACTTCCCCACGTACTGATTCATCTAAGCAAGAAAATAGCTCCTTCTTCCCACACATGTGATTAGTGCAACTGGTATCCAAATACCACTTGTCGGAGTGTTCTTCTTTGGAAGCGCTACAAGCTAACAACAAGGTTTCTTTCTCTTGTATATCAGCTTCAACATAGTTAGCATGTTCATGATTAACTTTTGGCAATTTAACTCTACAATTTGATCGATAATGCCCAAATTTCTTGCAACGAAAACACTGAATTTTGGACTTATCATACCTTCCATCTCCAAATTGCTGATTAGAGTTACTTTGCTGAGATGAGGTACTATTTTTGGGGCTCATACTCTTAGCAGCTTTCCCTTGCGCTGATCCTTTACCACTGCTGGAGCTACTTGTGTTGGAAAGAGTCATCTTGCTTCGAAAAACTTGCTTTACTGGCTCGGTTGACCTCTGATTCATTCTGTATTCATGAGCACATAACGAGCCCATCAGACCCTCAATCGTCATGGTTGAAAGATCCCATCCGTCTTCAATTGCAGCAACAACATAATCAAACTGACCTGTCAAGGATCTCATGATCTTTTCAATAACACACACACACACACACATATATATATGTATATATATATTCCTTTTTTTCATCATTAACCCGTAATTGATTGACAACGGATTGAACTCGGAAAAGATAGTCAGATATAGATTCAGAATCTTTCATTTTAAGAGATTCGAATTCACCTCGTAAGGTTTGCAACCTTACACTCTTCAACTTCTCATCGCCTTTGTAGGATTTTTGCTACATATCCCATGCCTCCTTAGCCGTAGTTGCACTTGAGATCTTTTCAAAGACAATCTCATCTACAACTTGGTACAGAAAGAATAACGCCTTCTTGTCCTTCCTTCTAGACTTGAGTAAGTGCTGCAATTACAGCTTGGTTCACTGTTTTGCATATCCAAGATCAACAATCTCGGATAGCTCTTGAAAACCGAACAGGGCCTTCATCTGGATAGACCATTGATCAAAGTGTTTTCCGTTGAACCTTGAAAGCTAAGGTTGAATTGATCTGTTCATTGTTGGACACTGCTTACGTAATCTGGAAAAAAAACTTATACCAACAAGAACACTGGATGATTCTAGCTCTGATACCACGTGCAGGAAATTAAAGTTGAAGTCTTAAATTTTCCAAAAATAGGATCAAGAAAGCAGTAGAAGGGATAGAAGAAAAAAAGACGATTTTATTGACTGCATAAGATAAATAACACAGTGCAAGTACAACACTAATTTATAGGAAAACACAAAGACTCATAACAGACTCCTAAAATGACTCAACTTAATCCTAAAGAATAGTTCATCAGGTCCTATTCTTAAGACACAACTGCTACCCACTAAAACAACTTGAAAACAAACTCCTAAAGGTCTGCAAAAATAGTTCAGACTTATTCAAATTAACAAGACTCAACATTAACTAAAATAAACACTCTAAGTTTGAGTTTAGATTAAATTCCAACAGGTTGATGTTCCTAGAAAAGGTGAAGTTTTTGATCCATCCTTGAATTCTTGGTCTGAGTTGCAGCACCCTACACTCGACATCCCTCCACCTTTAGAACTGCACGCAGTGTGGGAGGAGCAAAATCAGTTCTTATTTCAATCGTCAGGAACAAAGGATCTATATGTCTATGACGCAGAGCAGGACTCCTAGGCCTTGTATGATTCAAGTTACGGTAGGCATTGTAACAAAGCAGCAGTTGTTGGAGAAATCATGTATGTCTTCCACAAGAGAGAGGTACATGCATATGATTTAGATAAGTGAAAATGGTTTAAGAATTCAGTGGCCAATTTGCTGAACCAACGGTGCCTTCCACCTGCTCATGGGCCCTTGTCCAAGGAAGGGACTCTCTTACATCTAGGGAATGGAAGGTTGTGCCTGATTTGGGATCAAGATGTTGGCGATGTGAAGCATGTTCGTTGTATAAAATTTGCTGTTTGCAAGGAGCGCTACGAGCATCATGTGACCTTGGTTGCCTGTGCGGTTTCATCCTCTGTTTTCTATATTAAGGGCGATAGGATTCTGCAAAGTTGTCTTGCACTGTAAGTATCTTGAATATCTACAGGCCCCTAATTATTTGTGTTGTACGTACCTACCTTGTCTTATGTCTTTAATAATTGTTCTTGACTTGTTCTCCAACACAAGTGAGCAAAAAGGATATTTGATTTTTCTCAATTCACTCTCATAAGAGAATCCTTCCATTGGTTTCACTACTCATGACTTTAGCTTTACAGGATAACATTTGCAGTGTGATTCTACTTTGGTTAAGGTAACTAGGATTTTAGTTTTTCATTGGTGTCTTATGATAGTTCTAGTGAGTGAAGAAACATACATGCGGCCTATTAGTATAGCTTCTTGTGTCATGGTTGGACACGTTTGGGTCACAAACATTCTTGACGAACACTCGGACATGTGATGGGTAATTGAAAAATTCACGAAATTAAAAATAATTCTGAATTGGTGGGAACAGGTTTAGGATATTGAGGAAACGAGTAAGGTGCATTGGGGACACATTCAGAATATGCTGGGGATACATTCGGGGCACCTTTTTTTGACAACAGAAAAAAATGGTTTCTCAACATGAACTATATAAACCTATTTATAATTAAATTAAAACTAGAATAAGTATGAAAAGAGAAAAAATATTAATGCAAGAGAGTTATAAGATGACAAGTATTAGATCTAAAAAAGGTAAAACAAAAAAAATAGGAAGGAAAAAGAAAAAAGAGCAAACTAGAAATGTTTCTGCAATGACCACGACATCCGACAACCTTTTTTGTCATCCAACTGCCTCTAGCTAAGGCTCCTAAGATACCTATTTTTGGTCTCATTTTTCCCCTTGATTTGGATTGGATGAATTGGTTACATTCTTTTGGAAGTAATATTGAATTGAGTAAGATTTTAAACTTCAAATGATAGATAAAAGTTTTGGTGTTGTTCTAGTTTATGTTTGATTGCTGAGAAATTGGGAACGAAAATGAAATCACAATTTGGATTTAGTTTGTTGTGTTGTCTTTGGCTCTCTCAACTGTATATTTTGTTTATTTAATATCCTATGACCGTTGTGTTTTGTGTAAGCAAGACTATATATTTTATTATATACACTAGCGATAACCCGTGCTAAGCATGATAAGTGTACAATTGTTTCAACGGTAATATATCTACATAGTCGATCACCCAAAAATACAAATGGAACAATAGCCACCATTAATTTCCTCCACCCAAGTAAAAATCAAATCCTAAATTGCAAGAAACCCTACTCTCACCTATAACACTTGAACAATGCCAAACATAGGAAAACAGAAATGGGAGGTGTCTCACTTCGTAAAAATGTGAGTGTGGAATATTTTGTAAAATTAGTATTTTCCTTCGAAAGTGCAAATTGTTAAAAACTAAAACAATAAAAAATTGAACAATAAATATATTGCATCTCTCTATTTTCAATTTCTTCACCACAATTATCCAAGAAATCAAATCTTGAAACATTGCCACAGTTTAAAAAAAATATGACCCACACAAATTATTGGACTCGCCATCAAATCACAATAAATCTAACTACAGCAACGGCGTAATAGTAAATCCAAAGGATCCAATGCCATGTCCCATATACCAACTACCTCATGTCACCACCATTTATGATTATCGATATGTACTAGAAAAAATCAACCATAAATTCAATTCAACTACTACAATAAAAGATTCAATACGTTGAGTGACATCCCTTCCACATACTTCGCAAGAACAACAATTGCTAACTGCAAACTCAATTCCAAGGTCTCTGTGATAACCTCAGAAATGTCTAGCACAGAATGAATCTTAAAGGCTGGTTGTTTAATCAACGTGGGAAATGTCCAAGAGATCAAATCTTAAAAATGCTGCTAAAAAAATTCCAAACCATTTCAACTGAAGCACTGCGAATAACTCAATACAAAATCTCAAACTCAAAAATAACACAAAATCCACACACTACTCAAAATAACATATAATACAATTCAAAGCATTTAAAGGCCATGACCGGTAGATTTGGGAGCATCCATTAAAGTTCAACGGAAATAGAATCTCATATAAATTAATTAACTTCGCGAAAAAGAAATTAACTCAACCAAAGTGTAAGGGGGAGGGGAGTAACTTGTGGTGGTAGTGGTAGTTTGTCCATGGCTCTATGAGAAATTTCATCGGACATGTGGCTCTTTGACCCTGTATACAATTACAAACAATCTCTCCATTTAAAAAAAATTGACAAAATTTTCTCTAAAAATAGTATTTCAAGAATATCAATGTGTGTACACAATCTCTATATTATCATGTTTAAAAATTCAAATAATTTGAACACGCTTGTTTTTTACTAAGAAAACCATGTATTCGAAGAAAACACAGGCCAACCCAATTATAGTAGTCACCATCATGGCAAAATCTTACCTTAATATAACCACATTAACCAACTAATAGAACATTAAATAGTCATAACTAATAATTATTTGGTCAAATTTTGTAAAATCCAATCAATATACAAAATATAACCACCAAATAAACATGAAAAATCAATGAAACCATGGTGTGCTGTCGCAGGCAACCAAAAATAAAACCTATACTCCTAAAAATACATGTAGTAGTGCGAGTAAGGATTGTTCCCACAGAGAGTATCTGACTTAGTTTTATGCCTCGTGGACAAGGATGGAAGTGAGTTTGAGTTTAACGAAAACAATTTTAAGAAAAATAACTAAAGAACAATTCAAATTAAAGTATCGAAATCAATCAAGAGAACAAACCTTGGTCTAAGTCAACATCCACCAACGGAATTTAATTTATAACTGATCATCGATGCAAGTATATATCAATTTAGTATCTGAATATTTACCGTTGGAACTATCTTCCTACTTTCCTTACTTGCAATTAATTAGAAAACAAGCAATCTAATTAACCTTAACTACAAAACAACCCAAGACAAGTACTAAAAGTTTAATATAGTAGCAACATTAAGAATTATAAAGGTCGATAAAGCCAAACAGCACGAGCACAAGCGGATGCATTTAATTTAGTCGAATGTTCTTTCTAAGATCTAATAATCTCTAACGTAGCAAAACATTAAATCTTAGTTGTTTCACAAATTAGAGGGATCAAACAATTACGGATTTGATATCTCTAATCTAGTAGTAGATTGCAACGAATAATAAACTAGTAAGCCTCCAAGCAATTAAACGATGCAATCATAAAAGTAGGTACAACAGAACATCCAATACTCAAATCATAAATTGAACAATAAAAATAAATTAGATCTCACAGTTTTATTGATTCTGAGGCTTCCGTTTCCTTCGACCAAATATTAAGGTTTAGCCACACATGGCCTTCATGAAAAATGGAAGGAAAAGCTGAAGAATAAGGGGTAGAACAGAATGTGTAGTCTGCTGATTTTTTTTCTTCCTTTCTCCAGTTTACACGTTTTTTCTTCCTCTCTCTCTAAAACCTCCTCAAGCTTGATATAACTAGAAAAGTAAAGTCCTAATATAACTAGGAAATTAAATTTCTAATATAACTAGGAAAGTAAAAATAAAATAAAGTCCACTGGAATTTCGTGCATCAGGTTCAGAACATGAACAGTGCACGTGCTGCAACTTCAAGCCTGATTTTGACCTTGATTAAGTCAATATCTCTCAAAACTCAAAACATGAATGTTGTAGCGCGTTCTCTTAGCGTTCCACTTGAATCATCTCAATCGGAGCTCAGATGAGAGAGTCATGCCCAGATAACGAAGCGATGTCAAAACTGTCCAAAATGTCCAATTAGCTTCGTTTTGTATTTAACGTCTCCATTTGTATCTTAAATCAAAATATAATAATAATAAGTACATTTAGACTCCAAATAAGTATAAAAGACTAAATATTAAAAAAGAAAAATATGACATTTTACATTTTACATTCTCATCAAACCACTTGCAATCTATTCTTTCGAAACATATATAACGACCACACATAGACTAACTTCAACACAGCTATTGGAAAAGCCTTTGTCATGTAACGTGTGAATCAAATTCTCATAAAAATACTTAGTAAATTGCATGAACCCCCGTAACAACAAAAAATAAAATGCTAATTAGAGAATGTACAGAGTTATTATTCAAGGAATTTTTGACAAAATTCTTTTAAAAACCGGACCCAAAAAAAATCAACTTGTACATAGGCATGTGAGAACACTGCACAAACCAATGCAATATAGAAGGTCAAAACCGGTTGTAGAGAATGAAGCCCTAATAGATTCTCACTTTCCACTTTTTCAAAACTACACCGAATGCGAATCAAATTTGAATTAAGCAAGCAACAAAATCTATCTAATGCACCTATTTCTAATCAATGGATTAAGGCTAAAACACAAGCGAAGCATAAATCTCAACGCATTCATTCTATAAATATAAAAAAATCCCAAAAAAGTAATCAAAACAAATGAATTACAAGAAAGATATGGCAAGCAATAATAGGCTACTAAATAGTGAACTTAAGTGTGATTTAATAGCAAAGTTAAGGGGGTTATCCACCAATGAAAAGGAAATAAATCCAATCTTGTGTCTTTAATTCACTGTGAAGAATCGGTAACTACCGACAATCCAATAGCCAAAAGCATCAAACTCACAACAAACACAAGAAATTTTCATAACTCAGATTTCAAAATTAAGAAATTAGCACAACCCATTAGAGCACCAACCAAACACATTGAGACCTTTACTATTCATTAATTCATTCATTGAGTCATTCAGTACAGACATGAGCTACAACACTAATTTAAGTGACACAAAAAAAACAAAAATTCTACACCAAACACAATGCAAGCTGCATCAAACCGAACCTAAAGAATCACGGAATGGCAAGCACACTGAATCTCCTCTGAAAAGCACACCAACCACCCACAAAAATCAAATCACTTTATGGCAAGATACGATAATTTCATGTCACTAATACATATATAAATGAATTGAAAGGAAAATCAAAGCTCACCCAAGACAGAAAAAACCCAAATCATATTTAGAGGGAGAAGGTGGAAATAGAGGAGGGAAGGGGTGGGTGGTGATCCCAATGG
The DNA here is from genome assembly GCA_963454935.2 of Ilex paraguariensis. NCBI lineage: Eukaryota > Viridiplantae > Streptophyta > Magnoliopsida > Aquifoliales > Aquifoliaceae > Ilex > Ilex paraguariensis. The sequence goes on from CAUOFW020005926.1 coordinate 22,559, forward strand.
ATATGGTTTTGGTGGGGTTGTGGTAGTTGGTGTGTGTTTATGCTGTGAGGGTGTGGGTGTGTTTACAGAATTGTAAGGGGTTTCGCAGGTACAGCCGGAGAACAAAGAGAGAAGCTAGAGAGAGGGAGGAGAGAAATAGGTGAGAGAGGGTGAGTGTGTGTTGACAAAGTTGTAAAGGGTTTCAGAGATATAGCCGAAGAATAGAGAGGGAAGCTAGAGAGAGGGAGGAGAGAAATGGGTGAGAAAATGAAGAAATGGGAAAGAGAGAGACGACAGAGAGAGGAGGGGGATATGTGTGTGGGTGGGTGAAATACAGAGGGGTTTTGGGGTATTTTGTGCACAGAAAGGATGACAGAAAGAAGGCGAGGGGAGAAAGAAAACTACCTCAGAGTGATGCGAATGCTGTGGCTTAGAGAAGCTGGTAGTGGTGCTAGCCTTCTCTTGGAAATCATGGGCTTGATTTCACCTTGGCTATAACATATTGGCTTTGGGAGAGGGGCAATAATCATGTTAAGGGAACCTCACCGCAAAGAGAGATAGAGAGAGATCCTCAGCATTGTCACTGCCGTTGCTAGGAGGCGTTGGTTTGATTCGAGCGAGATGGGGGTTAGGTGAAAATAGAGAGGAGGGTGAGAGAGATGAAGGTAGAGGAGCAAAGAAAGGGCAAGAGAATAGGCGGAGCAAGGGAATGAGGGAGATGGGGGCAGAGAGGGTGGGTCTTTGGAGAGTGTATGAGAGAGTTGAGGCTGAGGAGGGTGAGGGAAGAGAGAGAAGGCACGTGAAAGAAGTAAAAACACGTGAGAGGGTGTGGATGTGACATTTTTTAGGGGGGAAATTTTGAGTTTGGTTTTAGACCTTAAGATCAATTTTCTTGAACTAATTTGACCCACTCTTGTGCTTTATAAAATTTAGCCATTCAAACAGCTAGGTGCCATATTATATAGATAGTATTAAATTAATTTTTTGCTATGTTGTATTTTAGTTCATACCTTTGTTCGATTGTTAATATTTATTTCATGTCAATTGTTCTAGATTATTGAGTCGCCAAGAGCACCTTGGAGTTGTAGATTTCTATTGCCTATTTAAGGGTTTTGATTTAGTGCATATTTTTGGGTGTAATGTGTGACTTAATTTTTTTTTTAAATAATATTTTTTTTTGGTTTGATAGATAGTACTTTGGCTCGACTATGTTGCTAGTATCCCATATCACATATAATTAAAATAAAGTCCAAGAACAAAAACATATGTTACTGTCATTAATTTAAAGATAATTTTTATTTTTGTTATCAAGAAACTATAATTTCATTTAAGTAGGGAAATGTTGGTTAAAGTCAGGAAAAAAAAAAAAAAAAGCCACTAACTCTGTAGGTGGGCCATGGATCAAAGTCACGGTATCGGTCATCGACTCAGACGACACTGAGACACATCGGTCGTGGTGTCGCGGCACGGTATCGACCGATACGCTCAAAATGCTAGATAGAAAGCTCAAAAAAAATTATAAAAATCATGAAAAATCCTAAAAAAAATATAAACATCATCATTCATGCATCATATTCTCATAATACGTTATTTAACATATTCAGAATAATCAAAAGAAATTACAAGGGCACTATCAAAAATATTGGTTGTATGATCCCAACCAATGTCACTTTTTTGGAGCAATTCTAAAAAATTAAGAATCAAATATCACTATATTGTTAAGCTTTCAATATATGTTACTATAATTATTTTCAACATACTAATAATTAATATTAAAAATTTTAAAATAAAAACAACAATTTTGAACATACTAGATAGTAAATTAGATAAATATATTAGATCCCACTGCTACTAAATAATATATTAATGTGAATACAAATATATCTTTTTTTACTTTCAAATTTTATGAAAATACAAGCATTTTATCTATTTAGTATTGGTCTAATATTTTGATTACAAAATATTTTATCCATTAAACTAAATAATAGATGAAAATATAAATGAGGAAAGTGAAGACTGAAAAAATAAAACAAAAATATTGTCATGTGGGTCTCAGTTTGAGTTTAAAAGAGAGAGAGAGAGAGAGAGATAAGGGGGGAGCTAGAGAGGGGGAGTTAGACGAATAAACACAGAGAAAGAGAGAGCAAACTAGGGCAGAGAACGTGATCGACAGAGAAAGAGATCACAAATATCACATGGAACTCGAAGCTTCACTGCTTGCGATCGAGATGCTCCGCTTCCTGTGATCTAAGGTTTCAGCAGTGGGTATCTACTGCAAAGAAGAAGATGAAGATGAAGAATTATTTGTTGCCAGCGATCGAGATCTACGTTCGAGATCTGCGATCGAGGGTTTCAGCGATAGGCACTCCAGCTCTACTCCTAAAGGGCGACAAGAAGCGATGGGCACTCCAGCTTTGCTTATTTTGTTACGAATTCACTAAACCCATAAATATGCAAGTGAGTCTCCCATTTGCTTCTTCCTTTCTCTTTTCTTTAGGGTTTTTGCTGCTCAGATTTTCTGTTGCACCATAGCGGTCTGACTCGGTTTGACTCGGCTCGACTTGGCCGAGTTCGACCGATTTAGCTCCGAGTTGGGCCAATACCATTGAGTTATAACCGAGTCAAGACCGATTCAGTCAAATCTTGTTATATTGGTGTAACGTGTATCGTTATCAGATCGACACCTATCGAGACGGATACGACTTAGCCGAGTTGACTTGGACTCGGCCGATATTTTGTACCATGATCTTATTTGGATGTGAATGGACTAAAAAGGTGTGGTTTGGGTCTGAGCTAGGTCTATGTTTGGATAAGGGTATTCAAGGATCAACTCTTCAGTGGGCATCATGCCTGCTGGAATCCATTAAGGATATGCCCTATTTTCTAGAGATCATGGGGAAAGTTGCAACTTTTGCTTGAACCAATTGGAAAGCTAGGAACCAAAAGGTCTTTCACCAAGAAGAGCCCAATGCTCTTGCTACTGTCTTAAAACTTAGATGTTGTGGAAAGAGGCAAGCTCAATTGGGAAAGGAGCAAAACAGATAGTCTTAAACAATCCAAGCCAAACAGAATAA
>CAUOFW020005927.1:0-25610 GCA_963454935.2 Ilex paraguariensis
GTTTTTTTATATCATGTTTAAGCAAAACATGACCATTCAAAAAGTTTTGTAAAGATAGATAGATTTGCATAATATGTTAGATATTAGTTTGTTATTTAAATACAAAAAAACAATATAATGATAATTTGTATATTTAAATACAAAATGGAATGTTAGCCTTTATAGTTTTTTATAAAGACAAAATAATGAATCAAATTTTTTTTATGTTAATGTACTTTTATTAGTAGTATAGATTAGATCCAGTGTCTACATGCAAACCTAAATGGTTGATCTATGCAAGAAAATTATTGTTTTTTTTTTTGATTTAAAAATCTTAATTTGTTGATTCAATGATGTGTTGGGTGATATGATTCAATGAATAAGTTCAATTGGCGCAGTTTCAATAATATTATTGGACTAAGTTAATTGTTATATTATTAGGTAGACAAATTAAAATCAAATTTGTATGTCTCAATATAACATTACTAATGCAATAAACTGGTACATGCAAATCATTGAGTTAGGGGTCAGTGTGGTAGTATAAACTCAGCTGAACCTCTAAAACCTAAGAGACCGGGACCAAGGTTAAATCCTATGGTAAAATGAAGATATTGATGAGTCTAGATTCAACTAGGTCAGACCCAATTAATGGATTCGGCCTAGACCAAAAGTACAATGGATCCAGGAAGATTAGCGCACATGGGGAATAATAATCGGGATAACAACTCTTGAAGATCAAGACTATTATTAATTATACCTATCATAGTTGTAGTTATCCTCCTCAAAAATCTAGTAACTTATCCATCACGTCACCGTCTCAACCAATGCTCCATACGTATAAATTGTAAGCACTCGCCACATGAGAGAGGCATCTCTCTACACACCTTGCACAACTATCTCTCTCATAGCTACCCAAAGTATACCTTTGTTCTCTCTCTCTCTCTCTCTCTCCCCCTTACTATTTCATCAATAAAGACCACCGGCCACCGTTATCGTCTTCAAAGTAGAGTAGGTCATCCTGACCGAACCATTATACATCTGTGTGTTGATCCAATATTTGTCTCTTTCATTAATTGCTTCATTAATTATTCTGAATCATACACTCGACTGTTGATTGTGTATAAGTTTATTTTGTGCATCATCTGTTTGGTATTGTCTGTGAGAAACGTTTGAATTTTCTACTACCTTGTTATTCTCTTTCAAATCTATGATAATTACAATCAGGTCGATGAATCAACAATCGGAGGACAACAACCTAACCCGCCAGGAGGAGGCTCCGCCTTTGCCTGCACATGCTGAACCATTCATTGCAGCAACTCCTGTGGTCAGGCAACAACTTTTGAAGACCATGCAGTTGTTGGTAACTCAAAATCAGCAAATCATCCAGCTGATGCTCACCTTAGGAGGTGCCCCCCCTCAGCCTGTGGGAACAAGACTCCCTCCAATTGGAGAGGTGCCACAGCCTTCCTACTCTGGGCGCCAAGGTGCTCCCCATCGTGGCACATCACGCCAGGACACCCCTCGCTAGGGAGTCCCTTCACTACGCGTAGGTGCCTCACATGTTTTCCCTCCTCATGTACCTACTCCACACACGACCGACCATCTTGGGCAGGAGGATGAGGGAGAGAACTAGTATGCGGATCACGAGAGCTAGTATAATGATCCAATGGAGGACGTCCCTAACCAATGGACGAGAAGATTAGGGAGGTGCAAAACTAGCTTGGCGATGCCCTCAACTCCATCAAAGCACAAGCGCCAGAGACGATAGATTATTTGTTAAGGCATATTGACACTTCGTTTGTAGCGGATGTTGTCAACCACCCTTTGCCCTCAAAGTTCAAGATGCTTGCCATCAAGATCTTTGATGACATCAATGACCCCTTGATCATCTCGACACATACAAATCTATCATGTAGCTCCACAACGTACTTGATGAGATTATGTGTAGAGCCTTCTCTACCACCCTTAAAGGATCCACACAACAATGGTTTGCGAAGCTCAAGTCTTCTTCCATCCATTCCTTTACAGAGTTGAGCAAATCTTTTGTCTCCCACTTCATTTGGGAACGCCGACACCAGAAATCGGTTACCCACCTGCTCACCATCAAGCAAGATCGGGATGAAAGTCTTAGGAACTACCTCACTCGTTTTAATGAGGAGGCTCTCTAGATCGAGGAGCCAGACTACAAGGTAACCATGACTACCTTTATTGCGGGACTGTGCTCCTTAAGCTTCATGTTTTCTGTCCTAAAAGAGCTGCCCTCCAGCATGCTCGAACTACTGTCAAGGGCACAAAAGTATATGAATGCCGAGGACGTCACCAAAGCCTGACAAGGTGAGTCCTCCCGTGGGGGTGAGAAAATAAAAGATACTCACGAAGACAGGAGAGAAGTAGAGAACAATAAGAATAAGACAAAGAGAGTCTTTGTCAAAAACCGCCTTGGTCTCCCACCTTTGAGAGAACAGTAAGCCTTTACGCCGCTTAATGTTTCGGTAGAGCATATCCTATTCCAAATACAGAACGACCCTACTCTGCAATGGCTAGGGAAAATGAAGTCCACCCCGAACCGAAGAAATTCAAACAAATACCGCTTCCACTGCGACCGTGACCATGACACTGATGATTGCCATGAGCTTAAGAGACAGATCAAAGAGCTCATACAATATGGCTAGTTAAGGCAGTACATTGCTGGAAGAGAACAAACCTCACCACCTAGTCGGGAACAAGATGACAGAGAATGCCAATAATCCTGCAGAGAAATTCCAATGATCTTCGGAAGGCTAGGAGGAGAAGGCGAATCCAACTCTGCCAGAAAAGCCCACTCCAAAAAAGCCAGACAGGTAGAGTCTTGCCCGACGAAGACACCTTTTCATAGGGAATAAGTGGTCATCACATTCTCAAACAAGGACCTCTAGGGGATTCAATTACCCCATAATGACCCTCTAGTCTTAATCATGATGTTAGCCAACTACCAGGTTAAGAGAATTCTGGTAGACAGTGGCAGCTCTGCCGACATCCTATTTGCACCAGCCTATGATAGCCTTCATCTAGGCAGAGAAAGACTACAACCCATTAGAACACCCCTCATCGAATTTTCGGGTGAGAAGGCTTATCCTTTGGGTTCTATCACATTGCCAGTCACAGTAGGTAAATCACCAAAAAACTCCACCATTATGGTAAACTTCATAGTGCTAGACTACCCCTCTGCCTACAACCTCATACTTGGATGCCTTGCACTCAACATCTAAGGGTAGTGTTGTTCACCTATCACATTGTTCTTAATTTTCCAACTCTTTGTAGGATCGGAAAAGGTAGAGGAGACCAAGTTTCTGCCAAAGAATGCTACGTAACTTCTATGAGGATCAAGAAACCCTAAGAGGCCCTATAGATGGAAGTGCTTGGTATGACAGCACATTGAAATGGGAAAACCTTGGCCCACCTATGGGACGTCGAACACTTGAAGAGCTATTATCAATAGCAAGTACAAGTCGGTGGCTCTCATTTTATTTGTCTTTTATTGTTTCAATTGATTTATTTTGTTATTTATTATTTTATGAAATAAAACTTTGCTAAGTTATTGTGTTCAGAACTGTCTTGCTTTCATTTTATAAAGTTTGTAAACAACTTACAAAAGTCAGAACATGACCTAATAATAAAGTAGACAAAAAGATGAAAGTCGTCACCATCTGCTCCTAATGCCTCATATGAGACGAAGCCAGAGAATTCAATACCAGGGAAAGCTACTAAGCTTCTCATAACCATCAATAAAGGCACCTGCAATGACACTCTTAGCAACCTCATTCCTCATCTCCATCTCAATAGAATGAGCCTCTGCCCTAGTGGCTCTCTCACAAGTTACTCGCAGGTCAACCTCTGCCACGATGACCTTCTTCTGAGTTATACGTAGCTTGGTCTTAGCTTCTGCGACCCTCTCATGGGACATTTGCAACGCTGAATCTACTCTCATGCAGACTGTCTCTTTATCAGTCTTCAGCTTCGCGCTCTCTCATGAGTTGCCAAAAAGCTTGGCCTAATCCTACATTTGCTCCCAAGCAGTTTATGTCTCCAACTTTGCACTCTTTCGCAAGTCGTTAGAAAGGTCGGCCTAATCCTATCTCTACTCCCAAGAAGTTTATGTCTCCAGCTTCACACTCTTTCGCGAGTCGCCAGAAAGCTCAGCCTAATCCTATCTCTAATCCTAAGCAGTTTATGTCTCCAGCTTCGCACTCTCTTGCGAGTTGCTAGAAAGTTCGATCTAATCCTACCTCTGCTCTCAAACAACCTCAATCCCCAACTTAGAGCCTCTCCCACGAGTCGCCAAAAGCTTGGCCTCAAGAGGTATTACTCTCTCATAAGCCAACCTCAAATGCTCCTCAACAACCTTTTGTGCTTGCCTCTCTTTTGTTAGAACATTGAATGTCTTTCCAAGCTTGATCGTTCTTAAAAAAAGGTAGGGCAAAGTGGCAGTCATCTACAAGCATTCAAAAAGCAAAACATGAAGAAAATGAGGCGGGTACAAAATCAAAGTTGAGAAAAAAAAACATACCATGAAAAAACCCCTCAATCGCGGTATTGACAATTCCCTTTGGACCTCGAGATACAACCGTAGAAGACTACACAAGGAGGGCAGCTATGTGGAGCTACAGTCCCCATAAAAGACTGCACTAGATTCTCAACTCTCACAGCGGTAAAAGGGCTAGCCCCAGTACACACAGGAGTCATAGATTGGGAAGGAGTGGGGGCACCAACGGATTCCACTCCCGGGAAGCAACCTTGTTATTGGACGTCGGCCAAAAAGCACTAGCGACATCAAACCTTGTCCTCTTGGAAAGAGGGGAAGGCGTCGCCCTAGAAACATCGAGAGCCTTCACCATCACTCTATCAACAAGGGCGCCTGTAATCAGAGACAAGGTCAATATAAAGAAGCAACATCGAAAAAACATTAAGGTGAAAGTAGGATTGGAGAAAGCAGTTTTGCCTCCTACCTAACTGAAAGCCATCATAGTCTCCCTCTGGCAAAACCCAGAATGCTAACCCACCCATGAATGCCTTACAACTACTTGCTAGAGCGCAACTTTCCACCGTCATCGATTTTACTAATTTGTGTTAAAAACTCAAATTCTGTGAGAAAGAAGCATTTTTTAGAGAAATTTGGTGCCCAAACCACTTTCAGCATATGTCATAGATCTCGAAAAAAATACCCAAATTCAAAAACAAATTGCCTCAAACGGACAACTAAGGGAAAAGTTACAGCCATTTAAAGTTTTCCCATTTTTTCATGGATTTTTGATACTCCGGTTGGCGCCCAGCACGCACTCCCTTCTCTTGACTTCTCCCAGGCCTCCCTGGCGTCACCCAAACCAACCATGGCGTCCCCCTGTGTCAACCAGCGTCACCTCAGGGCACCGCCCAACTGGCCTTGACGTCGCCTCCTACTCCAAATGCGTTGCCCATATCCTTAGTGTCCACGCCTAGCACTAGCGCCAGTTGCCCAAGGCGACGCCCAACACCTGTCGACGTTGCCGGGCATCACCTTTGCGCCTGCAAGGCATTGCCCAGCCTGGCACTGCATCTGCAAGTGTCGCCTAAATGCCAAGGCTAGCCTGCGACCCAGGCATTGACCCCAAGACTTCCATCGATGTTGCCTTGAATGACGTCGCTCAAGCTTCGCCCATCGCTAGTGTTGCCTGCTTGGGTCGATCCTGAGGACTTTGCAGCTGACCTGACATTGCCCAAACCCTTGGAGGCAGATTCGACGTCGCCCAAGCCCAAGCCTGCTCCAATGTTGCTGAAGGCGTCGCTATTCGCACCCAATCAGCAGTCGATGATATGTGGCATACTAGGGGCATCACCCAGGTCAACCGAGTTAGGGGTGTCGCCTGTCAAGCCAGCGGCATCGCCAAAACCATATGGGGCGTAGCCCAACTCACCAACGTCACCTCATACATTTCCAGCCCTTGAGGTGTATCCAATCGCACCATGGGCACCGCCTTCGATGCCCCTTGTGGCGTCGCCCTCTTCGTTGCCTCTTGTGACATCGCCAAATGCACCGTTGTTAGCCGCTCCATGGGTGTTCCCCAGCCTTCCTGCACTGGCAGGGCTAGCTCCATCGCCTCCTTGGCCACCGATCTACTTGAATACGGAGGAACCAATGGTGCCGATCATGGGTTCCTCCGTGTTTCCCCTTGGCGTTGAGATCTCTTTCCCAATCATATTCCTAAGCCTCTCTCTTAATGGATTATGGAGTAATGAGGAGAAGGGTGTTTCTAAGCCCTAGTTCCAAAGGAGATGTTTTGGGAAAAGATGGGAATGTTCTTTAAGATCCTAAGGGTTGGTGCTCTAGATAAAAAGGGAGTCCAAGTGTAGTGCAGAACCTAACACAGGGTTGATAGTTAACAAAGCGGTAGATGCGGTGTTGCCAAATAAGGGAATAAATTTTGCAGATGAATGAAGAAGTCATCGTGCAAAAGAAGAAATCTTTTGCCTATTTGGAGCTCACGCATGCCCTCAATCCCCTCGCAAGCAATGGGGGCTTGGGGCATGGGGGGCAAATGATGAGCCCAGATTCAATTGGGTCAGGCTCAGTTAATAGATTTGGTTCAAACCTAAAGTACAATGGATCCAAGAAGATTAGCGCACATGAGGAGTAATCATCGGAATAGCAGCTCTCGAAAATCAAGACTATTTTTAATTGTACCTATCCTAGTTGTAGTTATAAAAAGCTAGTAACCTATCCATCACGTCACCGCCTCAACCAAGGCTCTATTCTTATAAATTGTAAACTCTCTACACACCTTGTATAACTATCTCTCTCATAGCTACCAAGAGCATACCTTCTTTCTCTCTCCCCCTTACCATTTCATCAATAAAAACCACCAGCCACCGTTGCCATTTTCAACGTAGAGTAAGTCACCCTAACTGAATCATTATATATCTGTGCGTTATTTTTGTTGATCCAATATTTGTTTCTTTCATTTATTGCTTTATTGATTGCTTCATTAATTATTCTAAATCATGCACTTAACTGTTGATTGTGCATAAGCCTATTTTTTGCATTATCGGATATAAAAGAGAGTTAATGAACCATATCAAGCCAAGTATTAGATTATTTGGGCTTGGCTCATTTGTTTACAAAGTGTGTCCGATTTTAAAATAGAGTTTGAGCCCAATTCATTTAATAAGTAAACGAATTTGAATGGCCTTTTATCCGACCTTATCTCCCGCTAGTCATAAAGATCTAAATTTATTTCCAAGCACTAGATATGATTTACACTAATTGTTTCTTGATATTTCTTCTAACGAGTTTATCTTTTCTCCATTTTTCATATGCAATAGTGAATTACTATGAGAAGTCTAATGCATCACTATCTATTTATATCTATATCTATATGTATACTATTAATAACCGACAACAAAGTGAAAAAACTTTTGATTAACTATTATGTCCTCGTCAAAAAGATGAAAAACACATAAATCCTCATGTATTTAATTATTTAATATTAATTAAATATGCAAATGACCCTTTATATACTTTCATTTCCACATGTATAGTTATATCTATATCTCAACCTCTACTACTGTAAATTATAGATATTGTTCAAAACTTTTGATTTTCTTTTTTAGCTTTTCTCCACCATTTAAAGTCAGTCTTGTCACTGATGCTTTTTATTTACCTACTTACCGTAATTGTCTTGGTGCTAATATTTTTGCCCATTTACCTATTTAATTATTAATAATTGTGTTGATTTTTGAAACTCTTATTTGTTTTCTCTTCATATTCCTTACTAGTTCAATAATTAATTGTATTGATGACTAAATCTTTTTCTTTCGTCTCCCTCCATATTCCAAATGACTATCCAAATCACTTTTCAGGTACCCATCTAGACGTCCCTCTTTCTCTCTCTAATTTGGCTTGCGTTTTGAAAAATCTGTTTTACCATTTGTCGCTCTCCTAATCTCTTTCTCTTGATTGTTTAGAATTAGTTGTTATTCTACAACCAAGATTTGTGGCTCTAATTTGTTGTCATAGCAGCTTTTCCGACTGTTCTTCACATGTATGAGAGTTCTGGTTGGTGGAGAATAGCAGACTATCTGAAAGTTCATTTTGTTAAGAGCTGGAATAAAATGAACCTTCTTTTACTGGAAGTAATGCTCTAGCTTCAACCATCTTTGCCATGCAAGCTTGACGTTAGTGGATTTTTCTATTTATTCATTGCTCAATAACCTCATGAATGCTTCAACTATTAAGCTACTTTTTTGTGTGATTGTTTAGAGAAGATGCAATTGATATTTCTTTCTAGTAGCTTAATTAAGAAAGTTGTAATGCCTCTTGGTACAGTATCATGGAATGATGTGGATCTAGATCAACGCTATTGATTTTGTCTTGAATAGCATGAAAAAAGTGCAGTTCTTTTCTTGCATATTTGTTGCCAGTACAGTTAGGGCATGTATGACTATAAAATTATCGGAGTTAGATTGATCAACTGAAATATATTTCTCTTGCTATATTTCTCCACCATCATTTTTTCTGCCATTATAGTTTTAATTATCTAATTTTCTACCTAGAATTGAAAATTTACAATTTGTCTTCAAAGATTATACTGGCTAAATTGAAGCGTCTACACAATCTATGTGATAAGATTTAGAGTGACAAGGAGAAAAAAATTGTATAAAATTATTGTCAAATGCATAATGTTATTGATCAAAATTTTATTTCATCTCTTAGAGGGGTGGTTTTTCAATTTAAAATAATGCCTTTTGAGTAAAAGTCAGTTGCATGATCATTAATATCTGGACATGTGACTTTTCTTTTACTTATTGTCAATTTGTATCTTTGTATTTTGTTTCTTCCATTAATATACATTCTATCTTTTGATAACTTGTCATATTCAAGTTTATTAATTCAATCAAATTTGATTATTTTTTAGTATGTAGCAACTCGAGTATGCGTTATATAATTTACCAAATGCTTGATTAATTCTCACCTGGCATTTGAATACATTCAAAATATCTATAATTAGATCATCACAAATATTTTGTACCTTGCATTAATCCTTGAATTGTGAATTTAGATGCGTCAATTTTTAGAATTTTCTATTCGAAATTTGCAAATATTGACCAACGAGAACAAGTATCTTAAGCCTATTTGATATAGTTCAAATTGTATTACAAATAAATTTATAGCATGCAAGGTGTGTATACCTAGACACATGCTCCAAGGTGAATGTCAAGATTTCCAAATAGTTACATTCTCGGCTTCATATGCGATGTGCTTCTTTTTAATTTGTTAACTAGATGAAGAAGCACATGTGTTTTGTTTTATCTATTTTTCTAAATAGTTGATTAATTAAACTTAATTACTATTTTATCCATTTTTCTAAATAGTGGATTAATTGAACTTAATTCTACTATTTTATCGGGTAAGTATGATGAACTGAGGTAAAGGCAAAGGCAATACACTAATTTAGATTTTCTCTACAAATATATGATTATTTTTTGTTCTTAGACAAAGCTACAGTGTGCTATATAGTGTTAGCAAGGGGAATGTCTTCTGAAGAGGAAAAATGCTATAGTATATACTTTTTCTTTATCACAAAAAGTTACTTATACATGCCCACACACTAATCATTGTGCTCATTGTGGAAGAGGACTTTTTAGAATTGACAATCCTTGGTAAAGGTCGCAATGTGTGTCACCTATTGGAAAAAAAACTACAGTTACTATGAGCTACAAGGGGAATGATTTCAAGTATGTCCCTTACTGATATGCCTTTAATGTTGCTTGTTAGTGGTCACTTTCTGTCTTCAAATTTTAAGATGATTTTTCATGATTTTCAGCATATGAAATTATTTTTTTACTTTTTCATCATCTTCTTCTTCCCTACATGGGCTTTGTAATTTTGTCCATAGCAGATGACCTTTTTCATATTCGTCTTCTCCTTTCACCCTTGTTTTTATTTTAGATGTAATGCGAAGTAAGTATTTTTTTTTATTTACTTGCAAAGTGAGTGTCTCAACTTGTCTTTGAGTGGTGAACTACTTTGGTCTGCTTAACAATGCCATGACTTTCTACGATATTTAAAGTCTTGTATTCTATTAGTCTTGAGAATCAATTTATGATGAATTTGTATTCATTTTGCATTTTATGTGTGTTTGAGATTTTTAAAGTCTTGCAATTTAAAGTTTTTTTTTTGGTTGGGTATCTTATGAGTTAAATATTCTCATTTCTGAAAAAAGTGGACAACAGAATATAGTAATTAATTGTCTTGTCTTGATATTAGTTGTGGATGATAAACTAAAGATAATGACCATTATCCATCGATTTCACTATTAGTATTTTCTAATTTTAACATAGGTCCTTGATTAGCCATGAATATTTTGTTATTTATATAATAATTATTGTCTAATTACATAGGGCGAGGTATTAAATGTGATAAATTGATTAAGTTTTGAGTTTTCTTTTCTTTTTGTAGTGTTCATTGCCATTGTACTTCCCTCTCTCTCTCTCTCTCTCTCTCTCTCTCTCTCTCTCTCTCTCTCTCTCTCTCTCTCTGTTATCTTTGTTTATTAAAAATATTTACAAGAAGTGGAGAGATAGGTCTGTGGGGTTAGAGTGAGGATGGAAAAAGATAACATTGCTTCTTTTCGAGTAAATTATCTAGAAAGGCCCTCAAATATAAAGTTAGATCTACAAAAATAAACCTTAGATCTGAAATAATACAGTATAGATCTATAAAAATAAGCTAAAAGGACTTCTGTAATTTTCTTACTGCTATAACTTTAAAAATTCTTTGATGAAGCAATTTCTTCAAACTTCAAACAATATAACATGGAATCTTTGGCTATTCAACAGAATCCTACTTATAACCATGACATATATATTACAGATCAACCCAAAACCAGATGCACCCCCCTCCCAAACGAACTCGGTGCACCCCCCCCCCCCCCCAAACAAACCAGATGCACACCAACCACCAGACGCGCACACATAGACATATGCATACATAGAGAGTGATAGATGTTAAAATAAACAATGATATAACATAGATCTGAAATAAAAGAGTATAGATCTACAAAAGTAAAATAGGGATCTACAAAAATAAACCCTAACTCTGAAACAAAAATCATAGATCTAAAAAAAAAAATCGAAGTGGAGATACGAGCATAGATATAACTTAAAGCTTCATTAGAGAGATTACAACTTCATCAGAAACACAATGGAGGCGACGACCAGTGAGCAGAGGCAACAAACCAGTGAGTACAGACGACGACCTAGCGATTATTTGCGATGACCAGCGAGTAGAAATGATGGAGGAGTCAGCTGTTCATGCCCTTTTATAGTGTAAGGAAAAAATATGAATGTGTTGTTGTAAAGAGGGTTTGAAGCCGAGACCTCATTAATTGGGTGAGGAAACTTCCACTTTGTTTTGTTTTTTGGATGCTTTCAAAAACATCATTTTGGATGTTTCCAAATTATGTCATTGTTTTTAAAACATAGCAGTAAAAAAAAATTAAAAACATTCACCAAACATATTTCATTTTTTTCCCCAAAAAATTAAATAACAAAAAAAAAATGAAAACTTTCAGTTACCAAACACTACCTTAGACTTCAGTTTTATCAAACACTACCTTAACTTAGCTATTGATTTTGTTAGCAATAGGGGTTAAAATAAATTATTGGGTTTTTGTTATAGTCTATCATTTACAAAGTTGGATTGCATGGTAGTTTGCGAATTTAGTGAAAAAATGTGTTGATGTCAATTAGGTTTGAAGATTTTTCAAACGACTCTTAACGGCAGGGGCAATGTGTTATAAGAGATCAAACCTCGAGGAAGTATGGTGTTATTTTTTATACTTGAGGGGATCTATCTGAGTTAGTGACAAATGTCAAGTTTGAATACATTTTTTCCCAAAAAAATTAGTGCAATACTTTTGTTGTAAATATTTTGTATATAGATATGGATGAACTCTAGTCTACCAATTTAATTAGTGTTAGTATTTGAGTCTATAACTCTATCTAGATTTAATATTATATTTGATGACTATTATGATTTGAGACCTATAAAATGAGGTTCTCACTGCATTGAGAAATACACAAAATTCTTTTTCTACCATATATATATTCTCTATATTCTCTTTGTAGTTTATATAATTGTCTTACTTTCACATCACGTTATCAACACGAATAGATTATATATTATTCAAGTGAATTTAATGCCCAAGTATTGTTTAAGTGAATTTGAGGAAAGTGTTAGATTTCTATTCTCTTCAGGTTTAAGGATTTTAGGTTAATTTCTTTTAATAGAATCAATTTCTTTTATTCTATAATTGTCCATGCAAAAATAAAAGAAGTTTGATTATAAGTTTTGACCCTCTTGAAGAGTATTTGGTCTTTATATTACTACCTCCAGAATAGGAAGTCCTCATCTGAATTCTACCAAAATTATGCATGCATTCCTATTTTGAGTTTCAATATCCGTGTATTTATTTATTATTTGTTTAAGTTTCGTTGTTTGAATAATGTGCATAATTTGAGATTGTTGCTCTTAATATTTCGGACAACAACTATTTTTCTTGGATCCTTGAGGGTAAGATCCACTTGACAACTTTGAACCTTGTTGATACAGTCAAAGAAGGAAATGACTCATCTCTGCAGGATTGCGCAAAGACAATGATATCCCTTCGTCATCACCTTCATAGAGGATTGAAAAATAAATATCCCACGAAAAATGATCCACTTGTCCTTTGGGATAAATTAAAGGAATGATATGACCACCAAAAGACCTTAATACTTCCAAATGCTTGACATGAGTGGATGCACCTAGAGTTGCAAGATTTTTTTTTATAAAAAAAGTGAGTGGTTATAATTCGACACTATTCAAAACTAGCTCATAATTGACACTATGTGGAGAAACAATTACTGAACAAGACATGTTACAAAAAATATTTTCTACTCTTCACATCTCTAATATGCCCCTACAATGGCAATATAGAGAGTGCATGTTCATTGAATTCCCTGACCTGATATCATGTCTTCTTGTGGGTGAACAAAATAACAAACTTTTGATAAAAAATCATAAATCTCGATCGACTGGTTCTACAACATTTCCTGAAGCGAATGACACATCATACCATGGTCATGGTAATAAACGTGGGCGTGGTTGAAATGATAATCGACACCATGATCATAACACTTCACCTACCACCAAAATTGAGCAAACAAATATGCAAAGCAATATAAAGGGAAGGGTTTGCTAAATAAACTGCCCAAGATCTATGCAAAAGTTTGTTAGAAGTGTGGTATAAAAGGATATTGGTCACATACTTGTTGTATGTCCAAACATTTGGTGAACCTTTACCAGACATTCATAAAAGAAATTTGTACTATCGAAGATACCAAAGAAAAATATAAAATGAAAATTGCATAAAAAAGTTGGCACCTCTGAAGAGGTCACACTTACAAAGTAGTCAACAGAAATATTGGTCAGTTCAAAATTAGTGAACTAAAATCTCCTAAAGAAAAATCTTCTGAAGAGATATCTCCTACAAAGATAAAGGTACGTAAAAATAATGAGATCTCAAGAGGTTATGTACTTAAAAAAAAAAAAGAAAAATTAGACACTTTTTCTACTAGTTAGGGGGAGGAAATTTGTCCCCTAAAGAACAATGTGATTTTTCTTACACGCCTGAAGCATGATCGACACATTGGTTCAAAAGATTCAGCTCTTGAAAGACAACTACATACAACTTAAGGAAAATGTGGTATAACCCTCTCAACGAGTACTTAGTAAAGGAAGGATATGTTAATAATTCCATATGCTCATGTATATTTATCAGAATCTGAATTTTTCATCATTGCAGTATATGTTGATGATATGAATCTGATTGGAACTCCTGAAGAGTTGATAAAAGCTATCAAATATTTGAAAAAAAGAATTTAAGATGAAAGATCTTGAAAAAATAAAATATTGTCTTGAGCTGCAGATCAAGCATACGTTAAACGAAATTTTTATTCATCAAACAATCTATTTTGAAAAGGTCCTGAAGTGGTTTAACATGGATAAAACATTTTCTTTAAGTACTCCAAAGGTTGTTTGATCTCTTGATGTCAATAAGGGCTCTTTTCGTCCTAAGGAGGAAAATAAAATGCTTCTTGATCCTGAAGTATCATACCTAAGTGTAATTGATACTTTTTTATATTTAGCACAATGTACTAGATCTGATATAACATTTGCAATCAACTTATTGACAAGATTTAGTTTTGCACTAACTAGACAAAATTGGAATGGCGCAAAACATGTCCTATGCTATATTCGTGCAACTACAGATTTGTGTTTGTTATATTTAATGCAATCATCTAATGGTCCACAGTTAGTCGGATATATATTCTATATACCTATCAGATCTCTACAAGGCTCGTTCACAAACTGTGTATGTTTTCACATGTGGTGACACAACAATCTCATGGCGATCTATCAAGCAGACTTTGATTGTTATATCTTTCAATCATTCTGAGATACTTGCACTCCATAAAGTGAGTCGTGAATGTGTGTGGCTAAGGTCCGTAGTCCATCACATCTGAGATCCTTGCAAGCTTTCTTTGATTACCAATTCACCAACAGCCTTATATGAAGATAATGCAACTTGAATTGCACAAATTAAAGGAGAATTTATCAAAGGTGATAGAACCAAGTATATTTCACCAAAGGTTTTCTATACTCATGAACTCCAACAAAGTCATGAAATTGAAGTAAAATAAATATGATCTAGTGACAATCTTGCAGATCTATTCACTAAAATTTTACCATCATCAACGTTCAAGAAATTGGTATATGGCATTGGAATGCGGTGAGTTTGTGAAAAATTCAATTGATTTCTAATTAAGAGAAGATTTTCATCAAGGGGAGTATCTACATCAAGATACAAGACATATGCACGTTGTACTCTTCTTCCTTCGTCTAGATTTTGTCCCATTGGGTTTTCCTAACAATGTTTTAATGAGGCAACATTAGTGCATTCATTGCTATTCTAAGATTCATCTGAATATGTATTTTTTTTTCTTTCACTGGGTTTTTTTTTCCACATGATTTTTCTAGTAAGGTTTTAACAAGACATATTATCTTAGTATAGTAGTCATCCAAGAGGAAGTGTTGTAAATATATTGTACATAGATATGGATAAACTCTAACTAACCAATTTAATTGGTGTCAGTATTTGACTCTATAACTCTATTTATAGTTAATATTGTATTTGATGACTATTATGATTTGAGACTTATAAAAGGAGGTATTCACCACATTAAGAAATACACAAAGTTCTTCCTCTTCCACATATATATTCTCTTTGTAGTTTATATAATTATCTTACTTTCACAACATCTTTGTTATTTTTTTTTAAACGAAAACATTTGTTAATTTATGTAGCTTGCTCATGTTCTTAGTCAATTTTGGACGAAAGCTATTTTGACAGCCATATATTTTTTTGAACTGAATAACTTCCTCTGTCAATCTCTGTTCTATCTCTTTTTTGAGAGAGGATGTTCTACCTTGCTTCACTATGAAGAGCTTTGAGTCTATCAAGAGAGGATGTGGTAATAACCCCATGCAACTTCGTTTGGAGCCAGGGATCCAGTTGTGTAGAAAGACTCATCTTAGTCACTTTAGTGACCCCACCCTCCATCCTTTTAATCACAATTTGTATTCAACCCAACACAAAAGTCTCAAATTCATTCTTGAAAGTTGTGGGTAACATCTATGAATCTTCACACTAGCAGAGAATAAGTAGATGGCCACATGGTTGAGGCCCATTTCACCTTGTGTCCAACTTGTGGTAAAATTACTTCCTGTTTATTGGGATCCCCTCTCTCCTCTGTGAGAGAATAATAGATTGATTCGAGTTCATGACTAGAAGAACTCTGAAGTGCAAAAGTTTTTGCAACATTATAATTATATTTGGATCCGAATCAATAAACTCTTATTTAATTTTTCCCAATATTCATAGTTGACCCAATTGAAGAAAATTGGATTTTAACTAAATCCATAATAGCCGATTTTAGGACATCTATAACATTTACTCAAATTTAAATTTGAATATAAATAAGTTATAGTCATTTACTCAAATTTATCCCAAATGAATGAAGAATTAATTTTTTACTCAAATAAAGGGAGATTCGAATCTTTAATTAAATTTTCAATAGTCAAATTTACATTCCTTTAAAGATTCAATGATTATATTTTATTATCATTTAAATTTGAACATGTCTTCCTTTAAAATTGAGTTTTTGTATAAAATTAAAATTTTTAAATCAAATTTAAGTAAAAGTTTAAGTCAAAGGTTAGAGATAACTTAAGAAAAATATTATTTGGACTTTAAATATTGAATTAATTAATTATAACCATTGAATAGGTAGTAAGTCCTAATAAAATAAAATGATCTACAGTTAAATCAATGATAATGATTAATCAAGTCAACAAATCAAATTAATATTTTAAGTCCATGTAGTATTGCTCATAAACCTAATTATGAGAATTGAAGAAAGTTTATTGGGAAACATGTAATTCTCTAAAGCCATGTTTGAATAGTTTTGGTGTAGGGGGATTGTATTGGTTTTATCAAATTCTTTCAAACCCAACCCTCTTTTGGCGTATGGGATTTACACACAAATCATCTTCAATCCTTTATTTGGTGAGTACAATTCACATGCATGAGACCTATGGACTAATCACAATTATAACTAAAAATTTCTCATATAATTGACTAAAATGCCTACAAGTCAATCCAATGTATACCTATATTTGTTTAACTACACATTTTCTCCTATGGATTTACTGACACCCATGCTTATGGGTTTAATCCTCCAGGCCAACTACGAATTGGGAGTGTAATTTAGAGCTTAACAAGTTTAACCAAATATGATTTTTATTGGGATATTCGAGCCTTTCTCTTTATACCCATCATAATCCATCAAACACATATCCCCGCTTGTTTGTTTTAAGGATTAAATGGTAGTATAGGGTGGGATAGAAGAAAATAATACGTGAAACCTGTCTTATTCTTTGTTTATTTGACATTTTACATCAGGTATTATTTTTTGGTTTGAAGAGTATCGTAAATGATGGTATATGATATTAATGACTACCACCTATCCAATGATATTATCTTTCTGGTACAAATGAAATGACGGTATAAGAAAGTAAAATGAGACAAATGTCATTCTCTTTAAGAGTTCACATATAAAAAATTTATTTTAAATTTTTTCTTTGTACTATGTTTAAGTTTACGGTATCACAAATTTTTTTTTAGTTTTTTTTAAAAAAAAATTATTTTGAATTTTTTTCTTGTATTATTATGTTTAAGCGTACGGTGTTATCATTTTTTTTTATTTTTAAAAATTATTTTGAATTTTTTTCCTTATATTATGTTTAAGCGTACGGTATTATCGGTTTTTTTTTTTAATTTTTTAAAAAATTATTTTAAAATTTTTTCTTGTATTATGTTTAAGCATATAATGTCACTAATTTTTTTTTTACGGTATCACCAATTCATAACATCAGATTCTTTATTTTTTATATGAATTTTTTACATTATTTGGGTATAAATTGTTATATCATGTATTATACAAAACATTGTGCAAAAGTGTTACACAAATAGGATAATGAAATGAACGATGTTAAGGATAAAATGGTATGTAATGGAATGAATATATTTTTTTTTATTATTATGTGTTTTTAGACAGACAATAACTAGTACCTATTGATAATAACTAATACCTATCGATCAAAAAAACATGAAGCGGATCGAAATACTTCTCGTTACCGGTACCTTCGAACTTGAGAATATTCCAAAACGGTACAAGACTCACAAAAAGAAAAGGGGGGAAGTTTAAAAAGATGTAGTAGAAGTTAATCCATAATATAGGGGTCAAAGAGTAGTTTAACTCGATAAAACTATGGGTTTCTGCAAATAACACACTTTGTCCAAAACCCTTCCGGGTCCCTCCCCCGTCTTTTTTGGTGTATTCCACTTCTACAGTCTTCACTCATTCGTCGGTGAGAGGATATCGGAACCAGCGGATCAATATTACGTCGGCCAAGGTCAGTATTTCCTACTTTCTGATTTCTGTTTGAAGTTCATATCATTCGTGTATGACCGATTCGAGCTGTTCAATCAACCAGCGAGTAGCTTTTGATTACTAGGGTTTTGAAGCTGTAATTTTTGTTTTGGGAAATTTGATTAGAATTTTGAAAAGTAAGGCACTTTTAGTTAGAGGCCAAGTTATTGATTCTGCTTCAAGTGTATACCAGTAATGCTAAGCGTTAGGTCCAGTAATGTAGCTAGATAACACATTGATTTGAATAATTGGCCTTAGACCAGCTGTTCAAGTAGCCTAAGACGTTCATTGAGATGAGGATGAAAGGAATGCCGAAGAATTTAGAAAATAATTTTTTTTGAGAGTTATACTCCAATTCTGGTTTCTGTTTGAAATACTACTCTCTTGTTCTTCAGACGAGAATAATAATAATAATTTAGCGAATTGTGTGGTAGGACATTCATTATTTCTCTTTCTGCTGGTTTCCCTGGTTGGGTATGAATGAGCATTTTGTTTGTGCAAGTGTTGTTGCTTTATGTGATTTTTGATCTGTTTGATGCATACCCAAAATTAAAATTCAAGTTGTATTTCTGTTCCAGGAACTTTTTAACAAATTCTGTTGTATTACAAGAAACAAAATCACAATTATAACAGCTTAAGCATGGAAATTGATATTGGGGTTTTTGACGACCTTTGTGTTTCTCAATCGCAATACAAAAAGAGAAAAATTTCTCCGAGTGGCATGTATTCCTGTTCATCAGGTGTGGTTTTGTTTGAGAGTGAAGCTTCCTTACCTACTTTGCGATTGTCTGATTATTATATGGAACCTAGCTTGAGTGAATTGGCCACTCGAGAAGTCATGTATCCTGGTTATTGCAGCCGAGTTCCAGATTTTACAGTGGGACGAAATGGTTACGGATGCGTCAAATTTGTGGACAAGACTGATGTTAGATGTTTGGATTTAGATCAAATTATCAAGTTTGATAGGCATGAGTTAGTTGTATATGGAGATGAAAGTGTCAAGCCCATGGTGGGCCAGGGCCTTAACAAGGCAGCCGAAGTAACCTTGATGCTGCAAATACGATCCTCAGTAAATTATAGAGGAGATCAACTGAGGGAAATGGTGAGGAAACTGAGGCTCATAACAGAAAAACAGGGAGCACACTTTATTTCATTTGACCCATCAAATGGTGAATGGAAATTCTTAGTTCACCATTTTAGCAGATTTGGTTTGAGCGAAGATGATGAAGAAGATATTGCAATGGATGATGTGGCTCCAGAAGTTCAAAACACTGTGGAGATGAATGGCAGTAATGTTTCCGAGATTGATGAAGAAAATGCCATAGTGGATCCAATTCTGCTTTCTCATTCTCTTCCTGCTCATCTTGGGCTTGATCCTGTCAAGATGAATGAAATGAGAATGTTGATGTTTCCTGCAGATGAAGAGGAGGCTGAGAACTTCAATGGCATGCTTTCACAACAGAGACTACCTTATAGAAAAGAATCGTCAAGATCCCCACTGCAACATATCTCCCGGATGACAGTTCATAGAATTAGTCCACCAGTGACTCGAAAGACCCCATTAGCTTTGCTCGAGTACAACCCTGGTAATTTTGGCTCAAGCTCTCCTGGATCCATTTTGATGACCCAACAAAGTAGGGGCTTGCCTTCAAAGATGAGAAAAGTAGAAGGTTTTAAGCTGGACCTCAAGCAGGAAACACCAGTAACTGGGAGCCATTCCTGCAACATAGTTGATGCAGCGTTATTCATGGGTAGGTCCTTCCGTGTAGGGTGGGGTCCTAATGGTGTCCTTGTTCACACTGGTGCACCTGTTGGTAGCAATGACTCTCAGAGGGTGTTATCTTCCGTGATCACTTTAGAAAAGGTTGCAATTGACAAAGTGGTCAGAGATGAAAATAACAAAGTCAGAGAGGAACTTACAGAATTTTGTTTTGATTCCCCTTTAAATCTTCACAAGGAAATAAATCATGAAACAAAAGAAGTTGGAGTGGGTTCTTTCAAACTAAAGCTGCAAACCCTTGTTTGTGATCGTGTAATGCTTTCAGAGATATGTCGGAGCTATATAAGAATTGTTGAGAGGCAACTGGAGGTTCCTGGGTTATCCTCTTCTTCTCGTATCATATTGATGCACCAAGTAATGGTCTGGGAACTACTAAAAGTTCTGTTCTCCGTAAGGGAAATTAGTGGACAATTAAAGTCAGTGGAAGCTGACAATGAGGAAGACATGATGCCAGATATGAGGGAAAGTGCTCCGGACGTTGACCAGGAAGCACTTCCGTTAATTCGGAGAGCAGAGTTCAGTTATTGGTTACAAGAGTGTGTTTGTCACCGGGTACAACATGAAGTTAGCTCATTGAATGAATCAAGTGATTTAAAACACATATTCTTATACCTAACAGGACGACAGCTGGATGCAGCTGTGGAGCTGGCTGCTTCTAGAGGAGATGTGAGACTGGCTTGTCTATTGAGCCAGGCTGGTGGATCCCCAGTGAATCGTTCTGATGTTGCTCGGCAGCTTGATCTTTGGAGAATCAATGGGATGGACTTCAATTTTATTGAGGATGACAGGATAAGAATTTTGGAGTTGCTTGCTGGTAACATTCGTGGTGCTTTGCATGACATAAATGTCGACTGGAAAAGGTTCTTAGGATTGTTGATGTGGTATCAGCTGCCACCTGACACTTCATTGACGATTATTTTTCGCACTTATCAGCAGCTTCTTGATCATGGAAGGGCTCCATATCCAGTTGCTGTTTACATTGACGAAGGACCGGTAGAAGAGGCTGTAAATTGGAATGCAGATGAACGCTTTGACCTTGCATATTATCTTATGCTTCTTCATGCCAGTGAAGGAAACAAATTTGGTGCTTTGAAGACCATGTTCAGTACACTTTCCTCAACGCCTGATGCACTTGACTACCATATGATTTGGCATCAGCGTGCAGTGTTGGAAGCAGTTGGTGCTTTCAGCTCTAATGATCTTCATGTTCTTGACTTGGGGTATATTTCGCAGTTGCTTTGTCTAGGGCAATGCCATTGGGCCATCTATGTGGTGCTTCACATGCCCCACCGTGACGATTATCCTTATCTGCACACTAATCTTATCAGGGAAATCTTGTTTCAATACTGTGAAGTTTGGAGTGCTCAAGAACTGCAGCGTAAATTTATAGGAGACTTGGGCATTCCTTCAGAATGGCTGCATGAGGCTCTGGTGAGTCGGTTTTTCTCTCATCATAATTCTACATGGATCAATCCTTCCGTTTTGCCGCCGTTTGGTGTATCTTTGCTTGTTCATGTTAATTTGATTTGCAAAGCTGGGGGCTGTTGACATTCACTGCACCAACCTTTTGGTCACTTCTTAATTAGTTCCATTTGGAACTGTGTGTCACCGTAAACTGGGGCTTTTTCTGGACATCTTGATCAACTGTTGTCTGCTTCCAATTATTACCGTCATTGATACTAAAGTAGAGCTCTTTCCTTTTTTAATTAAACATCTTTTTATTGACTGAGGACATTGTGTTCTGTGTAATTGCAGGCAGTATATTTTAATTACCATGGCAATATGTTGAAGGCTCTTGAACACTTTATTGAATGTGCAAATTGGCAAAAAGCACATTCAATTTTCATTATTTCAGTTGCTCATTCGTTGTTTTTGTCAGGTAAAAGCTACCATATATTTTTTGTGCCACATATATTTCCATTGCCTTCTTGTTGTGCTGGTCTTGGGACTGCACTGATACCTATTTGTTATTCTATAAATCTCACAATACGAAACTAATGCCTAAAATTTTGTGGGCCTATATAGACATCTGCAAGTTAAAAACTGTGTGATTGCTGTATTGTATTCTGGATTAGCAGTTAGTTTACCTTAAATCGTATATTTATTGGAAACGGGTTAGGACAATACTGATTTTATCAACCTCCTCGTCATGCAGCCAAACACTCCGAGATATGGAGGCTTGCAACTTCCATGGAAGACCAGAAGTCAGAAATTGAAGACTGGGATTTGGGAGCTGGCATTTATATTTCTTTTTATCTATTAAGAAGTTCCTTGCAGGAAGATAACAATACAATGAGTGAGCTGGTACGAAAATCCTTCTAAATATGTCGTAGTTGTAGTCATAAATAGTGGGCTATTTTGCTAGCTGGCACTTTTCATTTACAGTAGCAGTAAAATAAAATTGGTCTCAGAGAAGCTTTGTTGAGGTTATTGTTACAAAGTGCTGTAATTGAGCATGTACCTGACTGGAGCTGGAGACTGAATAAAAATATAATGCATGCATACTTCTAGGCGCAATCAACCAATAACTTCTCAATTTTGGTTTATTCACATCCATATTGGATCGGCTGCTGTTTCATTTTGTACCCCTCCAAACTTTGTGTAGCAGCATTAACATCAGCTGAAAGGGAATGGGTAAACATACTCATTAATAGTCGTAAACAAGAGCCTGTAGAAAGGAAATAGGATTTTTGTCTTCAGATCGACATTGCTGGCTCCAGTTTTCTGAGCAGTTCTTGATCAATCAAGTGAACATTGATTAGCAGGGAAATTTTTTTAAAGCCTAAAGTTTTCATGGAGTAGAATTTGTGAGGTTGATTTTGAGCATTTGTAAATCATAATGTGCTTGAACTACGAGATGTTATTTCTCTTGGCATCCAAGAATAAATTTTTATGATATCCTTGGCAAACAACAGGTGGAATTCAAAGTGTAGTTCTTAACTGAACTGAATTTGTCCTGCTAGGAACTTGCTATTCATTAGTATTTTCTAGTGAAGGCTGATAATCCTATCTTACCTCTGGCAGGATACCCTTGAAAACAAAAATGATGGTTGCAGAGACTTCATTGGTCGTTTAAATGAATCCTTAGCAATTTGGGGTGGCAGATTACCAGTTGATGCAAGGTGTTAATATTTATTTTTTTTTCTTAGGTTAAGAAAACATAAACACATGCATGTTTACAGCTTAAATAAGATATCTCTGTCTCCTTGAAAATTCATAGATGTTTTCATGATCTATTATTTTCTTTTACCAAGCTGTGGTAATTACCATGAAATACGTTCATATGGTTGTTGAATTGTACAACTTGTATTGCTCTCTCCATATCCTCCACTCTTCTGAAGAGATTACAATGGTTTCCTCACAATCCCATTGTGCACCTGACACAACATCAACTCGATTTAGACTTCTTACAGTGTGGATCTGGAAGAAAATCTCTAGATCTCTCTTGCTTTATTACAAGAACGATGCATGGAATTTTTTGTTTTTGTTAATGTTTTTATGGATATGTCTGTGCACATCTGGCATGGGAACACAGTTGTTTACAGCCTGATCTCATATTACCTCATCATTTGAGGCACTTTGAGATCTTCCTTTGCATTGTACTCTTATCAATTGTACTTTGATATTGCCCTCTTTCTTTTCTTTTAATGGCATCTATTTTTTTTTTTTTTTTTTTTTTGTTGTTTTTCTAATCTCCATTCCACCCCTAGGGGTGGGGGTGTACGAGAAAAGTGGACTGCATCTTCAAAGGTTTCACTGGACCATTACTGTTATGACCCTTAATATTCTAGTATGTGGATTAGCTTCAAATACTTAGTTCCATTTACCAAGTGCTGTAAAATTAGTCCTATGCTCGCAATTTGAGCCACTCCTAATAGTTTTCTGTGACATTGATGTCTCTCTAATTTAGTTTGTGGTTTGCCTCCATTGGCATTGAAATAACTAAGCTGTTTAACAAATTCTTATTACAGAGTGGCATATTCAAAGATGGCAGAGGAGATTTGCCATTTACTTGTATCTGATAACGGTGAGGGTTCAACACGTGATAGTCAGTTAAGCTGCTTCGACACCATATTTGGTGCACCAATCACAGAAGATCTGCGCGCATACCATTTGCAGGATGCAGTATCACTTTTTACATGTTATCTTTCAGAGGCAGCCTCATAGTGTTTTGCTCTTTCTTTCTGATTTTCTGATTAATTTAGCAGTTTATATGTGTTGTTATAAAAACCGAGAATCCTAAATGAGTCCCGGTTGTAAACACTCATGGCGGAGGTTTCTTGTATCAATTTTTCAAGTTAGTTTTTTTTTTTTTTAAATATATGGTTGCAGGTTGTCTTGCTCGTCTTCAATTTTCCTCTTCCATTGTTTTGTGTCTTCTCCTGATTGACATTAACGTGGTTGAGGGTTGCCTTTCTAAACGATGGTTCTGCTTTGGTGGGAAGTCTTAGGTAGAGGTTATCAACTTTTGGGATGTACTCATCTTTTAAGTTTGGGTGAAATTTATCACTAGTTAAAGAAAAAATTTTACACTTTTTGGTGGTTCTTTTTACATTTTTTGGTATCGAAAATGTGAAAGTGGTGCTCTAGTGTTTTCCTACTGTTCGGTATGAGATGGAAATTTATTTAAGGGTTATCTTTTAAGATGTTAAAACCACGGGGAGTTGTCTGTAGTACCAAAATAAATAATTTTGATACCATACTTTTATTAATTACATTTGTACATATTTTTATCACTGTTGTAGGTGTTTTTATCATTATTGTAGTATCAAAATACTGGTAAAAAAAATTATCACAATAATGATAAAAACACTCATAAATGTGATAAATTTATTTACAAAAATATTATTTTTTTTGTATTAAATAAAAGTGGTAAAAATACTTACAAAAATAATAATTTTTTTTGTTATAAAATAATATACAAAAATAATAAAAATATCCATTATATATATATATCTATATATATATATATATATATATCTATATATTCTAAAGTACTTCTTCATTCCTAAATATCGGTCGTTTAAGATTTTTGCACAGGGATTAAGAAAGTTATTAAATAGCTCTAATATGAGTAAAATATAATTGTACAAAACTAAAATATTCTTATTCAATACGTATTGGGAAGGAAAGGAATATGAAAGTCACTTAACCTCTACCTAATCTAATGCATTGCAAAGTTAAGGGTAAATTTGAAAGAAAAAATATTAATTATATTTTTGATTTCATTAAACGAAGATATTATGGAACAAAAAAAATTATATAAAACGACAGATATTTGCGAACGGAGGGAGTACCTTAAAGTGAAAAATTTTGTTTGACAAAAATAACCTCAATAAAACAATTATTATCTATTATATTTTTTTGGAGTTAATAGCATTATTAAATTATATGTAATCGATTTATATCTGTATTTTATCTATCTATCGATATCTATCTATACTACTATAAAAGTGTACTTAACATGTAAAACTTTTATTTTTCTATTTTAACCCTAATTTTTAATGTAAATTCAATTGTAACCTTGAACTTTGAGAGTCTTTTGGCCCTCTCAGTAAGTGATAGTAATTTTTTTACAAAGTCTACCTGAATTACTTATTGATTTTAAATATAACAACCCAAAAGTTAGTGCCATTAAATTATTTTTGAAAGTAAAGTGCGCTTTAAATTTATTTTTATAAGTTTTAATTTTATAGGCTTATTGAATTTCTTAACTGATTAAGAATATCATCTAGGGGTGTCC
>CAUOFW020005928.1:0-25607 GCA_963454935.2 Ilex paraguariensis
TTGAAATTCTTTAGGGGGAGTTATATGTAATAACTACATATATCATTAATACATATATATATATACATTGGAGTTACTAGCCGTTGAAGCCAAAGCATTTCATATATATATTCATATAGTCTTAAAGGAAAATGGCTATCCATTTAATATAAAATAGATATGTGATCTATCTTCCTTTGATAAGAAAAACATCTTTCATATACATATTCTCTTTCATTCTTTACTAGTTTTGGTGTGTTTGTGGGCAACTTGGGTGAGATCAGTTCGTTATAAAGAGGTTCACGCCTACACCGTAACTTCTCTCGGATTGTTGTATCTTGGAAAAAGAAACTTCGAAAAACTCTGTGCAGAGGGGATGTATCTCTTATTAGGACACTTGGAATATGTGAAAGGGATACTCAAACTCAAAGTAGAGTCCCGTATATATAGCCAAAAATAATACAGAGTGACTTAAACATCCTTGTAGTTTAGGCAAAATATAAAAATCATAGTAAGGGTAAAAAAGAGAAAAGGAATCCTAATAAACCTAGACTACTATCTATACTCCAACACTCCCCCTCAAGCTAGGCGCAAAAATGTCAACTAAGCCAAGCTTGACAACGGAGTCCCGAAGAATAGACAGAGTGACAGGTTTGGTAAAAACATCCGCAACTTGATCACTGGTCCCCACAAACGATGGAGTAACAAGACCACTGCTGACCTTCTCCCGAAGAAAGTGAACATCGATCTCTATATGCTTCGTTCTCTCATGTAGTACAGAGTCAGAAGCGAGCTGAATAGCAGATTGATTATCACAATATAATGTGGATGGAGAGGTCACTGAAAAACCCAACTCGTCAAGAATCGATCGTAGCCAGATAATCTCACATGTGCCAAGTGCCAATGCCCGATACTCTGCCTCTGCGGACGAGCGGGAGACAACTGCCTGCTTCTTGCTCTTCCAAGAGATAAGATGAGTCCCTCGAAAAGCACAGAAACCCGTAGTAGATCGACCATCACATGCTCCCCCATAATCTGAATCTGAATAACAGGCTAGAGAACCGGTCTGAGATCCTGATGCATAAAACAACCCAAGTCCAGGACAAGACTTGAGGTACCGAAGAATATGATAAACTGCATCAAGATGAGGCTGACATGGCCTATGCATGAACTGACTAACTCGGCTGACTGCGAATGAAATGTCCGGCCTAGTATTGGCTAAGTAGATAAGTCTACCTACCAATCTTTGATAAACTGTCGGATCTTTCAACTCCTCACCTTCAGCAGTAAGCTTCAGGTTTGGAATCATAGGTGATGATGCCGGTTTGCACCCCAACATCCCAGTGTCTGAAAGAAGATCCAAAACATACTTTCTCTGAGAAAGAACAATACCTCTGCTTCTACGGGCAACCTCAATCCCAAGAAAGTATCGCAGAAATCCAAGATCCTTCACATCGAAGGCCTTCCCAAGGTCTATCTTGACCTGCGCAGTCCCAGAAACATCATCACCAGTAATAATAATATCATCAACATATACCAGAAGGATGACACACTGTCCAGAAGTATTCCGTCGAATAAAGCAGGTATGATCAGAATGACACCTGGTGAACCCCAATCGTATGACTACATCACTGAAGCGAGAGAACCAGGCTCGTGGCGACTGTTTCAGTCCATAAAGAGACTTACGCAGTCGACATACCTTTCCAGCATACTCCCCCTCACCACGAAAGCCCGGTGGTGCATCCATATAAATAATCTCGTCCAGATCACCGTGAAGAAACGCATTCTTCACATCTAATTGATGAAGGGGCCAAGAGTACTCCGCAGCCAGAGAAATAATTAACCGAACAGTAGTCAATTTTGCCACGGGGCAAATGTAGCACCAAAGTCACGACCTGGTACCTGAGTAAAGCCCTTTGCCACAAGTCTAGCCTTGTAACGATCAATAGTACCATCTGCCAGAAACTTCAGGGTGTAAACCCAGCGACAGCCAACAGGCTTCACCCCTGAAGGTAAGGAGACAAGATCCCATGTATGATTACGCTGAAGAGCGTCCATCTCTGTCTGCATGGCAAGAACCCACTGGGGCTCCCGCATAGCTTCCGAAATAGAGCGAGGAACCAGCGTATCTGATAAGGCCATAGTATAAGCTCGAAATGTGGGAGACAGATTACCATAAGAAACATAAGCAGAGATCGGATATAAAATCTTGGCGGTCCAACCATATCGATCAACTGGACGGCGATCACGCCTTGGATAACGACGCCCTAAATCACCATCCTCTACTGATAATATCTTATCAGGTAAAGTAACTGGCTCAGCACCTGTAATCTCATCAGTACTAACAACAGGTGCATCAATATGCTCAACAAACTGAGAAGTATTACCTGCATCGCCTGAGGTAGAGGGGATATCAGCAGGGTGATGAGAGCGAGGACAACGAGCATACACCTGCAAAGGAAGAGAGACTGGTAACTCTGTACTGACAGGGATGAGTGACTCCTTGGAGGAAAAACGGATGACCCTGTAGGGATAGTGATCAATGACTCTGACTCTTGTGGTAATGGGAAGTCAAAGGGAGTATCATCAACTGGAGGGGCAGACAAAGGACTGAAAGGAAAATAAGGAATATGCTCAAGAAAGGTAACATCTAGACTGTGATACATACGACGCCTAATAGGATCATAACAGCGATACCCCTTAGATTGATGACAATAGCCCACAAAGATACAACGAATCGCTTTATCATCAAGTTTATGACGAGTAGGAGACCGATCCTGAACAAAACATGTGCATCCAAAAACACGAGGGGGGACCGGAAAAAGTGTCCGCTCAGGAAATAAGACCTGTAAGGGAGCCTTATGCTGAAGAACACGACTCGGCGTACGATTGCACAGAAAGGTAGAAGTCAAAACAGCAAAATGCCAATAAGATTTTGGTACCCTCATGCCTCTAAGCAGACAACGTACCATCCCTATCAAACTCCTATTTTTCTTCTCAGCAACACCATTTTGCTCAGGAGTATATGGACAAGTGAGTTGCTGAAGGATACCCTGAGAAGAAAGGTGAGACACTAAAGCATCAGACACATATTCTTTGGCATTATCCGAACGAAGAGCACGAACAATGACATCGAATTGTGTCTTAATCATCTGTAAAAACTGAGTGATTATAGGGAGCACATCAGACTTCCTATGCAAAAGGTAGACCCAAGTACAACGGGTATGATCATCTATAAATGTCACATAATATCTGGCACCTGACAGAGCAGTAACGGGAGAGGGTCCCCAAATATCAGAGTGTATTAGGTCAAATGGCTTGGGTGACTGGTGCATGCGAGGAATATAATTGGCCCTAACATGTTTTGATAGGGAACAGATAACGCAATCAAGTTTACCACCAACACAAGCATTACTCAAAGCAGGAAACAACATACATAAATATTTAAAATTTGTATGTCCAAAACGGTCATGCCACAATTGAACAGTTTGTGACGAAAAATCATAACGACAACTACTAGGTAAAATACTAGCATGCAAGCTAGGAACAGAAAAAGACAAAGCAGGTGCAGGTGAAGGAATTGGTGAAACTGGAGATGGATTGCCAAGATAATACAGTCCATCTTTCTCATGTCCCTTGATAATAATCCTCCTGGTACTCAGGTCCTGCAAATAACACGAATCAGATAAGAATACAACCGCACAGTGAAAATCTCTGGCTAACTGATGTACAGATAATAGATTCATGGCCAACTTTGGCGCATGAAAAACCGAATGTAATGTAAGGCCATCTGGGAGACGGACTGTACCCCTACTAACAATAGGGGCATGTGTTCCATCTGCTAACTGAACCTGTGTATGTAACGGCTCGTCAAAAGTGGTGAAGTGATGGGCCTCACCTGTCATGTGACCATTCGCACCCGAGTCCAACATCCAAAGGGGAGATGAACTGGCACAAGCGTGAAAGGCACGAGATATACCTGTAGTGGTGACAGCAGCAGTAGTCAGACTCTGAGAAGTCAGAGCAGACATAAGTATATCTAATCGGGAAGTGATAGCATCCATATCACTTTGCCAAGGAGGAGCAGTAGCAGGAGTGGCGGTAGTGGGCGGTGGTACCTCAGCAATAGCAACAGTACGGCTGCGAGAAGGTGGCTTAAGCTCTGGATGGAGCTTCCAGCAAGTAGCCCTGAGATGTCCTGGTCGGCCACAATAATCACATTGACGGGAATCCCCCCGTCTGCGCTGATCTGGGACGCCCTGACGGCGCTGGTCTGAGCGTTGCCCATCCCTGACTAAGGATCCTGAACGGGACCCTACAGCAGCTGCAAGGGCCATCTGGTCAATCGAAGGAGTCAAAGCTGCAACTGGAAGTGATGCAATACGGACTCGACGCTCATGCTGCTCAATCATCCCATACACCTCATAAAGAGAAGGAAGTGTCAACATCGACAAGATCTGAGAACGAGGTCCCTCAAACTCATCACGAAGCCCCATAAGGAACTTGTGAATCCTATCCTCCTGCTCTCGAGTATGCAAGAATGCTGCTCCCTCGGGCTCTATCTTCGGAATAGCAGCAAGAGGACGTAGAGACTCATACTCAAGCCAGCGCTGGGTCAAATAGCCATAATAATCCTGAACGGTCATATCTCCCTGTCGAGCATATGAGAGCTCCTGAGAAAGCTCATAAACACGAACTCCCCGTCCTGACTGAGAATACATCTCTGATAATGCGCTCCATAGCTTCGGAACAGAGCTATGAAACTGATGGATCCTGCAAACAGAGGGCTCCATTGAGCCAAATAACCATCCAAGAATGGTAGAGTTTTCAGAGAACCACGCAGAATATCCAGGGTCGGCATCAGCTGGCTTTGGGTGAGATCCCGTCAGCCAACCAAGCTTCCCTACACGGCCTAAGAAAAGCTGGAATGAGCGTGACCACTCAGCGAAGTTACGACCATTCAACAATTGTGCCGTAACTTTTTGAGAGATCATGCCCAGTAATGCTGGTAATGCAACTGTGCTAGTAGGCACTGTATACTGGTCAAACATAAAAGTGGAAGTACCCATAGATGTCTCAACGGTAGAGGTGTCAACAGTAGGGTTCTCAAGTCCCTCAGTAGTAGCCATATCAACAACAATACTAGGGCACCCGTGACAGAAAAATAACTCTAAGATAAATAGAGGAATAAAATAAGGGAGAACAATATACCTTCAGTCGAACAGTAGCGACAAATAAGGAAGGTCCAAAAAGCTCCCAAATAATCAAGTCACGGTGCCCAGAAATCCAATAAATATAAATGATCTACTGCATTAAAAGCAGATCAACGGAGAAAAGGATCTGGTGCCTCCTCAAAAAGGCCTAGATATTGCAACTCTAGAAAAAAAGGTGGCGCGAAAAAATAGCGACACTGTGACGAAAAGATACACGGGACCCGATAGCGGGTTGATGAGTGGGCTGGTTTGGGGCTGGTCTAGGCAGTGGGTCGACGAATTGAGGTGGGCTGGGTTATGGGTTATGGGTTATATTGATCAAAGAATAGTTTGTTGGTTGTTTTGGTAGGCAGTCGGTGGGCAGTTGGTGGTGTTTTTGGTGTTTCGGCAGTCAGTGGATTTTCTTTTCGGTTAGGCTGTTGGTTTGTTGTTCTTTGCTGGGTTGTCGCTAGTGCAATCTGGTTTGGCTGTGACTGGTTTGGCTGGAGTATGTCGGTTGGTGGGTATGTAATGGTGGCTGGGCAGTTTATTGGAGAACTGTTACAAGGAACCGGCTATCGGAGTTGGGTGAGCAGCGGCTGGTTTGGCTGGAGTATGTCGGTCGGTGGGCAGTCGGCAGTCGCTGGGTTCTATGGAGGCAGTCGCTGGTTTTGGAGGCAGTCGCTGGGTTCTATGGAGGCAGTCGCTGGGTTCAGGAGCTGCTGTTTTGGTTCGCTGGTATGGCTGTCGCTGGTTCTGGTGGCCTGGGTGTGGCGCTGGAGATTGGGCAGGCTGTTGCAGATTGTTTGGGCAGTGGAATGGTGGCTGCTGGGAAGGTGATGAAGGCTAGGGTTAAGGTTAGGGTTAGGGTTAGGCTTAGAGATGGAGGCTAGGGTTTTGGCTTTGATACCAACTTGGAATATGTGAAAGGGATACTCAAACTCAAAGTAGAGTCCCGTATATATAGCCAAAAATAATACAGAGTGACTTAAACATCCTTGTAGTTTAGGCAAAATATAAAAATCATAGTAAGGATAAAAAAGAGAAAAGGAATCCTAATAAACCTAGACTACTATCTATACTCCAACAAGGACAACGTTCATCTCGCACCTCAATCCAGGCTATTCTAAACTTATTTTTGATCTAAGTTCGATTGAGTTTATTTGATATATTTGCTTGTTTATTTAATTTATGAATCTGTGATTTTATGTTTAATTTTCTAACACAACAAACGTTAGATTGTGTAATAGAGAGACAAAATGGAGTGACAAATTGATTTCATGGCTTGGAACCATAAATGTGGATAAATATGATCCACAATATAGAACAAAAAGATCCAGTGTATGGTAGTTGAAGAAAATATACTCCAATTACTTCTTGTTTCGAAAAAATGTCTTTATGCATAAGATAACATTGATTTGATTCAATTACAACTTCGAACAAACGTAAATGATTGACGAAGATAGATTTTGTTGTTGGTTTGAAAAAAAAATTCTATAGCTTTAGAACAAACAACAACAAAAAAAAAAAGTAATTAAATGAAAATTTCTCACTTGATAATGAAGAAACAACAATGGCTGAACAACACACAATGCCGATCTCTAGTTCGCAATATGTCAATGACTAAATAATATGAAATTCGGTTGTTAATGACAGAAATTTTGAAAAACTGACTCGAAAAAAAATAATGGCCGAATAACACACAATTCTGGCTGCTATTTCGCATAATGTCAATAGCTGAATAATCTGAAGTTCGACGACTGTTAATGAAAGAATTTTTGAGAATTATTTTTCAAAGTTCAAACGGTTTCTGAAATCACAAAAGTTTGAAAATCACTTATATAAGATTTACATATTTAAAAAAAAAGAAAGTATTTATGCATGAAATAAGTTTGGGATAGTTAGGTAATATAAAAAAAAAATTTATTGTCTACTTATTGACCGAAATTTTAGACATATAGCAAGACTTGATAGATTAAAAGTCTGAGTTGTGTACTTAAAATCAATTATATTCTTCAAGGTGTACCCACAATTAAATTTCCTTAAAGAATAAAGACGGTCTTTGATGGGCTTGCATGTTGAAATTGAAAGTAACCAGTTTTTGTTCAAAATTACTTGTAATAAGTGTTTAAGGGAGTAAAGCAAAAACCAGTTTTTGTTCGTCTCTTTGTTTTGTGGTCTGATTAATCCAAGTTTATAGTGTGTTTGTTTGGCTCGATGAAAGAGGGGTGGGCGGCAAACGTAAAGTGGGGTCTCAGACAAAAATTTCACACGAGACATTATTAATATTTTATCTATTAATATATTTTATTTTTTATTTATTTTTTGAAATATTAAAATATTGATCAAGTTTTTATGTTCAAGTTTTGACAATAAATTTTTTAATAAATAATATAATTCATTCATTCACTCTCAGTTGATCATAAATAAGATTTTATCAATTTAAATTTTTAATAAATAATTTAATAATAAAATATGTGAAAAAAATAATAATTTTAAGATAATAAAGAATTATTCTTTACCCATGAGTAATGTGCATGCATGAAGTACAAAACTTTGATAACACAAACAATTTAAGCATAAATTATTTGAATTAAAAATTAATATTAAGACAAAAAAATAACCAATTTTATAGATTTTCACCATAAGAAATAATGTATATAAATTTTCCATGTGACCGATTGAGTGGAATACAATTATAAACACACCCAAAAGAGTTAGAAAAATTTAAATCAAATCTCACACGGAAGAGTAATTTTGTACCTAAAAAAATTAGATATTGATTTAAACTATCAAAATTTGGGCCCTAAAAATTTGAATCATATCTAAAATACAAAATATAATATAAAAAAGGTTTATTATACTAAAGTGGTAAATTTTATGAAGGCCTTCTATTTTTTGGGCTTAATTAAGTAGAGAGTAATTTTGGATCTAACAAAATTAAATATTGATTTGAACTGATAAAATTTGAACCTTAAAAATTTTAAACATATTTAAAATAAAAAATGAGGCTTACTATATTAAAGGGATAAATATTTTGGAGGCTCTCTAAAATTTGGGACCTCTCTAAAATTTGGGGCCCTAGGCAAGCAACTTAGGTGCCTAGGGGTTGGGTTAGGCATGAGATAAATAAAAAAATTGGTTTTATCTAATTTTTTTGTTCCACAATATCTTTCGTTTTATGAAACTAAAGCATAATTAATATTTTTTCTTCCAAATTTACCTTTATCTCTATTTTCTAATAAGTGCTTAATAAATTAAGTGTAGACTAAGTGTCTTTCATATTCTTTTCCTTTTTAATACATATTGAATAAGAGTATTTTAGTCTTGTGCAATTATTTTTTACTCATACTAGAGCTATTTAATAGCTTCCTTAATCCCTGTGCAAAAACCTTAAACGACAGATATTTAGGAACGGAGGGAGTAATACTTAGCGACAATACATGTTTGTCGCAAAAAAAAAAGTTAAAATTATTTTGCTTGGCGACAATTTATATTTGGTCGCAAAATATCACTACAAGAAAAAAATTTTACTGCGATGACTTTTTGCAACGTGTAAGAAAAATTGTCGCAAAAAAAAAAAAATATTCTACGGGTTGTGTTTGGATGAGAACTGTCAAGCCATTTATTACACGTTTACTCATTTAAATAAAATTAATATAATAATAATAAATTAATAATTATTTTAAAAAATTAGCCAAAAAAAAAGATGTAAAGAAATCAATACAAAAAAAAATATAAAACAGTAGTTTAAAGACAAAAAGAGAGAGGATGGGGAGCAGTTCAAAGACAAAGGCAAACCAATATCTTTTCTTTTTGTCCCACATCGGCAAATGAGGTGAGATAGAGAGGGTTGACTTGTCTATAAAAGGTAGTGGTCTCTTGCCTTTAATTTTGTAACCTTAAAGTTTGATTTTTATGTAAGATTTGACTAGAAATTACACTTTTTTTAGGTAAGTACAACAATAAAAAAAATAGAGTATTAAAATTTATTTATATAATTTTTTTAAAAATTAAACTGGTTAAACGAGTCGTGTCGTATTACTGGTTTATAAAATTTGTTCATTTGTTATTTGGCATCGAAATAATATTAGTTGCAAAAAATGTACCTTAATTTTTAGCGACAAATATTATGTCATCACTAAAGAGAAAAAATATGACTATAATATAATTTTTTTTTGACGACTAAGGTTTTTTTATGACAAGCAGATGAATTTTTAAGCGACTAAATTTTTTGTCACTAATAATTTACTTTAGCGACGATACTTTAGTTAGTCGTCAAAAACTTTCAATGGCGAGCCTGTCCCGATAAATTGGCAACCAAATTTTTTTGTCACAAAAAATTTTTAGTGGCGAATTATTCACTTTTAGCGACGATTTTTTTTTCCTACTAAAAAATATTTTTCTTGTAGTGTATTAATTTTTATTCACAATAAAAAAAATTAGGTAGACAGAGGGTTATGGCTCTTCCACTATGTATTAACTATGATTTATAACATTATTTATAACATAATAATATATTTTCTACCTTTTTCTATCCTCCACCATATGATTATCTGCAGCTAGGAAAAGTTAGCAAACAACGATATCATTTATATCTCTTAATCTTCTTTTGTTTAATCTTGTTTTTGAACAAGTTCTCCCTATCAGAAAACGGGACAAAAATTCTCCAATCGTCATACAAATCAGTTGAAAAACCTTTTAGCTTCTCTCTCCCACCATCTAGTTTGAAAAATTTTATCTTCTCTCTCCTTCCCTCTCTCTCTTTCTCAAACACCCCTCCGAAATTGAACAAATCACATATATATAATATTTTTTATTAATATTTTATATACAAAAATTATTCACGTGCAACGCACGTGATTCATTGCTAGTATCAAAGAAAAATATAACAAAGTATAGAGGAAAATGGTGTTTTGGTCAATCACTCTCTCTCTCTCTCTCTCTCTCTCCACCACAAAAAAAAACCAACAAAACCAAATCTTCTTGCCGTATATATAGACATAAATATATAATTATACACATGTATGATGAATGACTTGTCGACATTTGAGAGTAATGTAGATCGCATTGACTAGCTCATTACTGAACTGTTTGCACACAAATAAAGGTTAGTCTAGTGGCAGTTTAATCACCTCATAAATTTGCCACGAGAATAGATTAAAGGTTTGAATATTCCACGAAGCCTAATTTTTGGTGCTGTAGCCTGTCTTACAAAAAAAAAACATTTTAGTAATTTTCGAAATTTACATATTGGCAATTTGGGTCTTGGGTAGTTAACAGAGCTCTCATAATAGACATTGACCATTCATTTCTCATCCACATTTTAATACTTTAGCTGTGTGATCTATCTTATATCATTCTCGTAGTGGCGTGCCAAACATTAAAGTTTGACCGGAGGATTTCACACGGCGATGCAAACTCCCTCCCTTATTGAGCACTTATGGTATCTTGCCTGGTGACTGGAACAAAGTAGTTCAACAGGAGAAAGAAGCCAAGGGGCATCCCTCCATTTCTCTTTTCCTTTATCTTAGATTTGGATTTAATTACGGTACCGAAAAAAAATTATTATGGTATTGCACGTCTAACTTTTACCACCGTATTTGGTGTTTTTATAACTTTTATGAGTTATGTTACCTCTTTAATTGGTGTTTTTATAATTTTTATGGGGTTACTTTACAACTGAAAAATTTATCTTTTTTGTAGGTGATTTATCACTTTTGTGGGTGTTTTATTATATTTATAATAACTATTTTTACCACTTTTATTTGATACAAAAAAATTTGCCACATTTGTGAGTATTTTTACTATACCTATAAGTGTTTTTTTATCACATTTGTAAATATTTTTTTTCACTATAGTAATCAAATTCCTTGGATTTATTAATCTAGGAGAGACCAACCATTGGGATAAAGTTTCAAGAATGTTAGTGAGACATAACTTATTGACTTATTTTACCGATCTAATTCACTATAATCATTGGATTAATTGTGGATCACATTAAACATTAGAATTTTGTGTTAATATAACGATTACAACGAAGTCACATTATTAGGGTAATAAATTAAGTCAAATTTTTTAATCTCATTTAACATTACTGACTTAAGCTTCGGAGGAGATAAGTCGGGTGATCACCCGGCCCCTTTTCTGACCGCTTAGTTGTTTTAGGTTCATCATCAAGAGGATCGTTATCTCTATTTATTGCTGAAATTCTCTTGTTCTAAATTATTTATAGATAAGAAACGTATTTGAGTCGAGCTGAATTTGTTTTTGAGATATATGTTACTCAAATTTGATTTGTTTTTTTAAAGGAGTTCAAAAATTTGATTAAAATTCGGTTTATTTAATGATATTAATAAGTTAAAAGTGAGGCGGACTTGAACTTCTCAAATCATTTAACAAGCCTAGCTAAAGAAAAACCTATCTCAAACAAATATTGGGTTAAAGACCATAGTAGCCTAGCCACATTTTTATTCTTTCTCCTTATATAATGTAATAGCCCGAAATTATCCAATATCCCCTCACTTTAACTCTCATATATTTTTCATCAATTTTTTGAATCATAAACCATTAATTTTGAATTTATGTTATATTATGTCATTTATTGAAATAAAAATTTAATTTTTAAAAAAAAATTGTATTTAGTGTACAAATATACTATTTATTCGAATAAAACTAAAAAATAAAATAGGAGTCAAACTACAATGAAAGCAATATATTCTAACTTTAATTAGAGTAATCTGATAATTTATTTTAGATGTTTAAACAACCAAATTAAATTTTAATAGATAATTATGATTTTTTTAAAAAAAATTAATTTTTATTTTTAATTTTATTTTATTAAGTATCATAATAGAATAAAAATTTTGGTTATAAAATTTAAAATATTTAATATTTTATCTTTGATTGAAGTATTTTTGGTTTAATTATAACATTTTAAAATTGAAGGGTTTAAGTATTACACATCTACAAACTTCAGTGAGTCTGGTTGTAATTTACTAACGGATATAGTAGACGGCAGGGGTTTAAGTGTTACTCGCGTACAAATTTTGAAGGGTCTGTTTATAATATCACTAATGCTATTGTGACATAATTTAGTAATATAATGAGTTGTCACCAATGAAAAGATAGTGAAATATATTTAATGATGAGTCTTATTGTAGCATTAGTAAATTTATTATCATATTTTTGGTAATAATTCATTATGTGTATAAATTATATTCTAATAACAATACTCATATAATATTTTAAATATTAAAAAATTTGAGTGATTAGCATATAAATATCTTGAGGTGTTGCCTTGGGGAAAAAAGTACGAAGCTGACTTGGGAACGCGTTATAGCCGCCCAGGAATCAATCCAAAACCAAAGTCTTCCAAGTCCACGCAGCCTTTTACCAGTACATTTCTTCTATACATAACCTCTACTTCTTCATCACCACTACCCCTTCAGCTTCATCATCAGTCACCAGACTCACCACCATCATACACCATATCTTTCAAAGCTCATACCACCCATGTTCACCATAACTCTACACATCTCCTTCTTTCTCTACCTCCTCTTCTACACCACCGCCGCCGCCGCTACCATCGGCCACACCGCCAACGCGACACCTTACATTCCGAGCGACTACTTTCTCCTCGACTGTGGTTCATCTTCTAGTTTGAACGATGCCAAAGGCCGGAACTGGAGCGGAGATGCCCTCTCCAAATTCTCGCCGTCAAACATTTCAAACACATCTTTGGAATCTACAGCATCCAAGCAAGACCCTTCTGTCAATAAAGTCCCCTACATGACTGCTCGTATCATTCACTCTCAATTCACCTACACCTTCCCAGTCTCCATCGGACCAAAATTCATTCGTCTCTATTTCTACCCAGTTAATTACTCTAACCTGGACATAGCCAACTCTTTCTTCAACGTCACCTCCGGCGGCTACACCCTCTTAAGCAACTTCAGTGCCTTTCTCACTGTCTCTGCCATGAAACCCGCAGTTGCTTCCCTAAGAAAGGAATTCATCGTCAACGTTAGGAACAACCACATACTGAACATAACCTTTTTGCCGTCTCCGAACTCTTACGCCTTCGTTAACGGCATTGAAGTCGTTTCAATGCCGGAAAATCTCTACATTCGCGGCAGTGATCATCAAATTCGACTAGTCCCGAACCAAATATTTCACAATATTGATAACAGCTCTGCTCTTGAGACTCTCTATCGATTAAATGTTGGCGGTAATGAGGTCTCAATAACCAATGATACCGGAATGTTTCGTTTATGGCTTCCGGACGACGATTACACCTACTCAGCTTATGGGTTTACACCTCACAGGGAAGTCTCAATCCAATATACAAAGGACACACCACCTTACACTGCACCGCAGATCGTTTACACAACCTCAAGGACCATGGGCAACGACAGTGAAAGTTACAATCTGACATGGAAATTTCCTGTTGATTCTGGGTTTTATTATCTTCTCAGACTCCATTTCTGCGAGATTCAATTGGAGGTGACCCTCGAGAACCAAAGGGTTTTTATAATATACATCAACAATCAAACGGCACAGAGAGGAGCAGATGTTATCCAGTGGAGTGGTGGCACTAGAATCCCAGTGTTCAAAGACTACGTCATCAAGGTCACCGACCCAGATGGTCGCCAGAGCAAGCAAGACTTGTGGCTCGCTATGTACCCTGAGCTCGACTTTAAACCCGAGTACGCTGATGCTATATTGAATGGTTTAGAAATCTTCAAATTGAATAGAACAGACGGTAGTCTGGCGGGGGCAAACCCTGAACTTGTACTCAGTCCACCGTCGGGACCATTCACCTTGTCACCGCAGAAGAAGAACAATAAAGAAACACCTAGGTTGGCGGTCATTATCGGCACCGTAGTCGGAGGAGGGTCTGTTCTAGTCTTGATCTTAGGTTTCTTGATTTTTCGACGACGGAGGAGAGTGAAAGCCTTGGGCTCAACTCAGCCCAAGTCGTCGTGGGTCCCCTTATCTGACGGTTCAAAGTCCACAAAAACCAGCGGTTCATCACTACCGTCTGATCTATGCAGACGCTTTTCACTTGAGGAGATCACATCAGCTACATGCAACTTCGATGACAATTTTGTCATCGGGGCAGGAGGATTTGGTAATGTGTATAAGGGCCACATCGACAACGGTGCAACCACCGTTGCGATCAAACGATTGAACCCATCATCAAATCAAGGGGCCCGCGAGTTTCAAACAGAGATCGGTATGCTATCGAAGTTACGCCACCTCCATCTGGTGTCGTTGATCGGTTATTGCAACGACAATCGTGAGATGATCTTGATTTATGATTATATGGCCCACGGGACCCTCCGTGATCATCTTTACAAATCAAAGAAACAACCCATTCCGTGGAAGCAACGCCTTCAGATTTGCATTGGCGCTGCAAAGGGACTACATTATCTCCACACAGGTGCGAAACGCACAATCATTCACCGTGATGTGAAGTCCACCAACATTTTATTGGATGAGAAATGGATGGCTAAGGTTTCTGATTTCGGGTTATCCAAATTGGGTCCCAAGGATGTGGGTCATAGCCACGTCAGTACAGTGGTGAAGGGTAGTTTCGGGTATATTGATCCAGAATATTATAAACGACAACAATTGACAGAAAAATCCGACGTGTACTCATTTGGTGTTGTTTTATTTGAGGTTTTATGTGCTAGACCAGCTATAATTCTAAATTTTCCCGAGGAGCCAGTGAGTTAGGCCAAGTGGGCCCGAAATTCTTATAGGAAAGGGAACCTTGATCGGATTGTTGATCCTAATCTAAAGGGTGAGATTGCGCCAGAGTGTTTGAGGAAGTTTGGTGAAGTAGGTGATAGTTGCTTGCGGGATAATGGTATCGATCGTCCAGGAATGAATGATGTTGTGTGGGGCCTTGAGTTTGCGCTACAACTTCAAGAGGCAGCTGAGAAGATGGCTCACGGTGGTGGTGGGTTGCTCCCGGCAGCGTTAGCCAGTCCCTCTGCTCCTCTTCTACATGGAGAGGCAACGACCACCGATGATGATGAAGTATTTACTGGGTCAGTTGAAAACATGTCAAGATCAACGGTCAGCAATGAGAGATTGAAGTCGGAGACTGTGTTCTCTGAGATCATGAATCCCGCTGGACGTTGAGAAAGTGAATGCTCTTCGGGTGGGTCCTCCGTGGGGTCCAGATTTTTGGCCTTCACGTTGACCGACTTCTGAAAGGTCAAGTAGCTTATTATAGTCTTCTAGTTTTGTCTATTATCAGCATGACTTTTATGAAAAATATTTAGCCCATTATAAATAGGACAAAAGAATAAAGGACGTCTTTGATTTTTGTCAATGAGTTAAATGTTGTGTTTAATAACTAACTGATGATGCCAGAAGAAAATATACTGTTCGCACCGTTCACTTTAGGTTGGCTGCTACCCTGGTCCCTGATTAAAAAAAATTAATTTT
Organism: Ilex paraguariensis; assembly: GCA_963454935.2. NCBI lineage: Eukaryota > Viridiplantae > Streptophyta > Magnoliopsida > Aquifoliales > Aquifoliaceae > Ilex > Ilex paraguariensis. Next base: position 15,633 of record CAUOFW020005928.1, read on the forward strand.
AAATAAGTTTATTTGAGCAACTTAAAATTTAAATAAATATGGAACTCACGCCTCTAAATTAGTGGGATCAAGTTTAAACGCGTTTTCTTCTGCGAGAAGATGAACATTGTATATTTATTTGTTTAAAATCATAAAATATTGAATGAGAAATTATTTCTCAATGTGACCTATTTGAACGCAGATCGTAATTAAATTTTCAACTTAAATTTAAAATCATTATTTTAAATAAAATTAATATAATAATAATAAATTAATAATTATTTTAAAAAATTAGCCAAAAAAAAAGATGTAAAGAAATCAATACAAAAAAAATATAAAACAGTAGTTTAAAGACAAAAAGAGAGAGGATGGGGAGCAGTTCAAAGACAAACGCAAACCAATATCTTTTCTTTTTGTCCCACATCGGCAAATGAGGTGAGATAGAGAGGGTTGACTTGTCTATAAAAGGTAGTGGTCTCTTGCCTTTAATTTTGTAACCTTAAAGTTTGATTTTTATGTAAGATTTGACTAGAAATTACATTTTTTTTTAGGTAAGTACAACAATAAAAAAAATGGAGTATTAAAATTTATTTATATAATTTTTTTAAAATTAAACTGGTTAAACGAGTCGTGCCGTATTACTGGTTTATAAAATTTGTTCATTTGTTATTTGGCATCGAAATAATATTAGTCGCAAAAAATGTACCTTAATTTTTAGCGATAAATATTATGTCATCACCAAAGAGAAAAAATATGACTATAATATAATTATTTTTGAAGACTAAGGTTTTTTTATGACAAGCAGATGAATTTTTAAGCGACTAAATTTTTTGTCACTAATAATTTACTTTAGTTGATCGTCAAAAACTTTCAATGGCGAGCCTGTCCCGATAAATTGGCAACCAAATTTTTTTTGTCACAAAAAATTTTTAGTGGCGAATTATTCACTTTTAGCGACGATTTTTTTTTCCTACTAAAAAATATTTTTCTTGTAGTGTATTAATTATTATTCACAGTAAAAAAATTTAGATAGACAGAAGGTTATGACTCTTCCACTATGTATTAACTATGATTTATAACATTATTTATAACATAATAATATATTTTCTACCTTTTTATATCCTCCACCATATGATTATCTGCAACTAGGAAAAGTTAGCAAACAACGATATCATTTATATCTCTTAATCTTCTTTTGTTTAATCTTATTTTTGAACAAGTTCTCCCTATCAGAAAACGGGACAAAAATTCTCCAATCGTCATACAAATCAGTTGAAAAACCTTTTAGCTTCTCTCTCCCACCATCTAGTTTGAAAAATTTTATCTTCTCTCTCCTTCCCTCTCTCTCTTTCTCAAACACCCCTCCGAAATTGAACAAATCACATATATATAATATTTTTTATTAATATTTTATATACAAAAATTATTCACGTGCAACGCACGTGATTCATTGCTAGTATCAAAGAAAAATATAACAAAGTATAGAGGAAAATGGTGTTTTGGTCTCTCTCTCTCTCTCTCTCCCACAAAAAAAAACCAACAAAACCAAATCTTCTTGCCGTATATATAGACAGGAATATATAATTATGCACATGTATGATGAATGACTTGTCGACATTTGAGAGTAATGTAGATCGCATTGACTAGCTCATTACTGAACTGTTTGCACACAAATAAAGGTTAGTCTAGTGGCAATTTAATCACCTCATAAATTTGACACGAGAATAGATTAAAGGTTTGAATATTCCACGAAGCCTAATTTTTTGTGCTGTAGCCTGTCTTACAAAAAAATACATTTTAGTAATTTTCGAAATTTACATATTGGCTCTTGGGTAGGTAACAGAGCTCTCATAATAGAGCCATTATCAATTTTGTCCTCATCCAATGTGGTGCAAGCTCTCTCATAATAGACATTGGCCATTCATTTCTCATCCACATTTTAATACTTTAGCTGTGTGATCAATCTTATATCATTCTCGTAGTGGCGTACCAAACATTAAAGTTCGACCGGAGAATTTCACACGGCGATGCAAACTCCCTCCCTTATTGAGCACTTATGGTATCTTGCCTGGTGACTGGAACAAAGTAGTTCAACAGGAGAAAGAAGCCAAGGGGCATCCCTCCATTTCTCTTTTCCTTTATTATAGATTTGGATTTAATTACGGTACCGAAAAAAAATTATTATGGTATTGTACGTCTAACTTTTACCACTGTAATTGGTGTTTCTATAACTTTTATGAGTTATGTTACCTCTTTAATGGGTGTTTTTATAACTTTTATGGGGTTATTTTACAACTAAAAAATTTATCATTTTTGTAGGTGATTTATCACTTTTGTGGGTGTTTTATTATATTTATAATAACTATTTTTACCACTTTTATTTGATGCAAAAAAAATTGCCACATTTGTGAGTATTTTTACTATACCTATAAGTGTTTTTTATCACATTTGTAAATATTTTTTTTCACTATAGTAATCAAATTCCTTGGATTTATTAATCTAGGAGAGAACAACCATTGGGATAAAGTTTCAAGAATGTTAGTGAGACATAATTTATTGACTTATTTTACCGATCTAATTCACTATAATCATTGGATTAATTGTGGATCACATTAAACATTAGAATTTTGTGTTAACATAACGATTACAACGAAGTCACATTATTAGGGTAATAAATTAAGTCAAATTTTTTAATCTCATTTACCATTACTCTTAAATTAACTTTTGAGTTGAACTCAATTAGTAATACTATTGTCATTTAAAAAATTAACCTAATTTGTTAAAATTAATGATGTGACAACTCAATTAGTAATACTACTGTTATTTAGAAAATTAAATTAATTTATTGATCTAATGATGTAACAATAAAGTGATTTAATAATGTTATTGTGATCACAACTTTTAAACTTTTTTATTGAGATTTCATGATGTATATATCATTATATCAATAATTATATTAATTTTTTAAGTTCGTATAGCATTCCTCGAATTCTAGAAATTTTCTAAAAGTGGCTCATTTGAACTCCCATAAAAATATAATTGATGAATTAGAAATGTAGGGCTTTGGAAAAAATTATGAAAGCTGACTTGGGAACGTGTTATAGCCGCCCAATACTCAATCCAAAACCAAAGACTTCCAAGTCCACGCAGTCTTCTACCAGTTCTTTTCTTCTATACATTGCCTCTACTTCTTCATCGCCATTACCCTTCAGCTTCATCATCAGTCACCAGACTCACCACCATCATACACCATATCTTTCAAATCTGTTTCAAGAAAATTGTGATTATATAGCGTTCGAGTTATATTTGATTTTTTGAATTATTTCTATACGTGTTGTTCTGCGTCACAGTAAATGTATTGTTTTAGTATCTAATTATTAACATTTTATTTTGATTAAATAGTTGACATATAATAGTATACTTAATAGATTTAAATTTTACTATTAATAATTAATTCTAATTATATAAATACTTTGGATAACTGTCACTATGTGCCAACCTGAACTTGAACAGGCGAGGTTTGTCATAATTGTTCGATAACAAGTAATAGCTTGGGAATCACGAGGAAACAGTAAAAAAAGACTCCACCCATAAAACTTACCTTAAACAATAGTTATCACTTTTGAAAATTACATATCATTTGTAAAAAGTCACGTCACATCTAAGAGAAAAACCTCTAACAATCAAATATTCCTTTAAATATTATTTGATAAGTTTGTTAGGATTGCACCATTTTTTTTTAATAAAGGCACGCATGTACATTGCCTTGGGCCATAAGCAAGAAATCTTAGTCTATAACCTTCTTCTTCCTTAAGCAATACATTGCCAAGGAGCAAAATTTTTATTACAGTGGATTAAATCAGCTCTTTAGATGAGCGAACCACTTAATTTCTTTATACATTCTTACTCACTTTGCATTACATGTCTAACACACCTCATCAAGAGCTGATTCAGTTTTTCTCCCTCATGCTTGTCGATTTTTTATACCATCAAGTATTATAGAATTCACAACTCGATTAGAAGTAGTAGAACTCAAGCTCAAGTTCAACCCAGTATGAGTTTTCAAGTATATAATTTGTAAAAAGTCACGTCACATCTAAGAGAAAAACCTCTAACAATCAAATATTCCTTTAAATATTATTTGATAAGTTTGTTAGGATTGCACCATTTTTTTTTAATAAAGGCACGCATGTACATTGCCTTGGGCCATAAGCAAGAAATCTTAGTCTATAACCTTCTTCTTCCTTAAGCAATACATTGCCAAGGAGCAAAATTTTTTATTACAGTGGATTAAATCAGCTCTTTAGATGAGCGAATCACTTAATTTCTTTATACATTCTTACTCACTTTGCATTACATGTCTAACACACCTCATCAAGAGCTGATTCAGTTTTTCTCCCTCATGCTTGTCGATTTTTTATACCATAGTATTATAGAATTCACAACTCGATTAGAAGTAGTAGAACTCAAGCTCAAGTTCAACCCAGTATGAGTTTTCAAGTATATATTGGAGTCGAAATCGAGCTCAACTTTTCAACAAAAGAAAATATAAGAACTAACCGTAGAACTTAGTAATTAATCCTCATGTTATTTTAAACATCTTTCAAAATATATTTAATCAACCATAAAGTTTAATTCTTCAAAAAATCTATTGGAAAAGAGAATGCATATAACCTGGAGTTATTTGTGGCTAGTTTTGGGGTTGTTCACATTTCCAATAGAGTTTGCTTGGTAGTAAAATAAGAATTATGACGGGACTTTAGGCAGTATAGCAACCTCCAAACTGACACGTGAATTGATATAGTCGTTATGGAACTCAAAAGGCGCGGATGAGTTATTACTTAGAGGAGCCGAGTGAGTAGGTTGGGATCAGCATTTAAGGAGATATGACAACTCATTAATGAGGACTTGAGTGACTGTGACAGAGCTATTAATGAGTCTCTGCATCCTCAAGACCCCAAACTGACGGTCATAATTGCAGAGCATTAATGGTCATAACGCCGACTAGGTGTACTCGGCAAACCCCGATGTACTATACCCCGAGCATTAAAAACTCGGGAATAGGTGTCAAGCACCAATCAGAGGAACTTACATGACCGGGAGGTAGTAATAAGTGCTCAGCATGCCTCCGAGCGCTTGTCCTATCACCTGAGCATTGAACACTCATGAGGATCTGAGTGGAGAACATTCATTATGCGTGGAAAAGAGTGTAAGTCATTAAATGTCGTGATGAGACTCAAGACCCTTTCACTCATTAGTGGTACATGTATAAATACCTTTCAAAAAGTTGAACAAAAATACGCAAACTAAACGGAGAAAAAGATATACTATGCTCAACCCTCCAAACGTATACTGACTTAAGCTTCGGAGGAGATAAGTCGGGTGATCACCCGGCCCCTTTTCTGACCGCTTAGTTGTTTTAGGTTCATCATCGAGAGGATCGTTATCTCTATTTATTGCTGAAATTCTCCTGTTCTAAATTATTTATAGATAAGTAACGTATTTGAGTCGAGCTGAATTTTTTTTTGAGATATATGTTACTCAAATTTGATTTGTTTTTTTAAAGGAGTTCAAAATTTTGATTAAAATTCGGTTTATTTAATGATATTAATAAGTTAAAAGTGAGGCGGACTTGAACTTCTCAAATCATTTAACAAGCCTAGCTAAAGAAAAACCTACCTCAAACAAATATTGGGTTAAAGACCATAGTAGCCTAGCCACATTTTTATTCTTTCTCCATATATAATGTAATAGCCTGAAATTATCCAATATCCGCTCACTTTAACTCTCATATATTTTTCATCAATTTTTTGAATCATAAACCATTAATTATGAATTTAAGTGGCATTCAAAATATATAAATGAATCAATCCAAAAATTTCTAAGTCCACGCAGTCTTCCCCATAAGCTCTTACCACTCACCACCATCAAACACCTTCTCTATCAAACATCAAACCATGCTCACCTCTAATACTATTTGGGTCTAATCATATTTTTTATTCTTTTTTGTTAAAAATTGTAATTGTTAAAAATTGCCGGAATTCACTCATTTAAGTAGGATTTGGATTCTCGTAGTTTTTTTCAATTTCTATTAATAGTAGATCACTCTTCATAAATTTAAAGGGGAATCTAGCATGGGACAATTGTCCCTACTGCGGTTTTAAAAATTTTTGCAGTCTATTTGAAAATTTGAGAAATTTAACATTATTTAGAACTTGCCCTGATTGAAAGTTTGTAAAAAAATTGTTGAACTTCTCATACAACTCTATATTTAATCTCTAATTTTTTCTCTTCCTTTGCAACTAACGATGGCATTCGAATCATGTGATGGGACTTCGAATTTGAGTCGAGTATTAATTAATTCTAAAATAACTCATGTAATTAAGTATGTTAAGTGTGTTAACACTAATCCAGTCTGTTTATTAATTTTGTCAAGCACTAGAAGCCTTCTCTTACAACCAAACCTACCACCCATAAGTTGTGATAGATTCTTAGCACAAATAAGCTTGTCATAGATTCAACTTTTTCCATTAAAATTTATCATAGATTCAATTTGAATATTTATAATCCTTATAAGTTGTTTTTTTTTTTTTTTTGAAATCTAAGTTTATTAAAAATTAAATGTTGAAATACTAAGTTTTGAGTTGAGCTAAACAAATTAATTGTTAAATGAGTTGTGGATAAATTTGTTAATAAAAAATTAATTTTAAAACAAATACTTTTAACATTATTATTTTTAATTCATATAAAATTTAATTGTAATTATGTATATATCATGTATAAGTCAAGGTTATCGAGTTCATATTCATCAAAAATAGTATTAGGCACACATTAACCAATCCAAAGACTTGGAAGTCAAAGTCGTCCTCCATGCATATTTTTTTCTCTGAATATATTTCAAGCTCCACTTCAAATAGTCCATTATCTAAAATTTTTAAAATAGAATTGGTGCAGCAAAGGGATTGCATTATCTCCATACAGGTGCGAATCGCACGATCATTCACCGTGATGTGAAGTCCACCAATATTTTATTGGACGAGAAATGGGTGGCTAAGATTTCTGATTTTAGATTATCCAAACAGGATCCCATAGATGCGGGCCATAACCACATTAGCACAATGGTAAAGGATAGTTTCGGATATTTGCATCTAAAATATTATAAACGACAACAATTGACGGAGAAATCGGACGTGTACTCATTTGGGGTGGTTTTATTTGAGGTTTTATGTGGTAGGCCGGCTATAATTCTAGATTTACCCGAGGAGCAAGTGAATTTGGCTGAGTGGGCCCGACATTGTTATAAAAATGGGACCCTTGATCAGATTGTTGACCCTAATATAAGGGAGGAGATTGCGCCAGAGTGCTTGAAGAAGTTTGGAGAATTAGGTGATAGTTGCTTGCGTGAAAATGGGTTCAAACGACCAAGAATAAATAATGTTTTGTGAGGCCTTGAGTTTGCTTTGCAACTTCAAGAGGAGGTTGAGATGATGGGTCAGAGTGGCGGTGGTGGTGGGTTACTCCCTCTACTCCTCCTCTGCATGGAGAATTAACGACCAACGACGATGAAAACGTGTTAAGATCAACGGCCAACAGTGACAAAATAAAAAATAGGACTCTATTCTCAGAAATCATGAATCCTATGGGTTGATGAGAAGTGAAATGTTCTTGGGGTGGGTCCTACGTGAGGTTCCAGATTTTTGATCTTCACTTTGACTGACTTTTGAAGAGTAAGTACTTTATGCCATTTAGCTTACGTTGGTGGTCTTCTTGTTTGAGTTATTTACCGCAATAGAATTGTTTTTTAAACTTATTTATCTATACACAACATTTTTGAAATTAGACTACGATGTTTTTTAAAAGTGGGATTATTGATCTTGCTTCCATTTTACAATGGAGTTGTTGACTCCTTTTTTTTAATTAACAAAAAAATAGATTACATTGTTACAGAAATTACGGAGTCCTATATTGAGGACAATTTCAACATTTTGTGTGAAACAAAAGAATTGCTCTGATACAATGATTTAGTATTTCTATTTAAGATCAGCGAACGTTGTTTCTTTCTTTAAGCAGCAAAGAAAGTCGACATCACTCTATTAGCATCGACAATTAACGGTAAGGATTTTGTTTGTTATTTATTTATTTTACTTAAAACCATCAAAACTTATAATATATACTAATAAGCTTTTTGTTCAATGATATTTCTTACTTTGTGAATGATTTGTTTTTTTTGAAGTCAATGATTCAAGTCTTTTCTCTTTCTCCCCCAAAAAAAAATTATATTGCATAAACCCTATTTGTATTGTAAATTATGTAATAATCTTTTATGATAAATCAAATGTATGTTAAAATTGAAATTAATTTTATTCTAGCAATTTTTATCATTTACATTAAATTTCTGTATAGTGTCACACTATGAAGTCACTCTATAGCAAATTTAAAAATTCGGTTTAGATAAATTTTCAAAATTTGGGGTAATGTTTGGATTCATTTTTTGTTGACATACTATTTATAAACTGTATGTAATGAGTAGCAATTTGAAGATTTTATATTTATTAGTGAATTCACTCTTTATTATCACACTATTTTGGTGACTATATGAATGAGTATATTTTTTCTTATTTTGGGTGTTTATGCGTGAATTTGCTCTTTATTGTCATACTTTTACCTTAACTTTGTGAACTGAATACCAACTTTTAAAATTTTAGATTATTTGAGGATTCACTCTTTGTTGTCACACTATTACATTAGTTTCTTGAAAAATTATGTACTGTTTTTCATAGTTTGTGTGCGTTAATTGTGTATTCATGCTTTGTTGTCACTCTTTTACCCTAGTTTTGTGAATTGAGTGCCAATTTTCAATTTTTTGTATTTATGTGTGGATGCACTCTTTTCTTCACATTATCACAATTACTTATTGAATTGAGTACAATACCATAAAGTGAAAAATTGATTTTATTGCTTGTCCACTACAGAAATTGCTTTGTGTTCATATAGAGACACTATAGAGCGACAACTGATTTCATGGCTTGGCCACTATATAGTACAACAAATATTGGATTGTGTCATAGAGAGACAACATAGTGACAAACTGATTTCATGCCTTTGTCACTACAATTACAAACAAACATTATACCATCCTTTGTCACTCTATTATACTAGTTTTTTTTTTTTTTTTTTTGTGTTATGTATAGATTCACTTAGTTGTTATCATATTATTACATAAGTTGAATAACTTTTCCTAAGACATGGCAAAAACAAGGTTGTCTTCTAAAAATAAATATGAACTCAAGCATAGGGAACCAGTGACAGCACAAGACGTTGAAACATCGCAACAAAAGGGTTTATAAAACATTAATCAAAGTGAAGGAACCATGAATGTGGGTAAATATGATCCACAATATAAAACAAAAAGATCCAATGTGTGGTAGTTGAAGAAAATGTACTCCAATTACAACCTGTTTCGAAAAAAAATGTCTTTATGCATAGATAACGTCGATTTGATTCAGTTACAACTTCGAACAAACGTAAATGATTAACGAAGATAGATTTTGTTGTTAGTTTGAAAAAAAAATTCAATAGCTTAAGAACAAACAACAAAAAAAAAAGGTAATTAAATGAAAATTTCGCACCTGATAATGAAGAAACAACAATGGCTAAACAACACACAATGCCAACCTTTAGTTTGCAAAATATCAATGACTAAATAATATGAAGTTCGGTTTTTAATGACAGAATTTTTGAAAAAACCCAATTTCTGGTTCAAAAAAAAAAACCAATGGCCCGAATAACACACAATTCTGGTTGCTATTTCGCAAAATGTTAGTGGCTGAATAATATGAAGTTGGACCATTAATGACAGAATTTTGAGAATTAATTTTTAAAATTCAAACGATTTCTGAAATTCAAAGTTTGAAAATCTCTTGTATAAGATTTACATACTGAAAAAAGAAAAAATATTATGCATGAAATAAGTTCGAGGTAATTAGGTAATACACC
>CAUOFW020005929.1:0-25601 GCA_963454935.2 Ilex paraguariensis
TTACACCCCCAAAACTATCACTTTTTTACTTTGTCCACTCAATTACTAGATTTCTCACATTACATCCATAAACTAACAATTTTGTTTCATATTGCGCCAATTGCAAACATCTGTTAATATTTTTTCGAGGTAAAGTAGAAATTTTTACATAATTTGGTGGGTAAAATAAAATAATTTCTGTTAAATATATAACGGAGATTAATAATGAGGCAATTTGGTAGTTTATATAATGACACGTAAGCGATTTCCTTCCAAATCTAACCCACAATCAATTTTGGAACTTTTGATATTATTTTAGACCTAATTTTAAGACCTAAAAATTATAGTTATTGAATTGAAAGTGGGTGCATCTTCTTAATGCCAAGTAATGATGAGAATTATTCAATGTGTGCAGGATTGAAGGAACAATTTTCAAGGTTATAGTGGAAAACGATGAACAGGTAGAGCTCTCATTTGCAAGAACATGGGATCCCCATTCCTCACCTACCAGCAAGCACTCTCCCTTAAATATAGACAAAAGGTCCTTCCCTTATTCTCACATACACATACATGCACATCTGATTACACATACATAAGTAACTATTTCATGAAGTGATCAGGATTTTTTACATGGTTGATGTTGATTTATGATGGTGATGATGGTTTAGGTTCATAATGCTTCGTGGTTGCTCGGGGTTTTACTCGTATGCCATATACGAACATGTAGAGGACATGCCTGCTTTCAACCTCAACGAAACCAGGATAGCTTTCATGCTCAGCATGGACAAGTATGCGCATTATCACTTACTGAACAAATCTACGACAAAATGTTTTTAAGTAGGTCAAGTTACTAATTAATGAGGTCCAAAAAGAAATAGCATAGAAAAATTCTAAATATGTGTGTAATGGATAACCGTAAGGCATGTCTTGTTGGTTTGATCTGCATGTTAGGTTTCATTACATGGCCATAGCTGACGATAAGAGAAGAAGCATGCCCCTCCTAGAAGATCGATCACCCTCAAGAAGCCAACAACTGGCCTACCCGGAAGCAGTCCTACTTGTGGATCCTGTGGAGCCAGAATTTAAAGGAGAAGTATGCCTTCCACTCTATTTTTCAAAAGATAAATCTTTGACTAGATCAGAAAAAGGGTTAGTTGAAGACAAATCTAGTTCAAACACTCTTGACTGTTGAATAAAAAAAAAAAAAAGACAAATCTTTTGTGGTGGGATAGATTGAGAAATTAACCCAAGTACAACCAAGTGTATTGTGTATGTCTAAATTATTTACCTTAGTTACACTAAGCAAGCTAAAATTCAGATTGAAAATGGGTTAAAATCTAGTTTGATTCTCAAGTTAAACAACTCAAACAGGTTATTTGAGTTCAATTCTAGTTTAATTCAGGTTAAATCGAATTTGATTCTCAAGCTACAGATCAAGTTTGGATGAATCTTCAAAACTCGAAACCTGAACCTAAACAATATCTCAATTCGAGATGAATTAAGTATAGTATTGTAAATATTTGTTCAAATACTGAGTATTTCGGATAGAACGGGTGAAGTTCGGATGGACCCACCACCCTTACCCGACTTTACACTAAAAAATCTTCTCCTAAGTTGCACTGTAATGTCTTGGCAATTGAACGATAGTATTTAATTGTGTTTACCATTGATTTCTTGATGGGCAGGTGGATGACAAGTATCAGTATTCGTGTGAGAACAAAGATAACCAGGTCCACGGGTTTATATGCTTTGACCCACCCGCAGGGTTCTGGCAAATCACACCCAGCAATGAGTTCAGGACTGCTGGCCCTCTCAAGCAAGACCTAACCTCCCATGTGAACCCAACAACTCTAGCTGTAGGTGACAAATAACCATCCTTAATACTACTACATTTTTTTTATCAGGAGAAATATTTCAACATTTGGGTTGCTAATGGGTGTCAAACTCGGATGGATTATGCGGATTAGAAGTTTACCCAATTGAATTCGAAATTTTTCATCTCGAGTTGAAATTCCATATTACACAACTGGAGGTGAAATTTGGGTCGAAATTCAATTAATTTGGTATCAGAAAACCCGAGACTCTATCTGAATAATATTTGTATTTGAATTGGGTATAGTTTTTTTTGTCCAAATCCAACCGAGTAGTTAAGTATTTGGGATTAGTTGCAAGTTGAACTGTCCAAATAGAAGCTAATTGTCGTAAGTATGATAAATTGTGCCTCAAATAGGTATCGATTGCTCTGTACGATGCTACTAATCTGAACAATATTAATCAATTTGATACTCTCAGATGTTTGTAAGCGCTCATTATGGGGGAGAGGATGTGGTGATCAAATTTGGATCAGGCGAGCCATGGAAGAAAGTTTTTGGCCCAGTTTTTATCTATCTTAATTCTGTCTCGGATCAAAATGACGCACTTTCACTTTGGGACAACGCCAAAGAACAGGTTTGAAAATGAAATAATGAAAATGCATAACTTTTTTCCACCAAACACATATAACACAAGATGTACTTTTCGATTGATAATCATTTTTCATCCATTGGTATTTAGATGAGGAAAGAAGTTCAAAGTTGGCCATACAGTTTTCCAGCTTCAGAAGATTTTCCACATGCTGATCAAAGGGGTACCATTAGAGGTAGATTATCAGTCCTCGACAGGTAATCTTTAACACCTTAATCTTTCGAGTGTGTGTATGATGGTTTCATCTCATCTTTTGTAATAAATGTATAGATATTTATTTATTTTTTTTTTTTTGTTATTGATTAGGTATATCGGCAAGGAAGCTATACGTGCAAATGGCGCTTACGTGGGGTTGGCTCTACCTGGGGTTGTTGGATCATTTCAAAAAGAATGCAAGGTGATTTTAGGTTAAAGTTTCTGAGTACCATGTTATGCTAGACCATTAGTTGCAGAAAAATTGCAACATCCTGTTTTTGAAGTGCAACGTCCCGATTTCCCAGATACATTATTATATATATTAATTGACAACTTAACAAAATATTTTTAAATACACGGTTAGAGTTCTAATTACATTAATAAAAAATTAAATTGATAATCAAATCTTCAAATACAAATATATCTCTCAATTCTAACATTTATTTTATAAAAAACTTGGAATGTTACTATCCCCCTTCTTAAAATGAATTTTTCCTCAAAATTCACATACTATAAGCTAATTACTTTTCTTACGCACTCTAATATCATATGCACCTTATACATTCTAGCAATAGAAACTTAGCAAGCTCATTCCCCAAAGTATTCATGTAAAATCTGCAACTTAAGCTGTGATACTACTCGGTAACGTCCCGATTTCCCGGATACTTTATCATATATAATCCAACAAAATATTTCCAAATATAAGGTCAAAACTCTACTTACTTCAATAACAAAATTAAATTGATAATCGAATCTTCAAACAAATACAAATACATCTCCCAATTTTAACATTTATTTTATAAAAAACTTGGGATGTTACATGCAGTCAGAGGATAATACACCTTGATAACATAATAATAATGTTGTGATTTTCATATCAGGGCTATCAATTCTGGACCAGAGCAGACGACCAAGGCCAATTCTCCATTAGCAAGATTCGTGCTGGCGATTACAATCTTTATGCATGGGTCCCTGGTTTTATTGGAGATTATCGATACGATGATGCTATTACCATCACTACAGGTCCTATCTATTTATTCAATTCACCTTTGCTAAAGTTTCAAGTTCTTGTATTTCATTGGAGCATTCTGTCATGCATGTATAATGTAACACAGGTTGTAGTATTGATATGGGTGATCTTGTATATGAGCCTCCAAGAAATGGTCCCACATTGTGGGAAATCGGCGTTCCAGATCGTTCTGCTGCAGAATTTTATGTTCCTGATCCTAATCCAATGTATATCAATAGACTTTATATAAATCGTCCGGCGGACAGGTAAGACTTATTTGCAAAAATAGTTACAGGCAGAGACTCTTCTATTCTATATAGTATTGTACCATTTGTTGGTGGGTCTTTTGAACATAATAAGGAATCAGTCATCTTTTGTGGATAGGTTTAGACAGTATGGATTGTGGGAAAGATACGCAGAACTATATCCTAATGAAGACTTGGTCTATACAGTTGGAGAGAGTGACTATTGTAAAGATTGGTTCTTTGCTCAAGTTACCAGGTGCAGACTTTCACATGAATTTTAATCTTCTTTCTTTTGTTCTAATAAAATATCGAAAAACATTTGTAATTTCCAATATGAAATCAAAAAATAAATTTCAAGACTGTAGAATTTATTAGAATTTTGGTGATGTGAATGCAGGAAAACAGGTGACAATGCATATAAGGCAACTACATGGCGAATCAAGTTCAAACTTGACAATATTGATCAAGCTGCTGGAACCTACACACTGCACTTAGCACTCGCATCTGCCAATTCCTCCGAATTGCAGGTGTGCATTTGTGAGAAAAAAGCCTGCAAAATGTCTAACCCTACACACCCACAAAGACAAATAGATCTAATTTCATCTAGAGTAGTTTCTTTCAATGTTCTTTAATGGTAGACCACCCATCGTGTAGTGGTGGTGATGGTGGAAGAGCCACTTATATATAGTAGTTCCAAAGCAAATTCGTGGTAGATAACTTACTAAGAAAAGGAGAAAAAAATGCAATGGAGCGAAATCCAATCCTATTCTTCACTCCACCATTTGTTAAGTCTATTTACTCTAGAAAATGACTATGTACCGAGTTCAATACATACTAAAAGTGATTATTCAATTGGGATTAGTTATGATTCAAATTAGGTCAAATTACGACTCAAAAGGTTAGGTATAATTCAATGGCATCAAATTACGATTCAAAAGATTGGGATCAATCTCAAACAATTCAGCTGAGTCATGATTTCACACGATTTAATTATAACTTTCACTGGATTACTGAAAAATAATAGTATGAACTCTCTTTGCAGGTTCGGATCAATGATCCGGAGGCAAACTCTCCTCACTTTTCAAGTGGATTAATTGGGAGTGACAATGCAATTGCATGGCATGGCATTCACGGGTTGTATTGGTTATTCAGTGTGGACATACAGAGCGCTCAACTCATGCAAGAAGATAACACGATATATCTCACCCAAGCAAGGCACACCACCCCTTTCCAGGGAGTCATGTATGACTATATCCGTTTGGAAGGTCCTCCATCTAGTAGTTCTTGAATAAGCTTTTTACTATAATTCCATGGAAACATGTTCTGATGATCTTTTCAACATGTTTATAATACACATTACCACTATTTTTCTTTAGTTTAGTGGCAAAATTAACATACATAACAAAAGTGAAGTTAATTTGATTAAAAAAATAACGTATCCATTGCCCAACATTTCTGTCTATACCATGATTTTGGAGAGAGAAGTGACAAGCAATCTTGTCTCAATTTAGAGAGGTTAATTCCCATTCATAAATATTTGACGTATCAGTTGAAGTTCTAGTCAAATATCTGCGAAATTCACAGTGCATCACCCCATCCCCCCGAGCCACAAACTCTGTTTTAAGATCAAACTTTGTGCTAATCTCGAGGAAAAAAGATTAAGGGTCTGTTTGGTTGGTTTTTTGGAAGGAGTTTGAATTGGCTTGTCCAAACTCTTCCAAACCTAAACCCTTTTTTATAAAAATGGAATTCAACATTCAAGCTCGTTCATATTCATGTTTGGTATGCACATAGATATATCACTATTATGATAATATATTTATATATAAATAATTATTATATCCTTTAACCAATTTAATTCAAACTCATGTTTGTATACATACATTTTCTTGTGTCCTTATGATTTTAATATTTGATTGTTTGGCGTATAAATATTTTATTATTTTATTATTTGGGGTGTATGAGTTATATGGGGTATAAATGTCATTTTGTATGTTTAATTCTTTAACCCTATTTGAAACTCAACCCCAACCCCCATCGGGTTTCATAAAACCTTGAGCTTGGGTTTAAACTGTGGGCCTAAAGTGGGCTGGACTTAATAATTTGGGCAAGAAGTTTAGTTGTCAAACATGAGTTTGCTAAATTTTATGAACTTTTATTCTTTAACCCATCTTCCAAATTCTCCCTTGTCTCATATATCAAACATACCGTGTTCACTTATTAGACAATAATGTCATTTATAACTAACTTGTTGACCTAATTACTTGACTTAGATTGGAACAACTAAACTTTATATTCACGTAAGAGCACTTGCTCTTTAGCTTCCAATTAATATTAATGATAGGAAAAGGCTATGATACTGAAAGTTACAATAATTTAAAGTTAAGTTATAACTTTTTTGAGGTATAAGTTACAAGTTTTAAAGGTCAAATTATAACTCAAAAGGGAGAAGTTACAACTATTCAAGAGAAGTTCATGATTGATTGTGTGTATCTATGATCGATCATAGACTTTCCACGAACAATTGTAACTTTTCCATTTTGAATCATAATTTTACTATAAAAATAATAACTTTTGGTACGTTACCCAAAGCGGTACCGTAGAGTTTCCCTTAATGATGGATTCTATGCAAGATTTGCATCTTATCCCATCATAGCATTTCTATCTCGCCCTGCCCTATGTCTTGTGTTGTAGCAACGGGAGAGTAAAGAGATGAGATATCAAATCCGTGTTAAGATTGTGCATGACGTGTGATATGTAAATATGATATTTGTATTTGTTGATTGAGATATTTTGTGATACTCGATTATTTGGTATTCAATGTCCTTGAGCATACTTTTCTTCGTCATATTGTATACTTCCCTACTTTTTTTTTAATATTTTCAGATTGATTTTAAAGAAAATATCGAAACGAGATAATCCAAGTATTAAAGACGAGGGGATGTCGACATAATTGATGTTTTATTCATATTGAGAGATTAATTTATAGTGACAGATTTATTTGTATTGGGAGATGATTTTGATAGTAGGACAATTAACGTTCTGTTATTTTTATTTGGGTGTTTTTATATCAATTACGTCTCTGAAAAGAAGAGAAAAATCGAGATATTACAAATGGTATCAAAGCTTAGGCTTTAGATCTTATATGAGATTTGTGATTTGTGGGAAGTGAGCTCACAACTAGAAAATTTGAACGCTTGGAAAAGATAGTGGAATTGTTGCGGTATTATAGCAGAGACTTTAGATGCAATGAATTGAGAGAAAATTAGTGTAATTACACCTTTATTGAAAAAAAATTCAATAACACCCCTTTCTTTTGAACAATAAACACTTTATATTCTTTTTCTTTCTCGTGTTACACTTTGCACGCCAACAAATTTTGGAATTCTTGGTGAACTAATTTGCTTCCAGCTTTTGGATAATTACATGAAGGTCTCCTTATTTGTAAACATATTACATATATGTTTAACTTGTGACGGATGTAGAAAAAAAAAAATAATAATTTAAGGAATTTCAGAGACGAAATTCTTTTCAGGAGGGTAGATTGTGAGATCCGAATTTTTAGAAGTAATTTAAGTATAAAATATTAGGAGTTTTGATGTGAAAGTATAAAGAATATTTAAGTTTTATGGTTGATATATATAATGAGTGAAATAAAAGAGAATAAAATATAAATATTTTAACTTTATGATGCTTTGGTCTTCGCCCACGTGAAGATTTTGACAAAAAAAAAGAAGAGACAAGACAAAGTAAAGACAAAGTAAGAGAGAGAAAGAATAAAAATCAAGGAAATTCAGCAAGCATTGAAGGGTGTCCAGTTGAGCCGAGAACAAGGAAGAAGAAAGGGAAAGAGAAAACAAATGGGTGTTTTTAGTTCAAACCGAGAGGAAGCAGAAGAATGAAATAGAAATCAGAGTTATCGAATTTAAATGATTATTTCGAGGTATGGGATGGTATATAATATGCTCGCCTTAAATTTCTTTGTAAAGAATATTTATTTGATTATCCTCTGATTTGTATCTCAACTTGTGCTATCATTATATTTTAGAATTTTGATCGAATGTCGTTGAATATTTTGATCTTATTGATCGTATTCTTAATCTCATTGATTGTGTTCTGCGGATATTGAGACAAGATCGTGGCAGCTAATAGCCGATGCATTGCCAGCCAAGAGACCCGTGAGATCAGGTTGAGGTGGGATGATTGGTGAAGTGTTAGATCTGTGTTAAGATCCTGCATGACGTGTGATATGCAAATATGATATTTGTATCTGTTGATTGAGATACTTTGTGATATTCAATTATTCGGTATTTAATGTCCTTGAACATATTTTTTCTCGTCATATTTTATACTTCCCTCTTTATTTAATATTTTTAGGTTGATTTAGAGAAAATATCGAAACGAGATAATCAAAATATTAAAAACGATGAGATGTCGACATAACTGATGTTTTATTCGTATTGAGAGATTTATTTATGGTGACAGGTTTATTTGTATTGGGAGATGATTTTGATAAATAAAATTTTATTGGGACAATTAGCGCTCTCTTATTTTTATTTGGATGTTTTTATATCAATTAACGTCTCCAAAAAGAAGAGAAAAATCGGGGCGTTACAGATCAACTACAAAGCTCTGTCAGAGTTTATTCCCAACTGATGTCTTGCAAATCCATCTCTAAAGAGAAGAAACATCAACAATGTCATTTTTCAAGAAATCTAAATCATCTTCAAGTCATTCAACACAAAGAACGGTGAAAAGATTCGACAAAATCAAGTTAAAGAACAAAGAACGAGATTTATGTCAATTTTACCATCGCCTTCAACAAATCTACCAAATCAAAGATCGAAGAACGAGAATTACGTTAATTCGACTCTCGTCTTCAAAAAAAATCTATCAAAGCATCACCAAGTGAAAGATTAAGGGATACGTTCGTCAAACCCTTGTTTTCACCCAATCCACCAAAGTCAACACTAAATTAAAGATCGAGAAACAAACCGTTCAAACCCTCATTATCACCAAATCCACCAAAAATCAGGTGACAAAGCACGTGACAATTATTCAACAATTATAATTTTGACATTACTTTTTGTGTTATAAAATTAAATGGACTAACCTTAAAATCTTAAACGGGTTTGCATTTCAAGTATATAGCTAGGGGGTGTTTGGCAAATCAATGATGAATTGGATTGAGTTGGATTTAAATTCCAAATTAGTGAAATCCCAATAATTCAGAATTTATAATGGTATAAAAGCAAATTGGTTAATCCAATCCTTGAGTTGGTTAGTAATTTTTAATGTGGTGGGACCATGGATAAACTACAATTTTTTCAAAAATATTTCATAATTTTGACATTAATTGACAATTTTACCCTTAAATCCTATTCAATCCTATGTCATTTTTGGCTTACGAATGGTTGATTACCACTTTAATATTTAAGTGAAAATGTAAGAGTAATTATGGATAGTAAATTTTCAACTTTTACACATTTCACTTAGAAAACATTTTAAGAAGGTGGTCACAAAATTATTTGATCTACCAAAAATATAAAAAAGTTAAAAAAAAATCAAGAATATTTGATCCCACCAAATTTTCAATTTTGCTTATCTTGATGGACCCATCTCCAGCTCCTCCTTCTAAGTCCTTTTCATATGATGGATTGCTCTCATTTGCTTTTCCAATTGATTGTTTCTTACTCTGTTTGTTCTTCATAAGTTCTTTCCTTTCTCTCCATCTTTCTCTCCCTCTATGGTTTCATTAGTTGATGATTCTTTGGCTTTAGCTTCTTCCTCAGTCTTCAGCCTTGCTTCCTCTTTGGCCCTCTCGAGCTCCGATCAAACTCTCCAAGCAAGTCTCTGCATCCCCAGGAACAGTCTTGAGCATCAAATTTTTTGCAACATCCGCAAGGTACATATTAATTTCCTCTAACAGCTCACGAATTTTCACAAACAGATGGTGGGTCTCAAGATTAAGATAATTCTTTGCAGAACCTTGAATGCTTCAAAGCTAAAGTAGGATAATTCAATGTGTTTTTCCATTCTTCCCCTCTGAATGAGCGCCGAATCGAGTTTGTCCACATAATTTGTTGTAAAGACGACGAGTCTCTCTCCTCTACAAGCTGACCAAAGCCCATCAATGAAATTCAGAAGCCCAGACTTTCTCCATGGCTAATGTCTGAAATGTTGCGGGGTGCTTGAATTTAATGCACAAGGCAAATGCACATGAACAAAAAGCATACTTATCCCAAAAAATACCCAACATATAATACACCCATACAAAGCTACACAGACACAGAGCTACAGGGACAGAGAACAACACCCAGCAAATGAACCCACAAGAGGACACAAATCGATACACCGACGTAGACCAACTTCTCTCAACCGATATATATATAAATCAATGTAGAGAGAGAGAGAATACCTTGCTTTGTCCACTCCAATTACAGAGAGAGAGAGAGAGAGAATACATTGGCAATGGAGAAGATTTGGCGTTGTTCGAAGCAGGGGACCAATGAAAATGGGGGAAGAGAATATAAACAAACCCTATTTTGCTTTACAAGGGTGTAATGGTAAATGCACATGTGTATCCTTTCGACTGCTGCTTAACCCCAAAGTTTTGGTGGGATTTCTTAATCCACTTGATTGAGAGACAAATCACCCCAATAACTACGGGCCGCGTATTTGAGCCCAACGATTGTCCAGCCCCCAAAAGTTTTGTGATCCAAGGATAAATGGAGCCCACTTTTTTTTATCCAATCCAACTTGTGTTATCCCTTTTATCCCTCAATCCAAACACCCCCTAGGATTTTGTGATGCTGATAACAGGTGGTTCCAAGCCACTGTATACAATGTAACGGATGACTCCATGTCATTTCATCCAATCTACTCCTTCACAAAAAATTGCATCTTGCAAAAAAATTACTTTGTGGACCACCAATATATTTTTACCTTAGTTAAAATTACGTTTCAATTTATTGTCATTTTTAGGCACAAAATTACAAACAATGTGTATTTCTTTTTTTTTTTTTTTTTTTTGGGTATTGCGGTTAAAGGTGTCTTGCTTAAACTTGTGTGCATCTCGATTAATCTTTTCCCCAATTCAATCAAAGATGAGTTATCTACGTTGAAATTAAAAATTTATAAGAGATAAATGTCTTGTGATTTAACCCAAAAGAGATATTTCATGCACTGGTTGTACATGATTTGTATTGCTCGGTTTTGCCATTTCTTACAAGGTAAGTCTGGCGTGTGTTTCTAATTTTTTCAAGACAATGGTGGGCCTGGTGGCGTCTACGCAAAGAGATCAGGAAAAGGATACCCTTTTATGTCTATTTTAAGGAACCAAAATGAAATATAATAGAAATAATTATTAGGATATAATGATAAGATTTAAGACATCTATAAGTATCTACGTGGTTAAGGTTAGGATATGATGATAGGAACCAAAAAATCTATTAATAAACCTATGATGTTCCTCTAAACTCCATTCAATTTGGAGAGAAGTTTGAAGAGTGGTTTCTTCTCCAAAGCATCGATAGTTTGGACAGTTATTATTGTTGTTTGGCATCAAGGAATTTGAAGCTGCTGTGAGGTTTTCTCTGCTTCCAAAGAACTAACAAGCCATAGGCACTTGGATAGATGTCTACTACCGTGGTGCAGCTGCATATTCAAGATGATCAGGTAAAGCACTTATGTCTATACATACATATATTTATGTACATTGTGATATTTTAATTATAAAATTATCCTTTTTTAGGTTTAAAATCAGGGTAGACTTTGTGTGTGTGTATATATATATGTGTGTGTGTGCGCGCGCGCACGCGCTAATCTTAAGCATGATCCATCAACTCCATACGAAATTAGTAAATTTGGATTTAATCTTAGCGGATTTTGAAAATAAAAGTGTAAAATCGTTAGACTTTCAATATATAGATCAACTCGAATTTAGCTATATATATAATTATTAATGGGTCGAATATAAGTTGAACAAATGTTGGGATGATTTACATACAATACAATCCATTCAAGATGAGACATGTTTGTGTGCAGGTGGTGATTGATAATGGCATACTCCAACTCACATTAACAAATCCAGGAGGAAATGTCACAGGAATTCAATACAATGGAATCGACAACTTGCTTGAACTTCGTAGTCCAATCAATATTATTGGAGGGTACATAGCATTTCCCACATCTTCCATATCTCCCTTCTCTCTCTCTCTCTCTCTCAATTGATCAATCTAGTCTCTTAGCTCTTTTGTATTGTAATTTGCAGGGTCTGGGATCTTAACTGGAGCGAGGCAGGAAGTCCAGGAACAAGAGGAGCTTTTGATACGTATGTACTCTTT
The DNA here is from genome assembly GCA_963454935.2 of Ilex paraguariensis. NCBI lineage: Eukaryota > Viridiplantae > Streptophyta > Magnoliopsida > Aquifoliales > Aquifoliaceae > Ilex > Ilex paraguariensis. The sequence goes on from CAUOFW020005929.1 coordinate 12,237, forward strand.
GCTTTAATAACCACTTCTTTAGTTTACTAATCCCGTTAAGTGAACATGCCTAAGAAAAAATTACACTTTAATCCCTTCAACTCGACCGAGCTCAACTTTCATGTTGTTTCCCATACACCTCAAATCACATTTATTAGTTTCATGATATCATATTACAGACATCCCTCACAAATTGGATGAAAACTTGTGTCATTTTACTTGGAATTATTCGATTTTAAATAATATTATTTGTTCCTAATAACTAATCTAATGATAACAATAAATTAAGTACTCAAATTAAGTCTTTACAACATCGTTCTTTGATTTTTCAATTTGCCCAAAAATATAAGGGTAAATTATACTTACACCCTCAAAACTATCACTTTTTAAATTTTTGTCCACTCAATTACTAGATTTCTCACATTGCATCCTAAACTAACAATTTTGTTTCATATTGTGCCAATTACAAACATCTGTAAATCTTTGTTCGGGGTAAAGTAAAAAATTTTACATAATTCAGTGGGTAAAATAAAATAATTTTCTGTTAAATATATAACAGGGATTAATAATTGAGGCAATTTGTTAGTTGATAGGATAATGTGAAAAATTTAATAGTTAAAGAAATAAAGTGAAAAAAAATTATAATTTAGAGAGTATAAACATAATTTACCCAAAATATAATGACACCTAAGAGATTTCCTTCAAAATCTAACCCACAATCAATTTTGGGATAGAAAATATTATTTTACACCTAATTTTGAGATCTAAACAATTACAGTTATTGGATTGAAAGTGGGTGCATCTTCTTAATGCCAAGTTATGATGAGAATTATTCAATGTGTGCAGGATTGAAGGAACAATTTTCAAGGTTATAGTGGAAAACGATGAACAGGTAGAGCTCTCATTTGCAAGAACATGGGATCCCCATTCCTCACCTACCAGCAAGCACTCTCCCTTAAATATAGACAAAAGGTCCTTCCCTTAATCTCACATACACATACATGCACATCTGATTACACATACATAAGTAACTATTTCATGAAGTGATCAGGATTTTTTACATGGTTGATGTTGATTTATGATGATGATGATGGTTTAGGTTCATAATGCTTCGTGGTTGCTCGGGGTTTTACTCGTATGCCATATACGAACATGTAGAGGACATGCCTGCTTTCAACCTCAACGAAACCAGGATAGCTTTCATGCTCAGCATGGACAAGTATGCACATTATCACTTACTGAACAAATCTACGACAAAATGTTTTTAAGTAGGTCAAGTTACTAATTAATGAGGTCCAAAAAGAAATAGCATAGAAAAATTCTAAATATGTGTGTAATGGATAACCGTAAGGCATGTTTTGTTGGTTTGATCTGCATGTTAGGTTTCATTACATGGCCATAGCTGACGATAAGAGAAGAAGCATGCCCCTCCTAGAAGATCGATCACCCTCAAGAAGCCAACAACTGGCCTACCCGGAAGCAGTCCTACTTGTGGATCCTGTGGAGCCAGAATTTAAAGGAGAAGTATGCCTTCCACTCTATTTTTCAAAAGATAAATCTTTGACTAGATCGGAAAAAGGGTTAGTTGAAGACAAATCTAGTTCAAACACTCTTGACTGTTGAATAAAAAAAAAAAAAAAACAAATCTTTTGTGGTGGGATAGATTGAGAAATTAACCCAAGTACAACCAAGTGTATTGTGTATGTCTAAATTATTTACTTGAGTTACACTAAGCAAGCTAAATTCAGTTTGAAAATGGGTTAAAATCTAGTTTGATTCTCAAGTTAAACAAATCAAACAGGTTATTTGAGTTCAATTCTAGTTTAATTCAGGTTAAATCGAATTTGATTCTCAAGCTACAGATCAAGTTTGGATGGATCTTCAAAACTCAAAACCTGAACCTAAACAATATCTCAATTCGAGATGAATTAAGTATAGTATTGTAAATATTTGTTCAAATACTGAGTATTTCGGATAGAACGGGTGAAGTTCGGATGGACCCACCACCCTTACCCGACTTTACACTAAAAAATCTTCTCCTAAGTTGCACTGTAATGTCTTGGCAATTGAACGATAGTATTTAATTGTGTTTACCATTGATTTCTTGATGGGCAGGTGGATGACAAGTATCAGTATTCGTGTGAGAACAAAGATAACCAGGTCCACGGGTTTATATGCTTTGACCCACCCGCAGGGTTCTGGCAAATCACACCCAGCAATGAGTTCAGGACTGGTGGCCCTCTCAAGCAAGACCTAACCTCCCATGTGAACCCAACAACTCTAGCTGTAGGTGACAAATAACCATCCTTAATACTACTACATTTTTTTTATCAGGAGAAATATTTCAACATTTGGGTTGCTAATGGGTGTCAAACTCGGATGGATTATCCGGATTAGAAGTTTACCCAATTGAATTCGAAATTTTTCATCTCGAGTTGAAATTCCATATTACACAACTGGAGGTGAAATTTGGGTCGAAATTCAATTAATTTGGTATCAGAAAACCCGAGACTCTAATCTGAATAATATTTGTATTTGAATTGGGTGTAGATTTTTTTGTCCAAATCCAACTGAGTAGTAAGTATTTGGGATTAGTTGCAAGTTGAACTGTCCAAATAGAAGCTAATTGTCGTAAGTATGATAAATTGTGCCTCAAATAGGTATCGATTACTCCGTACGATGCTACTAATCTAACCAATATCAATCAATTTGATACTCTCAGATGTTTGTAAGCGCTCATTATGGGGGAGAGGATGTGGTGATCAAATTTGGATCAGGCGAGCCATGGAAGAAAGTTTTTGGCCCAGTTTTTATCTATCTTAATTCTGTCTCGGATCAAAATGACGCACTTTCACTTTGGGACAACGCCAAAGAACAGGTTTGAAAATGAAATAATGAAAATGCATAACTTTTTTCCACCAAACACATATAACACAAGATATACTTTTCGATTGATAATCATTTTTCATCCATTGGTATTTAGATGAGGAAAGAAGTTCAAAGTTGGCCATACAGTTTTCCAGCTTCAGAAGATTTTCCACATGCTGATCAAAGGGGTACCATTAGAGGTAGATTATCAGTCCTCGACAGGTGATCTTTAACACCTTAATCTTTCGAGTGTGTGTATTGATTTGAAAGGAATGTGTCTTTCTTGTTAACATGGGATTGATTATCAACAAGGGGAAAATTCACTTATATTTCTTGGTGTACAAAGATAGGAAATTCTATGGTACCCAAAAAGAATTCGATATCAGTATCGTCGGTTATTATTTTTAATGGTAAAATAATAATTTTGAAAAAATAAATTACAATTGTTCAAGGGAAGGTCATGATTGATCAAAAGCATCTATGATTGATCAAGAACTCTCAATATAGATTATAGCATTCCATGATCGATATGTCCTTTGAATTTATAATTTATAATTCATAAAAAATTATAATGTAGCCTTAAAAAATTATAGTTTTTAGTTCAGTACAGTACTGCTGATTGTCTCGTAACCTTTTCCTACCAAGATTGGTTTTGGAAGAATGGCCACGGATCAAGTTTATTGCCAATATAAGTGGCTATTAAGGTTTTATCTCAGTCTGTATCTAGAGATAGACAATTCCTTAATGAATCACATCTATTCAACTTAAAATAGTGGTTTCATCTCATTTTTTGTAATAAATGTATAGATATTTCTTTTGTTTTTTTTTGTTTATGTTATTGATTAGGTATAACAGCAATGAAGCTATACCGGCAAATGGCGCTTACGTGGGGTTGGCTCTGCCTGGGGTTGCTGGATCATTTCAAAAAGAATGCAAGGTGATTTTAGGTTAAAGTTTCTAAGTACCATGTTATGCTAGACCATTAGTTTCAGAAAAATTGCACATCCTGTTCTTGAAGCGGAACGTCCCGATTTCGAAAATACATTATTGTATATATCAATTGATCAATCTAACAAAATATTTCTAAATACACAGTCATAGTTCAAATTATATTAATAAAAAATTAAATTGCTAATCAAATCTTCAAAAACAAATATATCTCCCAATTTTAACATTTATTTTATAAAAAACTTGGAATGTTACAATCCACCCTTCTTAAAATGAATTTTACCTCAAAATTCACATACTATAAGCTAATTATTTTTCTTACGCATTCTGACATCATATTCACCTTATACATTCTAGCAACAGAAACTTAGCAAACTCATTCCCCAAAGTATTCATGTAAGATCTGAAGCTTAAGTTGTGATACTACTCTATAACACCCCCGATTTCCCAGATACTTTATCATATATAATCCAACAAAATATTTCCAAATATACGGTCAAAACTCTAATTACATTAATAGCAAAATTAAATTGATAATCCAACTTTCAAAAAAAATACAAATACATCTCCCAATTTTAATATTTATTTTATAAAAAAATTTGAGATGTTACATGCAGTCAAAGGATAATACATCTTGATTAGATAATAATAATAATGTTGTGATTTTCATATTAGGGCTATCAATTCTGGACCAGAGCAGACGACCAAGGCCATTTCTCCATTAGCAAGATTCGTGCTGGCGATTACAATCTTTATGCATGGGTCCCTGGTTTTATTGGAGATTATCGATACGATGATGCTATTACCATCACTACAGGTCCTATATATTTATTCAATTCACCTTTGCTAAAGTTTCAAGTTCTTATATTTTATTTGAACATTCTGTTATGCACGTACAATGTAACACAGGTTGTAGTATTGATATGGATGATCTTGTATATGAGCCTCCAAGAAATGGTCCCACATTATGGGAAATCGGCGTTCCAGATCGTTCTGCTGCAGAATTCTATGTTCCTGATCCTGATCCAATGTATATCAATAGACTTTATATAAATCGTCCAGCAGACAAGTAAGTTTTCCTTGCAAAAATAGTTATAGGCAAAGACTCTTCTGTTCTATATAGTATTGTACTATCTATTGGTGGGTCTTTTCAACATAATAAGGAATCAGTCATCTTTTGTGGGTAGGTTTAGACAGTATGGATTGTGGGAAAGATACGCAGAACTATATCCTAATGAAGACTTGGTCTATACAATTGGAGAGAGTGATCATCGTAAAGATTGGTTCTTTGCTCAGGTTACCAGGTGCAGACTTTCACATGGGTTTTAATCTTCTTTCTTTTGTTCCAATAGAATATCGAAAAACTTTATGGTATCAGATTTGATACCATATCGAAAAAACTAAAAACAATGTAATTCAATCAAATAAAAATTATGATTGAATGAGGTTCAATAAAATGGAGTCGAGACCAAATCTTTGAGATCGATCCTAATCGCCCACATTTGATAGTAATTTGATTTGTTTGAATCTTAATTTGATGAAATTGTAATTTCCAAATATGAAATCAAAAAATAAATTTCAAGACTGTAGGTTTTATTAGAATTTTGGTGATGTAAATGCAGGAAAATAGGTGACAATGCATATAAGGCAACTACATGGCGAATCAAGTTCAAACTTGACAATATTGATCAAGCTGCTGGAACCTACACACTGCACTTAGCACTCGCATCTGCCAATTCCTCCGAATTGCAGGTGTGTATTTGTGAGAAAAAAGCCTGCAAAATGTCTAACCCTACACACCCACAAAGACAAATAGATCTAATTTCATCTAGCGTAGTTTTTTTTAATGTTCTTTAATGGTAGACCACCCATCGTGTAGTGATGGTGGTGGTGGAAGAGCCAGTTATACGTAGTAGTTCCCAAGCAAATTCGTGGTAGATAATCTACGTCCCACCATTTGTTTAGTCTATTTACTCTAGGAAATGACTATGTACCAATACATACTAAAAGTTACTATTCAGTTGGGATCAGTTACAATTAAAATTAAGTCAAATTACGACTCAAAAAGATAAGATATGATTCAATGGCATCAAATTACGATTCAAAAGATTGGGATCAATCTCAAATGATCCAACTGAGTTGTGATTTCACTCGATTGAATTATAACATTTAGTGGATTATTGAAAATAATAATATGAACTCTCTTTGTAGGTTCGGATCAATGATCCGGAGGCAAATCCTCCTCACTTTTCAAGTGGATTAATTGGGAGTGACAATGCAATTGCAAGGCATGGCATTCACGGGTTGTATTGGTTATTCAGTGTGGACATACAGAGTGCTCAACTCATGCAAGAAGATAACACGATATATCTCACCCAAGCAAGGGACACCACCCCTTTCCAGGGAGTCATGTATGACTATATCCGTTTGGAAGGCCCTCCATCTAGTAGTTCTTGAATAAGCTTTTTACTGTAATTCCAAGGAAACATGTTCTAATGATATTTTCAATATGTTTACAATACACATTACCACTATTTTTCTTTAGTTTAGTGGCAAAATTAACATACATAACAAAAGTGAATTTAATTTGATTAAAAAAATAACGTCCATTGTCCAACAATTCCATCTATACCAAGATTTTGGAGAGAGAAGTGACGAGCAATGTAATACCCAATACAGGTATGTGTTGGATATTTTTTTTTAATAAATAAATAAAAATAGAGGAAGTTATTTAGGAAATTTAAAATTGGTTGTAGGCTAATATGTTAAGATTAAACTAAAATTTTAAGAAATTAGAGGAACTTAAGTGATATTAAAGGAAGATAATGATCGTGTCATATAAATAGATTGACTGCCCTATTTGCCTCGTATATTATCAGTGTTTGAGCTGGAAGGAGCAGACGGCTGAGAGAAAAAAACAAGAGAGAGCCAAAGAGAAAGTAGAAGGAAGAATAAAAAGAAAAAAAAAAGTGGACTCATCAAAGGTATGAATTTATTAATTATTGGTAGGGTTGTAAGTTATTCAATTATATAGTATTAAAATTACCATAAATAGTGATAAGAAATACTGTTATATATATATATATGTTCATGGTGAAGGATAATGAGGTATATATAAATAGGTTTTATTGGAAGTTATAAAGAATTGATTTAATATTTTTAAAGAATTGATTTTACATAGTATAGATTTATGGTTTTTGAGGCCTTTAAAGAATTGATTTAATGTCTAACAAAACAAAAGAAAAATAAAGAAGGAAGAAACCAGAATGTTACAGACGGCTGGATCGAGGTTGAGGAAGATAAAGTTTTGGAAATTATGAAAACTCTCCCCTTAATTTTAAGTAGTTTTATTTTGATCCCTAGATTTTGATAAACTCAATTTTTGACTACTATGAAACTTGATAATTTATAAAACTGGCCCAGTATGTTTGAAACAAATATGATTATGTCAAAACAGCCCCCGAGTCTTGAAAAATTTCTGAAATTTTGAAACGACCCTTAAAAATTTCGATTAAGTGTTTAAATATCAATAGTTACTCTAATAAATTAAATTGAGGTGGTATTATTGGAAAATGGATCTCTAGAACCTTAAATACTATTCTGAAAAATGTATGGCAGGCCCGAAAACAGAAAATTCGTTTTAAAAAAATTATACTTTGACCCCAAAAATTTTAAAAATTATGATTTGACCCCAGAACTTTAAAAAAATTTTCCAAACAGTCCAGAATAGTTTCATACGCTGTTACCTCATATTATAAAGGATATTTATATGTACAATATATATTGAGTATATATTAAAGAGTGGGAAATATAAAATTAAATATAGAATTGTGAAACGACGAAATTAGAAAAAAGGGATTAATTGTTATATGTTATTTTGGATTAGGTGGTGATTGCATTGAGGTTGGGAAAGAGTGCTTTGAATTAGATTTTGGAAATCAATGTGAATAGTTTACTACTTCTTTTGGGAGAATTTTCTATATTCAATGTGCGGATGTGTGCGTGTGAATTTTTCATATATATAATATATGTTGATGTTTGGGGTTGCAATTGTGAATTCTTATACATGCGAATTTAAAAAACTTATGAGATGATTTTATATCATTGCTTAAATGTATTTTGGTGATGAAAAGAAAATTTTATGTGCGTTGAGACTAAAACAACTGTTTTAGTGTGTGTTGAAATCATGTTTTATGAAAAGGGGACTGGGTTACCAGGTCTAAATGGTAACGAGATTGTATACCGGCGTAGTCGGTATAGAGATGTGCACATAGGAGCCAGTTATCAGTATAGTGATAACAAAAGATGGGGTCAGTCATCAAGCTAGTTAGGACAAGATATGGGGTCAGGCTAGTGGTAACAAACATGATTTGACAAGTGTATTTGAGATTGAATGTGTGTGTGAGTGTTTTGAGCTATAAATGTCATTTTTTTTGTAAAGTTATTATGATCATGAGATCATTTTGTTTACATGGTTATGTGAAAGGGATTGGGGTACAATTTATTGTATTTATGTATTTAACAAAGTTTATTTCTATGTATATGAAATGTGGGATTTATTTTCAAACCTCAGTAGAGGTGGTTGCTACTCACGGGCCTTTGTGCTCATCCAAATATTTAACATTTTTCAGGTGAGGATCAAGAGGAGGTGTAAGTCCTTGAATAGGCAAGGGATTAGAAGAATCGAAAATTTATTTTATTGTAGGTCTTCAGGAATAAATATTTTTTTTATAATTTTGAGACAAGTATTCGATTGTTTTGAGAACAATGTTGTTTTTGCTTAGAGTAGTGAACCTTATGGATTAATTATTGTTTTACATGAGTTTAGTAATAATGTCGGTGATGTTAGTTTATTTCTCTGGTATTCATTAGGTCGGTGAAAAAAATCACTTTATTATTTGTCTTCTACTGTATTTTGTATTAATCATGCACAGGGATGGTTGGTTAAGGTCTTGGTGGCCGGTCTGTTGCTCACCCTATGTGATCCGGGATAGGGGTGTGACAAGAGTGGTATCAGAGCATAGGTTTATGAATTACCAGAGGATTAGGCTAAATCTTAAGAATTATTTAGGGTTTAATTGATTTGGATTGAGAGATATGGAATGATGATACTATTATCTAGTATTATTGCATTGGTGACTAAGACAAATTAGTTTATTTTTTTTTATTTTGTAGAAAGTATAGATGGCTGCAAGAAAGAAAGGTAAGGGTGCTGCAAATTATAGGGCTAACACTAATGACGTTTCAGGGCTTGCAAATGATGAACCACCACTGAATGTCTATAGGGATATTGAGAAGGTCTTGCAGGGAATCACAAAGATCCTTGAAGGGCCGAAGGGTCAGAAGGAACTCAACATTGAGGAGTTTAGGAGGATGGCACCTGCTTTCACAGGGACTACTACCCCTACAAATGCAAAGAGTTGGATTATGAATATTGAGAAAATTCTAGAGGTCTCGAGGTGTGATGACGGTAAGAAAGTGGCATATGCAGCCTTTATGTTTAAAGATGAAGCTGAACATTGGTGGAGGATGGAAAAGGAAATGAAGAGATATCTGACTACTCTAATGACTTGGGAGAAGTTCAAGATTGGATTCTTGGAGAGATATTTTCCACAGGTAGAGAAGGATCGTTTGGCACAAGAGTTTATGAATTTGGCTCAGGGAGGCATGACAGTTGGTGAGTATGAGGAGAAATTTACAAAATTAGCAAGGCATGTCATGCACATGGTAGCAGATGAGAGACATAAAGTAAGGAAGTTTGAAAGAGGTCTGAAGTGGAGCATTAAGAAGAAACTGATTGCCTTGGAACTACCAACGTATCAAGAGGTTGTTCGCAAGGCTCGAGTTTTGGAGGGCAATGAAAAGGAAAGGGACAGGGAAAGGGAAAAAAATAAGAGAACAGGCTCAAGAGGTGACTCTAGGGGTGGTTTCCAAAATTTCAAGAAAAGTAGGCAGAGTACTTCATCATCTGGGTCTTTTGCACCAAGATCTACAGAGCAACAGGGCGCAGACAGCTAGAAAAGTGTCAGAAGTGTGGGAGATTCCATGGGGACAAGCCGTGCTATGGAATTAATTGGGAACAACTTCTTTGCTTCCATTGTGGCAAGTCAAGACACTCAGCAAAGAATTGTTGGAGTGCTCTTGGAAACAAACAAGCTAGTGAACAGACGGAGGTGACATGTTTCAAGTGCAACCAACAAGGACACATTGCAAAGTTTTGTCCCCAACCAGTGCAGGGATTAGTAGGCAAACCCCCAGCTAAGACAGATGGTACATCAAAACAGGGTCAACAAAAACAAGGGCAGCAAAAGGAACAAAGGTTTGGGAGAGTCTATGCAATGACACCAAAGAGCCCACAATATTCTAATTCTGTAGTCTCAGGTACTTTACTTATTTGTGAGCATGCATTTAAAGTACTTATTGATCCAAAGTCTACACGTTCTTTTGTATCTCCTAGAGTAGCAATGAGATTAGCTGTTGAACCCAAAGCACTTGAGTTTGATTTGATTGTGACTACTCCCACTAGTGGTTCTAAGTTAGGAGATGTCGTGTACCCCGGGTGTAGGGTCCACATTGAGGATAATCAATTATTAGTTGATTTAATACTCTTAGACCTTAAGGGTTTTGACGTAATATTAGGTATGGACTGGTTATTTGCGCATCATGCAACAGTTGATTGTTTTGAAAAGAGAGTTGTGTTTTATCCTCCTAATCATCCAAAATTTAGTTTTGAGGGGACAAGGATTATTTCTTTTCCCAACCTTGTCTCTGCAGTACAAGCTCAAAGATTGTTGAGGAAATGTTGTCAGGGATACATTGCTAACATTATAGAAGCAAGAAATGAGGGGTTGTCTCTTGAGGAGATACCAATAGTAAGGGAATTTTCAGAAGTATTCCCGGATGTCCTACCTGGGTTGCCACCTGATAGAGAGATTGATTTTGCTATTGACCTGGTACCTGGTACCGATCCTACCTCTAAGGCTCTTTATCGTATGACACCAGTGGAGCTTAGAGAATTGAAGGTGCAACTTCAAGAGTTGTTAGATTTGGGGTTCATTCGGCCTAGTGTGTCACCATGGGGCGCACTAGTATTGTTCGTGAAAAAAAAGATGAAAGCATGAGACTTTGCATTGATTACAGGGAGTTGAACAAAGTAACCATCAAGAATAAGTTTTCTCTCCCCCGCATTGATGATTTGTTTGACCAACTACGAGGTGCTAAAGTATTCTTGAAGATTGACCTTCGAACGGGTTACCACCAGTTGAAGATAAAGGTGGAGGATGTGCCTAAGACTGCTTTTCGTACCCGTTATGGACATTATGAGTTTTTTGTGATGCCATTTGGGCTAACTAATGCACCAGCAGCCTTTGTGGATCTCATGAATAGGGTGTTTAAGCAATACTTGGATCAATTTGTAGTGGTATTTATTGATGACATTTTGGTGTACTTGAAGAGTCCTGAAGAACATGAACAACATTTAAGAATTGTTCTACAGACTCTTCAGGATCGAAAGATTTATGCCAAGCTCAAGAAATGTGAGTTCTGATTGACTAGTGTATCATTTTTGGGACATATGATTTATGATGAAGGAGTGTCAGTGAATCCTCAAAAGGTGGTAGCAGTTAAAGATTGGCCTCGACCGACGAATGCTACTGAGGTACGTAGTTTTTTGGGTTTGGTAGGGTATTACAGGAAATTTGTCGAGATTTTCTCCAAAATTGCCATTCCACTGACCCGATTGACCCAGAAGAATGTAGTTTTTCAGTGGACTGATAAATGTGAAAACAGTTTCAATGACTTAAAGGAAATGTTGGTGTCTGCTCCAGTTCTTACTATACCTGCAGATAATGGTGGGTATGATATCTATTGTGATGCTTCGGGGAAAGGGTTAGGTTGTGTATTGATGCAACAGGGGAAGGTTGTGACTTATGCTTCTAGACAGTTGAAACCTTATGAGCAGAATTACCCAACACATGATTTAGAGTTGGCAGCTGTTGTGTTTGCACTGAAGATATGGAGGCACTATTTGTATGGGGAGACATGTGAAATATATACAGATCATAAGAGTCTTAAGTATTTATTTACACAAAAAGAGCTGAACATGAGACAACGAAGATGGCTAGAGTTAATCAAAGACAATGATGTGAATTTTCACTATCATCCAGGAAAAGCAAATTTGGTGGCAGATGCACTAAGTAGAAAGTTTACAGGGAGTATGACCTCTTTTCTTACTCAGCAAAAGCAACTTGTGAGGAATCTTGAAGAAGCAAAGGTTGAGGTGGGGATATTTGAGACTAATGTTTTTGTAGCAAACTCATAAGTTCGGCCTACCTTGCTAGATCGAATAAAGGAGGCACAATAGAATGACCCGAATTTGGTGAAGATTCTAGAAGAAATAGAGCGAGGTGAGAAGACTGATTTTTGTGTGGCAGATGGAGTGTTGAGATTTAGAGATCGAGTATGCATACCTAATGACCCATAGATCAAGAAACAAGTGATGGAGGAGGCCCATTACTTTCGTTTCACAATTCATCTATGAAGTACAAAGATGTATTAGGACTTGAAAGGGATATTTTGGTGGAATAATATGAAGAGGGAAGTGGCTGACTATGTGTCTAGGTGTTTGACATGTCAAAAAGTCAAAGCAGAACACCAAAGACCAAGAGGATTATTGCAACCACTTCCTATTCTTGAGTGAAAGTGGGAGCACATTACTATGAATTTTGTGAGTGGGGCTACCTAAGACCCTGAGTGGACTTGATTCTATTTGGGTTGTGGTGGACAGATTGACAAAGTCCACACACTTTTTGCCTGTGAAGACTACTTATCCCTTGTAGAAATTTGCTAAACTTTATGTAAAGGAGATTGTGAAATTGCATGGGGCCCCAGTGTCGATTGTTTCAGATAGAGACCCTCGATTTGTCTCAAGGTTTTGGGGTAGTTTACAAAAGGCTATGGGCACCGAGTTGAGATTTAGTATAGCTTATCATCCACAGATAGATGGACAGTCGGAGAGAGTTATTCAAATATTGGAAGACATGTTTCGTGCCTGTGTGCTTGACTTAAAGGGTTCTTGAGAAGAACATTTACACTAGTTGAGTTTGTTTATAAATAACAACTTTTCAAGCTAGCATTGACATGTCACCGTATGAGGCTTACATGGGTGAAAATGTAGATCGTTAATTTGTTGGGTTGAAGTCGGGGAAAGAAAGATATATGGGCCAGAGATAGTACAAGAGACCACAAATAAAGTACAGTTGATTCAGGAAAGCTTCAGGTTGCTCAAAGTAGATAGAAAAAGTTATGCGGATAATCGGATAAGAGACTTAGAATTTCAAGAAGGTGATCATGTATTCCTAAAGGTGTCACCTTGGAAAAGGGTAGAGGTAAGATTTGGTAAAAAGGGGAAGTTGAGTCCAAGGTTATATTGGACCCTTTGAGATTCTAGAAAAAGTCGGTGCAGTAGCTTATAGGCTTGCCTTACCACCAGAGTTGGCGAGTATCACAATGTTTTCATGTATCATTGCTTAGGAAATACATGTCAGATCCATCGCATGTAATTGAGGTGGA
>CAUOFW020005930.1:0-25599 GCA_963454935.2 Ilex paraguariensis
GGAGAAGGCAACTAATTTATTCATTTTTGTTTTGATGGCTTGATGAAATACAAGTCAAGGTGGAGATTTTTTATGAGTGTCTTGTATTCTGATCTTAATAGGAAACTGATTTAAATTTTGTTTTCCTTAGAGATTTGAAAAAATATGGATGTCTTGAAATTTTATTTCAGGTCAAAGACAAATTAGAAATCCTATTTTATTAGGAGACAAAATATTTTGAGTTTATAAATAAATTATAGACCACATAGTTTCTTTTGAATTTTTATCCAAATTCGGAGGATTTTGACCCCTAATTTTGAGTATCCATGTTTGTGGTTCTATTCTCTAGGTTAGAGAATTTTGTCTAATTTTCCTTTATAGATAGTGAAAATTTGTCGCTGCGCTTCGCCCGTAGATGTAGGCTTTCGAGCCAATTCATCTAAATTTTTTTATTTTGTTCTGTTTATTTATTTGTGACTTTTGTTCATAACAATATTTTAATTTACATTTCTCCAACATTACAGATTGTTATTGATTTAAATTTTTTTATTTTTGGAAGGCAAATTAATGCTATTTTCATGTAAGGAAACAATATTATGGACAATGGATCCTAAAATAAATTCTTGAAGTTAAGATGAAATAAAAACTCTTTGATTCCAAATAAAGCTGCATGTATGCACTATAAATAGACATGGAACATATACAACCCTCCATACTACTACAAACAAAGCTTTCTCACAAGTCATCTACTGGTTACCTCTTTCCAAAAAGATGGCCAGAAGTCTCAAGTGTAGTCTCACTCTTTTCCTGGTTTTTCTGTTGTTTGGCTCTTCATTTGTCGAAGCTCGTCCACTAGATGTTTCTAAGCCTCCAAACAACATTGAGGAAGCAATGGAGGAAGTCTTGGAAGGTTCGAATTTTGAAGTTAGCAAAACTAAAGGCACAACAACTGCTCTAACCCTAGTGCAGATTAAGAAGGCTGGCCCGAGCCCTCCGGGACAGGGACATCATCAATTTTCACATGGACCACCTCCACGCCCTGGTCATGGAAATTGATTAGTTTTGTTATTTCTTATACTGCCATGCCCATTGATTCCATAGGTAGCTATAAGTTTATTGTGTCTCTCTCTGTCATGCCATGAAACTCGTACTTTTTCAGATATTAATGAAACGAGGCATTGTCTGATTATCTGTACTAGTTACCATATATTTATTTATCATCTCAAAAATCTAATTTGTTAAACTTGGCCTTCTGACATTGATACTTTTGTCTTAGGCAAGTGAAGTGACCTCCATGAAAAAAAAGACGTTAATAGAGTCATAGAAAATCTCGGAAGAGGCAAATTGTCAGCAAGTTAACTAGTTCATGATTGTCAGTAGTAAAAAATTTCGTTCTTTTTAAGAATACCAAAACGTTCTCTAGTTAAGTTCCCATAAAATTTTCTTATTTAATGGTAAACATGCAATAAGTTTGAGGAATAGAATAACATCGTTCACATAATCAACTTCCAATAACTTTTTTCTCATATTAATTTATACTTCCATGCATTGTACAGCAAACAAGCTTTCTCTAACCTCCTTCCAAAGAGAGCTGGAAGTCTCAAGCGCCTCACCCTTTTCACCATTTTTCACCCTTTCAACTGCTTATTTTTCTTGAACGAAGCTCGACAACTCAACTGCTGCTCAATCCCATAGCCCTGGGAAGGTGACTTGGGTTTTCTTGGAAGTTGTGGTTAAATTATGATTAATTTTTTGAGTTGGGCTTCTTGTTATGCCGATTTCTGAGGGGATATCAATGGAAACCACACAGTTTTACATATGAAAAAACATAGTTTTGTATATAAATGATATCGTTTTGAGGGACAATATCCTGCTGTATAACCGGGGATTCGGACTCGAAATTAACAAAGATGAAGAAAGATGAGAGCTGTTGTCGAGTTCTAGATAATGTTTTTTCTTATGTTGGAGCCCCACAATTTCTGGCACTTCCCAGGGATTTATTGCATAGAGAGACAGGGAAAAGGATTAAAGTTGTCTTTGTAATCACTTAGATCAACATCCATCTAATGTACAAGTGAATAGAACATGTTTCTGACTCATCTGAGGATTAAGTCACGCCTTACAATGCTATTGAAACATAATAGCATTGAAACAATTATGTTATTGAAACATAATTTGTTACTCTAATTCACTGTAACATTATTTATTGACATAATTTGTTGACTTACTTCATTAAAACCTTTAGATTAATTACAGACCCCCATCAAATATTAGAACTTGGTCTTAATCCAATGATTTCTATAAAGATACATCATTATATCAATAAATCAGGTCAAATTTTTATGTTGAAATAATATTACTCTTTCAAAAAAAGAGAAAGAAAACAAGAGACCTTTTTGCATGGGGCAAGTTGTTTGGGTTAGGAGGTTCCATTGTTAATTAGGCTTTGCCCAGGCCAATTTGGGTCCTCCTAGTATTCTCTGTCGCAGAAATATTTTCCAAACTAGAATCATCATAAGATCTCATGGCCAAGGTTCGTCCATAGATTATTACTTTCGCATCTTTGGTACCTAACTTTAATTTTTTTTAGGCAGAAACTTAAAAAATGTCTTATAAGAAAAAAAATGTGATTCTTACTTAAAGCATCCCGGAACAGTGTTGGGCTAATATCTGGACATTGGAGCAAAAAGCTGACCCATCCTCTAGACTTTCCAGGCCGAGCTGCCATGGCCACCTCTAACAGAGTGAGGATGAATACAAAAAACTTGCTATGCAATTGGGGTGGTATGGTTCAAAAATACAAAACAATTAACCTAACACAATCCATATCCAGATTCGGTATCACTTATCCTAAAACTAATGCCTAGTAGATCCTTCGATACCCAATGAAATTGGGGTCTAAAGGAAAATTTATAAATAAAACCATATTAATATTTAATATAATAATAATAATAATAATATTAAATATTAAATTGTATTCATTTGAAATATATATTTTTTGTTTTTCAATTCGAAATGAGTAAATAAAAATTAAGTTGTGACATTTTAATTTTTTTTTTCATATATCATTCTCGATAAACAATACAACTAAATCATTTATAGATTTCTATTTATGGGTCTTATTTATTAAACATAAAATTTTCTAATTGAGTTATATTCTTATGGGGTCTTTTTGTTAGGACTAAACACGTTATAAATGCAAAATTTTGATATGGAATATTAATACACTCATAAATTTGGGACCTTCAATCTGAGTGGGGGCCTAAGCCTAGAGCGTAGTAGTTGGGCTGCCCCTGCTTGGATAAGGTTGATGTTTTTATTTAAGTTACTTCTTGAATTGTGATCATAATACTTTAGTTATTGTCAATCTCCAAAACATCTTTGGTTGAATGTTCACATCTAATTCATTGTCTGAACTTTTTACATTCACTCCCAAAAATTAAACTTCCGATCATCTGCTATAGTCAGCCTCACGTCCCTATAATACCGTGTGATCGATTGTTGAGCTTCAGCTGTTAATAAAAAGAAGCATTGGTTGATAATCTGGCAAAGTGATTGGACATTTGCGATTGTCAACAACAATATCTAAAAGCTTTTGGTACTTTTAACCTTTTACTACCCTATCTAAAATAATTCTCAACCATTCATCTCGTTTTATGTTATTTATAATCATTAATTGCAAAAATTAAGAACACGGTGTATGTTAATTCATAATGTGTTTGTGCTTTGATACATAAGCAAATGATTATTGTTTTATATCTCTGTTACTATTGTGTCACTTAACTGTTCAAAGATCGATCGTTCTTACTTGACGCAGTGGCCATTTTTTACCTGATGTAATATAACAAGCCCAAATGTTTCACATGCGTTGGGTAGTCCATCTTCAAATGTTTGAAATTGAGAAATACGAGTTAAGGAGGCTAAAGAGTCTTCCGGTAGTGTAAACGTGCAGATTTTGTGGGATGTGAGGTATGTACAAGTAAATTATCCATAGAAATTGAAGAACACAGGAGGTTCAGTAGTTCATTAGTTGAAAAGTTTAACTAGTTCATTCTAATAGAATCTTTCGCTCTTAGGATATGTATTGCTTGGTAAGGAAGAAAACAGTTACAGCATTTTGACATGCAATTACTCATATCCCTTGGTACAAGGCAAGGGTTTGCCTATTTATATTAACTAATAGAATAGTCCTCAAGCAATCATGGGTTAGTACCCTTGTTTGTTAAGATGTAGGAAGAAATATATAGTCGTTAAAAGTTACATTTCCTTAATCATGACATGACATTCTAGAAGGTGGTGACATGATATTTACTCTTTGGGTAGGGTTTGATGTTGTGCTTTACTCTTTATAACTCTTCTTCTTGTGGATTAAATTGATTTAGACTAGTCAAGCTTGTTTGGAAATAATTGAACTGGTTTCAATTGTGACCGAGCTGGACTGTCTTGACCCCTTACTTGCGGGTCGATTGCTTGGTACCTAGAGCTAATGATCCCTCTGCTATGCTGCCAATCTGTCTTATATGACGATTTTAATCTTGGTATCATCAAATGACATTTACATTTAAAGGTATGATTGTGTGTATTGTCAAACATGCCCACTAGGTGACGGAACGTAGTTGGACTCCCCATTAATTTTAAAAAATTCAAGTTTCAATAGTAGTCGCTCTCACATAACATATTAACCTCTACAATTTTAGATTGAGGGTCTACCTTTTGTCTCTAAATTACCTGCTTCCCTTATTTGGATTGGGTACAATTAGGCCTGTTAAAATTCAACATGATATAATTAATCGAAACAAATTAAGTGGGTTTGGGTGAGACCTTAACGAATTCGGGTGATAAACGAATTGATATGATTAACACGTTTAATAAACAGGCCGTGTTCGGGTGAGATATGTCAATCCGTTTACGCGTTCAAATAAAATTAATATAATAATAAATTAATAATTATTTTTAAAAAATTAACCAAAAAAATTTTTTTAGTGACAACCACGTAGAAAATATATAAAATTATATTTCCCTAACCCTAATCTAATTTTTTCATCGTTGAACGGCTGAAGCCTTGTTGCGTCTCCACTCTTCTGCTCCTCTTTTTCTCTCTCCCTCTTGCTCGACAGCAACTCAGCAAGCTGCAAACAGTTGTTGTCTTGGACTCTTGGGCCAGGCTGAGTCGCTGACCACGAAGACTTCGAGCAAAGACATTTCAGATCTTAGACAAGTGAAAATAGGTACTAAATCTCTGTTATACCCTTGTGTTTGTTTTGTGTTTTTTATGTTTATGATGGCTGATCTGAAACGGGGTGTATTTTGTTTTGGTGGGTTTTTGTTTGTTTTGCCGGACTTGTTCTGTAGTAGTGTGTTTTGGGGGTTTTCACATAAAGTGTGTTTTGGAGGTTTTCACATAAAGCGATTTTTCTACCTCTTCTTGTTCTTGCGAGGGCCTCTTACTTGATAAAACTTTGTTTCTGAGAGAGAAATCCACTGTTTTATCTTTATCATTATTTTCTCTAGGCTTTTTATTTTCATTTTCCTTTCTTCCAAACACAATTTTCTAGGTATTTTTTAGTGGTTCTGGGTGTTGGGTTGAGGGGTTCAGTTTCCTTTCTTCCAAACACAATTTCTAACTCAATTTTTTGTTTTCTATTATGGTGTTGGGTGTTCGGGGTTGCTGAGAAAATACAAGGAAGATCAAGGGTGGGTGTTCTGGAGATTTGATCTATTCTGGTGTTGGTTGTTTTGGAGTTTTGATCTCTTTCACAAGATTTTGTGAATTATGGAATATGGCAATTTTATGAATCATAAAATTTGTGGTTGTTTGACATTGTAATTTGTAATATGATTGTTATTTGGTGTAATTGTGTTATTTCGGATTATATTTATGAATTGTAATATGCTTGTTGATAGAATTTGGTTATTTTGGATTGTAGTTTGTACTTTGTAATATGGTGTAATATCTCTAAATATCACATTTATTTGTGTTAGTTTGTTAGGTTTATAAAGTTATATAGCATTTTTAAATAAATGGATAAATGAGTCAAACAGGTGGTTTATCGTGGTAACCCGACCCGACCCTACCCAACCTGACTCGTTTAAAATTAGACATGTTAAACTAGTCGTATCGTGTTATCCATTTATTAAACGGTTTGTGTTAGATTTTTTACCCGTTTATTAAACGAGTTGTGTATAAGTTTACATGTTTTTTACCCGTCACCTGTTTAACCCGACACGTTTGACACCCTTAAATACAATTTCTCATGACATTAATGATTAAAGAATCTTTCAATTAGATTGAAATTTGTTGTGTGTCTTATTTCCAGTTCCAGTAAGAAATTGATTTAAACTTTGTTATCTTTAGAGATTTAGAATGGTGGATGCCTTAGAATTTCACTTCGAATAAAAGACCAATTAGAAATCCTATTATATTAGGAGATAAAGTATTTTGTGTCTATAAATAGATTATAGATCACTCAGTTTCTTTTGAACTAGATTTTGACCTCCAAATTTGGGCATCCATGATCCATGTTTGGCTGTATTCTCTAGGTTAGAGGATTTTGTGTAATATCCCTTTGTTAATAACAAAGCTTTGAAGCTACGCTTCACCCATGGATGTAGGCTTTCAAGCTGATTTACATAAATTTGTGTTCTGTATTTTTCTATTTTGTTTCATTTGATTTGTGTGTGGCCTTTGTTCATAATAAACTGATATCAGAGTTTCGGTTACGAGTTGGCTACAACAAAATTTTATGTAAAAAAATTTGGTGTTTAGAACAGTTTTACTCTATGGTGAACTCAGATATATATATCGTTGCTTTGACAGAATGATTTTACAAAAACTCTTAATCAAACATTATGATTGCCACTAATAGAGATTCACGAGATTTGTGGATGCTTATTAGTTGCCACTAATATTTGCTATTCTAGAGAAGACAATAGGTTTTATTCACTTTTGTTTTGGTGACTTGGTAGGCATACAAGTCAAGGTAGAGATTTATTATGGATGCTTATAATATTTGTATTCCTTCACGAGATTTGTGGAGAAGGCAACTATATCATTCGTTTTTGTTTTGATGGCCTGATGGAATACAAGTCAAGAATACAAGTCAAGGGGGAGATTTTTTATGAGTGTCTTGTATTCCAGTTCTAATAGAAAATTGATTTGAATTTTGTTCTCCTTAGGGATTTAGAAAGATGGATGTCTTGAAATTTAGATCAAAGACAAATTAGAAATCCTATTATATTAGGAGACAAAGTATTTTGAGTTTATAAATAAATTATAGACCACAAAGTTTCTTTTAAATTTTTCTCCAAATTCAGAGGATTTTGACCCTCAATTTTGAGTATCCATGTTTGGTTCTATTCTTTAGGTTAGAGAATTTTGTCTAATTTTCCTTTATAGATAGTGAACATTTGTCGCTGCGCTTCGGCCGTATATGTAGGCTTTCGAGCTAATTCATCTAAATTTTTTTATTTCGTTCTGTTTATTTATTTGTGACTTTTGTTCATAACAATATTTTAATTTACATTTCTCTAACATTACAAATTGTTATTGATTTATTAGAGTTTTTATTTTTGGAAGGCAAATTAATGCTATTTTCATGTAAGGAAACAATATTATGGACAATGCATCCTAAAATAAATTCTTGAAGTTAAGATTAAATAAAAACTCTTTGATTCCAAATACAGCTGCATGTATGCACTATAAATAGACATGAAACATATACAACCCTCCATAGTACTACAAACAAAGCTTTCTCACAAGTCATCTACTGGTTACCTCTTTCCAAAAAGATGGCCAGAAGTCTCGAGTGTACTCTCACCCTTTTCCTGGTTTTTCTGCTGTTTGGATCTTCATTTTTCGAAGCTCGTCCACTAGATGTTTCTAAGCCTCCAAACAACATTGAGGAAGCAATGGAGGAAGTCTTGAAAGGTTCGAATTTTGAAGTTAGCAAAACTAAAGGCACAACAACTGCTCGAACCCTAGTGCAGATTAAGGAGACTGGCCCGAGCCCTCCGGGACAGGGACATCATCAATCTCCACATGGACCACCTCCAAGCCCTGGTCATGGAAATTGATTAGTTTTGTTATTTCTTATACTGCCATGCCCATTGATTCCATAGGTAGCTATAAGTTTATTGTCTCTCTCTCTCTCATACCATGGAGCTCATACATTTTCAGATATTAATAAAACGAGGCATAAGTTGATTATCTGTACTAGTTACCATATATTTATTTATCATCTCAAAAATCTAGTTTGTTAAACTTGGCCTGACGTTGATACTTTTGTCTTAGGTGAGTGAAGTGACCTCCATGAAAAGAAAGACGCTAATAGAATCATAAAAAATCTCGAAAAAGGCAAATTATCAGAAAGTTTCTAACCGACTGGTTTATGACTGGCAGTAGTAAAAAATTTTGTTCTTCTTAAGAATACCAAAACATTCTCTAGTTAAGTTCCCATAAAGGTTTCTTATTTAATGGTAAACATGCAGAAAATTTGAAGAATAGAATAACATCGTTAACATAATCAACTTCCAATAAACTTTTTTCTCATTAATTTATACTTCCATACAATAAACAAGCTTTCTCTAACCTCCTTCCAAAGAGAGCCGGAAGTCTCAAGCGCCTCACCCTTTTCACCATTTTTCACCTTTTCAATTGCTCATTTTTCTTGAACGAAGCTCGACAACTCAATTGCTGCTCAATCTCATAGCTCCGTAAAGGATTCTATCAAGATGGTCTTAGGTGATTTGAATATGGAAGCTAGTAAAACTGAAGGCAAAATCACTGAGGGCTTGTTTGTTACAAGGGTTTGGGCGAGTCTATAGAGGAGGTTTAAAAAAATAGTTCAATCCATTGTCATAGTCCATGTTTGGATGCTCTTTTAAGACTTGAGATTTAAACAGACTCAGATTCTCTCAAACCCATGTATAAGGGTTTCATCAAAATCAGTCCAATCCTTCACCCAAATTCCATCCAAACATGCTATGAGGGAAAGGGATATGAATCTGCAAGTGCCCTTACCCTAGGGCAGATTATGGAAATCACCCAAGCCCTCGTGGCGCGGGACACCAAACTCCGCCACCCCTGCTTTTTGAAAATAGTTTTGTTGATTCTTACTAACATGCCCGTTGATCCCCATGGGCAGCAGTCAACTCATTTTGTGTTTGTAATACCATGGAATCTCTTGCTCAATTTCAGAGATTGATTAAAAGAAGCATCATTGATTATATCTCTTACATTTAACATTTATGTTAAATGATCAAAGGCCACAAATAAATAATAACGAAACGTCGCGGTTCGACTCAACAAGTATGTGTCCCCGAACAAAGCACAGCGACAAGATCTTATTATCAAATGTTAGAGGTTATAAAATTCTTGAAACCAAAAGAAGGAGAGAACTTCCACCTGCTTTATTCTAATAAGACAATATTTATTGAATTAATAAAATAGAGCAAGACCCAATTTTTTTGAAGAGAAGTCATCAACTTCGTCCTTGTTGAGAGCAACCTGTTGAACACCTCTCCTAATTTTCAAGTCTCTGGACAAACGGAAGAGAATTTCTTTTAAGGGTTGGCACCACTAAAGTCAAAATCCAAGCAAGTTCAACTAGGACATAAAAACCTATTGACCCATTCAACCCAAAAAACGTGTCCTGCACATTGCTAAACTATAATTGAGATAGTTTCTAACCCAAACATTTATACCACTGTCGTGATTAGTCCTCTGCTCTGACCCAATTCCATTGGAGGCTGGAAAAAGGACACTCTTTCAGAAAATTCCACCTGAATGATTATTCTCATGTGACTTAGGTTATTTTTTATGAAAGCTCGTTTTGAATTATTTTCTAAGTAAGGTTAGGCAGAACCGTTGTTGCCTGATGGGAACTTCTCCCATATTGCTATCAATGTCTTCATGTCGCACGACCTATCCCAATTAACTAATTGACGGGCTTGTTGCAAGAAAAAGTAGTCGAATGACTAGACGAAGAATGTTATGAGGTGCAGGTAGTGATGAAGAAAGTTGGCCAACAAACCGATCATTCCTTATCAAAGGCCCAGCAAAAGACGTAACTACGTACCTCGGCCTCGAGATGAACTCCGGTGTTGAGGACCGAAGATTGGAAATTCAACCAATCGAGCTTCGTTTGATCTTCCAGAAGCGGAAGTTGAATCAATTGCAGGTTATAATGTAGAATATGCACGAGATACAACCCTCCTATTCTCAATTGGCCGCATGAGAAATCCTCCATATAAAAAATTCAAATAGACTTGAAATACAAGTCATTAATAACAATTTATTTGTTTGCCATCCTTAAAAAACCATGACTTTTTAGATTTGGCCTTGGGACATTAGTACTTTTGTTTTGTGATATACTAATAACATGGCAAAGGTTTTGTGAAAATGGGGTAAGGGGATTGGTAGTTTTTAAGTTTTTTAGATTCGTCATAGCTAGAAGTTCATGTCTGTGGCAAATGTAAAGTAACATTATGGTTAATGAAGTGTACAATATTCGACAAATACACATGACCACCAATCTCCTTAAGCTTGTATCTTTCAATTAACAGTATAGATTCATGATGACTTTCGGCGTCACTAAACATCTTGTTTCTTTCTTGTAGTACTGAAAATTTATATATTAACAGGTTGGTCAATAAGAGATGAATATTCCACCCAGAAGACTTCCGCCATTAACCATTAGGCACCGGTCTATATAAAAGTAGCCTCAAAAAATAGGAGACAAGTGGCAATGTACGCTGCAACACCTTTTACAAAGTTTTCTATGATTTGTTCCCTTTGTCATTATTGATTTAAATATAGGAGAATTCCGATGCTTTTTTATTTGTCTTTACTCCATCTTGCCTACCATGTAAGACCACCACCAATCACTGGCCGTCCGGCCGTCTGACTTAACCCATTTTCACTGTATATCAAGTGCCACTAATATTATATAGAAAATGTTAAATAAATTTAAAATTTTGACATAATAAATCACTTTTATTGAACAAATAGGGGGTCCTAATAAATATTAAAACTCACAGTTAAATCAATAATAAATATAACAGTCACATTATCAATTCAAATTTTTAAATCAAATCACTCGTATTCTATTTCTATGGATGTCATCCTTATAAGTTCATTTTATAATGGTTTCAATATTGCTTGCGTGCATGCTGCTGCCTTCCTACAGGTTCCCCTATTTTATTGTCTTTTGAGTGCTTTCTTACGCAGGCAATGAGGCTATGAGACAATACTTCTGTATGGTTATTGCTCTTATTAGTTATATGACATTCAAATTTGGACTATACTTCCGGTAGGTTCCTTCCATTGCAGTTTGGTTGTAAAGAGGTCATATATAATGAAGGTCCCTTGTGGGTTCCTTTCGAAAGAACTCAGACATGGCGGCACCTAAAAAAGCCTATCAACCCACCCACGTGTTTGAATGGGGCACTTTCCCCCAAAAATCCAAAGTCAAATTATTCTAGCCTTTTGGTAAGTACCTTCTTGTCGCATATCCATGCACTATAAATACATATCAACATGACCTAACGTTGTACAACACAGAATTGAGCTTGGGCACCCGAGTCTCTACAGCACTAGTACTTTCAACTTTCAAGCATTTCTGACAACTTAACTACCATACAAATGGCCGGAACTCGAAACTCTCTCGCTGTCTTCCTTGTCCTCCTCTTCCTCCTCCTCAGTTCTTTGCTTTTCGACGGCGAAGCTCGTCCTCTCAACGCCCCCACGGTGGCTCATAGCTCTGTGGAGGAACCGATTATGAATATCTTGAATAGATTGAATGTTGAAGCAATTAAAACAGGAGGCCCAGGCGTTGGACAGGGACACAAGTTTACCAATGCTCAACCTGTGGGAGAAATTAAGAACTCTGGTCCTAGCCCTGGGGAAGGACACTAGATTAATGTTGACTCCCACAGGCAAATCATGGACCACTAATTTTTTAATTCTTATACCAAATTTGTTATTCTTTTATTTTGTTAATGGATGTATATCGGTTGTGGTGTAGGCTATAGAACCAAACATTAATCTTTTGTAGATCTACTCAATGTAGAGCATTAAGTTTAATCCGTACGTTCACAGCATTTTTTAATTTTTTTTTTTATTGGTTATGATTCATTTCTTATAAAACATTGAGATATATTTATTTGCTCTCCAGGAAACTTATCATTAACATTTTATCAAGTTCATCATAAGAAAGTCCGTATAGATCAATAATTATCATAACAAATACTCATTTTTTTAAAAATCGAGATCCCTATAATATTTTGTTTATTATTTTTTCTTTCTTTATAGATCATTCGCTATTAGGGTATCAATGGCCAACTTATGTGCAATGAGTCACACTTCAATTCGCGGAACAATGCTTGCTTATGTTACAGAAAGTCCTACAAGAAACTCTGAACTAATGTGTAGCTAGTCTCTCACTCAAGACTAGGGATGACAGTGGACCGAAACAAGAGCGAGGAGTGTAATCTTCATCTCTATACCTGTTTAAAAAAATTTCATCTATCATCGGTCTACCCCCGTTAATAGGTATAATTTTTATTTTCATCCCCGTCCACGAGTAAATTTGTAATCCACACCCCCGCCCCGTCCCCCGCCTTCACTTTCGCCCCCACCCCCCTCCACCTTACTCGTCCAAGCTCTAGCCAATATAATCTAACATTCTAAATAATGTAACATAATTATAGAATATCATAATATGATTAAAAGTTTGTCATTTATAATATAATATAATTAAAATTTTGACTACAACATAATCCAACATAATATAATTAAAATTAGTCTCTCTTTTAAATCTAACACAATATCATGCAACACAACATAATGTAACATAACATAATCTAACATGAAAAAATATAAAAACACGAAAATCTACACTTATATAAGACAAAACTATGAAAAAAAATCAAAAAACAAAATAATTTCTAAAAGAAAAAATTATTTAATAATATATAAAATTATATTCACAACAACATGTATATATGTACATATAAAATAATAATTATAATAACGGATAAAATAGAGAGAGGCGGGGCGGGATAAGCGTCGGTTCATCCATGTTTCCATCTCCGCATAGATTTATATAGATATTTTCGTATACGTCCACCGTTAAATACGTATTGCTCGAGATATGTTGACTGCCCTTTGAAATTGTCTCTAAACGTTCAAAGTAGCAAGCAATTCTACCGTGCAAGACTGGTCTGAAACTCATGATTAAACAATTTCGATAAATGTTGACAGTGTGCCCGTATTGCTCAAGATATGTTCTGTTTATACCCCTATTTAAGCTTATAGGTAGTTGGTGTCTGTCGTGTATGTTTAGCGTTTAGTTGGGTTTGCATCCATTGATTTATTATACGGATTTAGCACGTCTATTTGTTCATCTTTCGAAACCACTGAGACTAGACCTAAATTGAATAGTTTTGAGTTGATTGTGTCTTATTCACATATCGTGTCTGTGCTCACCGGAACTCTTCACAATGGGTTTTTCACCATTGTTGCTTATTCTATGTTTGCTCCTATCTTTGCCATTTTCATCTTCTTCACCACACAACAGTTTAACAAAAGGCTCATCCCTGTCCGTTGAAAAACCAGATGAAGATGTTTTGATTTCAGAAAACGGCATTTTCACTTCAGGTTTTCACCCTGTTGGGGATAATGCATATTGTTTTGCAATATGGTTCACTGAGCTATTGCACAATGGGTATAAAACCATAGTTTGGAAGGCCAACCGAGACAAACCGGTGAATGGCCGACGCTCAAAACTCTCCCTACTCAAAACCGGCAATCTTGTCTTGACAGACGCTGGTGAATTGTCTGTTTGGATGACCACCACCAATTCAAACTCTTCCAGGAAATTGAAGCTTCGTAACGATGGAAATCTCATTCTTCAGACTTTGGATGGTGTAATTCATTGGCAGAGCTTTGAGTCACCAACAGATACCCTTCTTCCTCAACAGCCACTCACCAAATACACAAGGCTTATTTCGTCTAGAAGCCAAACTAATTACTCCTCTGGTTTCTACCAGCTCTTTTTTGATGATGATAACATCCTTCGCCTTGTTTATAGTGGTCCTGAAATCTCTAGTGTTTTTTGGCCTAACCCTTGGGATAATAGCTGGCAAGCTGGAAGGTCCACTAACAATAACAGTAAGATTGCAATTCTCTATCCCTCAGGCCAATTCGTGTCATCCGACTCATTCGGGTTTTTATCATCAGATTTTGGTACAGGCCCTCTTAGAAGATTGACAATGGATGTTGATGGCAACCTTCGAGTTTATAGTCTAGATAAGAGTTACCAAAAAAAAAAGTCTAGATAAGAGAAGTTGGATAGTTTCTTGGCAAGCCATCACTCAACCCTGCAACATTCATGGCATTTGTGGAGCCAATAGTCTCTGCACTTATGCTCATGATTCCGGTAGAAGATGTTCTTGCGTACCGGGATACAAAATGGTAAATCATACAGACTGGTCTTACGGATGTGAACCAGATTTCAGTCTCCCTTGTGCCAGGGAGAAAAGTGGTTTTATTCAACTTCGTCATGTGGACTTTTATGGTTTTGATGAGGGCTATTATGAGAATTACACCGTAGAGCAGTGTGAGAAGGAATTCTTCAAGTTTTTGCCAATGCAAAGGGTTCCAATTCAAATTCGACAGTGGTAAAGGTTTCCATCTTTGTTACCCCAAGACTTGGTTGTTTAATGGATTTCGCGCACTGGATTTTATATCTACCATGTATCTAAGAGTACCTAAAACTGTCCTAGCAGCCCATTACAAGCCTGTTCAAAACCTCAGCTGGAATTGCTCGAGCCAATTTAGCACACAGCTGAGCAGAACCTACAAGAAAAAGCAGGGAAACGAGTCGCTGAAGTTCATGGTGTGGTTTGCTTGTGCCTCTGGAGGGTTTGAATTTATTGTCATCGTCTGTTTTCTGTACTATACTCGCCAACCCTCAGGTTCTGGTTACCTTCAGGTTGCAACTGGATTCAAAAGGTTCACCTATGCCGAGCTTAAGAAGGCGTCACGTAATTTCAGTGAAGAGATTGGTAGAGGTGGTGGCGGGGTTGTATATAAGGGTATATTGTCTGGCAATCGAGTCGCAGCAATCAAGGTTTTGAAAGAAGCAAACCAGGGAGAAGGAGAATTCCTAGCAGAAGTAAGCACCATTGGGAGGCTTAGCCACATGAACTTGATTGAGACATGGGGGTACTGTGCTGAGGGAAAGTACAGGCTTATGGTTTACAGGCACATGGATCATGGGTCATTGGCAGAAAATCTATATTCCAATAAACTTGATTGGGAGAAGAGGCTTGAAATTGCAATTGGTACAGCAAAAGGTCTGACTTATTTGCATGAAGAGTTGTTGGAATGGGTCTTACACTGTGATGTGGAACCTCAGAACATACGCTTGGACTCTAATTACAAGCTTAAGGTTGCAGACTTTGGCTTGTCAAAGCTACTGAGAAGAGGTGGCATTGACAATTCAAATTTCTAAAGGATAAGAGGGACTAGAGGTTACATGGCTCCTGAATGGATTTTCAACCTCCCAATAACCTCCAAAGTTGATGTTTATAGCTATGGGATTGTCGTGTTGGAGATGGTAACCGGAAGGAGCCCAGCAGGTGTCCATGCTAGAAATGACAACAGAGGGATGGAGCAGAGGAGGTTGATCACTTGGGTGAAGGAGAAGATGCAAGAAGCTGCTGGAAGTGCGTCATGGATTGAGGAAATTGTTGACCCTGGAATGGATGGCGAATATGAAATGAGCAGGATGGAGATTCTGGTTAAAGTTGCTTTGCAATGTTCAGAGGAAGACAAAGATGCAAGACCTACCATGAGCCAGGTGGTGGATATGCTGCTTCATCAAGAAAATGATGATTAAACATGACACTCCATTGTTGCAATGGCGGAGAAACCAACTGTGTCAATGCTGTAGATTTAAGAAATTACTTGTCGAGCTTTACCTTCTATCGTTGTTCCTTTTTAATAACCTTATTCAGTCCAACATTGTCATGTTTTCCAGAGTTTTTACCTTAATAGTGAACCTATAAGTTCGAATTTGTCTGCTTTCTTATGTTATGTGCCTTTCTGTTGGTCACAGAGTTTTCAAAATGGGATTGAGATATCAATTTGTGAGGAAATATTTTTGTAATGTTTTTACATAAGTTATAAAAATTTCAATTCAGCCCCATCAATTGAACGAAGCAGCCTCGTATCAGAACACTAACTATATTCTAATAGAGGAGCCTCTATGCCATGAAAATGACGGTCAGGACAGACAGCTCATCTGTACCAGGGAGAGACAATATTGCCACCCAAGGTAGTGAAGTTTTGGGATCTGTTAGAGTCCAACCTTTCTTGCATTTGATTCATGTGGAAGCAGAAAACTGTTAGAAAGGTCGGATCATGATATATGGAACTGCAAGATGAACAGAGTAGGATGCTGTAAAGGTCAACAGCGCCCGCGATAATATTCTTCAACACTTGAGTCAGTTATATGGGAATCTTAGGGACTAAGGAAGGCTAATGTTTTTGGAAGGCTATGGAACTGCTTTCATTCAAATAATTATCTTCCTCTGTTACATGTGCAATAAAACGAAACGTTTTTTCCTTCTGTAAACCAATTTCATAGTTAAAATTAGCTGAGTGTTTCCTTTTGTTGGGTGTTAGCAGAAGAGACAAGGGATCAAGTTTCGCCCTCACTAAGCGCTATATATCACTTTGATTCATTGAGTAACTGGCAAACCAAGTAACCTCAGAAAGGGGGAAAAACAGGGAGGGAGGTTGCACAGAAAGAGTTTAGAACATTAAAATTAGCCCTATTTTTACTTCTTTTTTTTATTCATAGCAATTTTTCCACTGACATTATGTGGCCAGAAATATTTTGTCTACCGTTAGGATCAGTGGACTTACGAGGAGCTGACCAAGCAAGTGTGATTCTGGTTGAAACAAGTCTCTTAGCAGATGATTAGAGATTCTCATGACATAGAAGCATCTCCACCACCTGCTTCATGGTTGGCCTTGCATCTCCGTCTTCCTCCACACATTGCAAAGCCACTCTAAGCAGAGTTTCCATCTTGCCAATGTCATACTCACCACCCATCCTAGGGTCTACTACATTTTGAATCCACGAGTTCATTGCAGCAGCTCCATGCATCATGTTCCTCACCCAAGTTACCACCCTTCCAGGCTCATTCTGTCCCTCATCATCAGCAGCATGCACACCAGTTGGACTCCTTCCAGATATCATCTCCAACACGACAATGCCATAGCTATAAACATCAACTTTAGAGGTGATAGGGAGATTGAAAACCCACTCAGGAGCCATGTAACCTCGGGTTCCCCTCATTTTCGAGAAGCTTGCATTGTAACCACCGCCTCTGTTCAGTACTTTGGACAGGCCAAAATCTGCCACCTTTGGGTGGTAAAGAGAATCCAAGAGTATGTTCTGAGGTTTTACATCACAATGTAGAACCCACTCCAAGCACTCTTCATGTAAATAGGCAAGGCCTTTTGCAGTACCCATAGCAATTTTGAATCTTCTCTCCCAACTAAGTGTTGAGTTCAGGTTTTCTGCTAAGGAACCATTCTCCATATACTCATACACCAAAAGCCTGTGCTTTCCCTCTGCACAATATCCCCACATCTCTATTAGATTCATGTGGTGAAGCCCTCCAATGCTGCTTACCTCTGCTAGAAATTCAGCTTCGCCTTTGTTAGCTTCACTGAGCCGCTTGATTGCTGCAATTCGATTATCAGACAATACCCCTTTATACACAACACCAGCACCTCCTCTTCCAATCTCTTCACTGAAACCTTGTGTTGCCTTTTTAAGCTCCGCATATGTGAATTTTATGTATGTGTTTGTAGCTAGAACATACCCTTGTGTGGCTGCACCAGAATCTTTCTGCGTCCTATACAGTAAACACCACACCAAGGCTATACAGAGAGTTTCTACGACTGCTACTGCACAGGCGAACCAAACCATGTAGTTCAGAAACTTGTTTTCATTGTTTCTTTGATAGGTTCTATCCAACTGTACAGTCCATTGGCCTGAGCAATTCAGGCTGATTTCTTTAACAGCCTCACTTGAGAAGAAAAATTGATTCCTGGAGACATTTAGTTTGACATACAGGGTCCCTAATAAATTTGGGGAATGTTTTCCATTAAGCAAGAACGTTTTAGCATAGCAGTTATAAGTACCATCTTCAAATTTTATCAGGAACCCCTTGCAAGTGGAGGATTGCAGACATAATGCTTTACAATTCTCTAAGGAGGAATTTCTGAAGACATTGTACTCGTAGCCAAATAATTCTACTTCACTCACTGAATCAAAAGTGGTCGAATGGTCTTCACCCGAAAAATCGAATTCCAATTCACATCCATCAAACCAGTCCCTGGGATTCTTGACCTTATATCCAGGCACACAAGAGCATCCCCTACCGGCTCCGGAACCATAGCTGCATATACCGTTTGGTCCACATACTCCATGAACCCGGCATGGATCAGACATGGCTTGCCATGTGACAGTCCAATTTCCTGTCATGTCGTTTAGGCTATATAACCGAAGGTTACCATCAAAATCAAGTGTTAATCTTCTCTGATAACCCAAACCGAAATCAGCAGAAGAGAACTCTAAGCTATCAGAGGATCTAAAGTATCCTGAAGAATCAAGTACCGCAATTTTACTGCTATTATAAGTAGTCCTGCCAGTTTCCCAACTTAAGAGCCACGGGTCCGGCCAGTAAATGCTGGAAACCTCAGGACCGTCATAGAGAAGACAAAGCATGTTATCGTTGTCAAAGAAGAGTTTATAGAAACCAGATGAATGGTTGGTATGGCTTCTTGATGAGATAAGGGTTGTGTATCTAGTGAGCTGCTGCTGAGGAAGAAGGGTATTTGTCGGAGAATCAAAGCTTTGCCAAAGAACTGTATCATCCTGGTAAGCACTAAGAACAAGGTTACCTATGTCATGAAGATGTAGTTGCTGAGCTGAATTGGTGCTTGTTGTCCAAATTGTGGTTCGACCTGCGTCGGATAAGATAAGATTGCCGTCTTTCAAAAGTGAAAGCTTTGAGCCTTGTCCATTCACCGGTTGATCACGGTTTGCCATCCAAACAACGGTAGGACCATATGATTTGGTGAACCATACGGCGAAGACAAAGGCATTCTCGCCAATTGGGTGAAACCCCGCTGTGAAAACACCGTTCGATGAAATCAAAACATCATTTGGTGTCTCCACAGAGAGAGACGAGCCTATTCTCAGAGTGCTTGGTGGTTTTGACGAAGAGGAAGCTAGAAGCAGAAAAAACACAAGGTAAAAAAGTAAGGCTTCCATGAGAATTACAGGATAGCTAATCAAATGTCCCTGGACTCTGTAAGAGATTTAAAGATCAAGGAAAGTATGTGTTTGCAAATATTAATTTAAGGTATATGAAGTCAATTTGAACGGTCAACGTGAAAGGCCTTTGATCGGTTGAACACAAACCTGTGGAGAAGCTCAAGCAATTTCAAACCCGTCAGAACAAGGAAGGTGTGAATGGCAAGAAGTGCAATGTGAGTGGCATCTTCCAGCGAGTTTCCTTGTGTTTGACTTGAAAGGTTTCTGGTGGGTATAAATCGGTGGCCCCATGAAATTACACGTGGCTTACATTAGATGAAAGCATCATCTCCCGTGAAAACTCAAACATTTATTAAAATTTAAGTAAAAATTAGGTTTGGTATAAAGCACTTTTAAAAAAAAATAAATTCAAATTTAAACAAGAACTAACCCAAATTTTAAAAACCTAAATTTAAAGGAGGATACTCAACTTACGTGCAAAAAGATAAATTTTGTGTAGAAGTATAGATAATTCTCTAAGTTTGCAAACCCAAAAGAGGAAAAATTCCCAGTTTTTGTCCAATTCAACATAGTTCGATAGATTTTAATAATCAATGCCATTCCCTAAAATTCCAAATCCATGGAGTTGGGACAAATGCATTGCATAAAAAGAGAACTTACTCTCAGAGACAAGAAAGCCGTCACTTTGTTCAAAGTGTGCGAAGACATAACCGAACAGAGAAGAATTACTGTCACTGAATGTAGGAGAGAGAAACACTGAACAAGGCAAAAACATATCAACAATGATGGGTTCCAGAATGGAGTGGCCAACGATTGAGAGAGTCATTGGCGCCTCCTGAGTTTTCTTCTTAATAGTTTTTCATGGTTTTAGACTTGGGCTGTCAAAATTCGACACGATACGATTTATCGACACAAATCGACACGAATTAAAAGGATTTGAATGAGATCTTAACGAATTTGGGTGATAAACAGGTTGACACGTCAAACACGTTTAATAAACGGGTCGTGTTTGGGTGAGATCTGTCAAACTATTTATCACACGTTTACCCGTTTAAATAAAATTAATAATTATTTTAAAAAATTAGCAAGAAAAAAGAAGTAAAGAAATCAATAAAAAAATAAAATAATAGTTTAAAGACAAAGGAGAAGAGTTAGAAATCACTTCAAAGACAAACTAATGTCTTTTGTTTTTATCTTACATTAGAAAATGAGAG
Source organism: Ilex paraguariensis (assembly GCA_963454935.2). Taxonomy (NCBI): domain Eukaryota; kingdom Viridiplantae; phylum Streptophyta; class Magnoliopsida; order Aquifoliales; family Aquifoliaceae; genus Ilex; species Ilex paraguariensis. The sequence continues at coordinate 20,555 of CAUOFW020005930.1, forward strand.
AAGATGGGGATAATTAAGTTGCCTATAAAAGACAATGACCTCTTGCTTTTATTTTTAAAATCTTTAAGTCTTATTTTTCAAAGACAAAGGAGAGAAGTTGTTGAGCACTTGAAAGACAAAGATAAACCGATGTTTTTTGTTTTTGTCCCACTTTAAAAAATGAGGGGAGATGGGGAGGGTGAGTTGCCTATAAAAGACAATAGTCTCTTGCTTCTTTTTTTTTTAAAGCGTTCAAGTCTTATTTTTATGAGGTTTAATTTAAAATTCCTCTTTTTTGAGGTAAGTGCAATTAGTAATAAAAAAAATAGAATATTAAAATTTGTTGATATAATTTTTTTAAAATTAAACGAGTTAAACGAGTCGTGTTGTGTTACCTGTTTATTAAACGGGTCGTGTTCGTGTTGAGATTTTTTATCCTTTTATTAAACGCGTCGTATATGAATTTATACGTTTTTCACCCATCACCCGTTTAAGCCGACACGTAATTGTTTAACCCGACACGATTGACACCCCTAATTTAGACTTTTGAAAGGTTTATGGAGGCCCATGACAATTGGCGCTTAGGCTAATCAAACAAGCCCAATCTAGTCATAATCACCTTTACTCCAACAACCAGAGGCAAAAGCTTGGGCTGAAGCACCTAGGCAATTGGGCCACTTTGGGCTAAACCTACCACATGTATCTTCAAATGCGATATCAGAATAGACATTTCTTACTATGATGCGCTATTCTAATATGAAACAGCAACAAAATTAGTTGATAGGGATTTAGCTCCGAAAACTTTTAATTGCATTTAATTTGTTGATCTAATACATTATATGTATTGAACTATTATCGGGTCCTAACTAATAATGTAATTCACTATCAATTCACTAACAGAAAATAATTAAATCAATATATTAGGTTGAAATAACATTATTGATACTACATACCCAACCTATAGCCCATTAAGCCCGAGCCTTGAGCCCCCAAATTGAAAAAGAAAGTTGGGGTCTTAAAATAAAATTTTAAACAATGATATATAATTTAAATTTTGAGATATCTTTTAAATACTCAATATATTTTATTATTGAATTAACAATAAGTGCTAACTTTAAACAAAATTTGCTAATTATTCAATGTGTTTAATTCTTAGATTAAGTACGAGTAATATTATTTTAAAATTTATAGAACCTCTTTCCAAAAATTGTGAGATCTTAAAGTTCAACTTAATTTTTTTTAATCTCGCCTAATGTTTAAGTTAGAGCAGTACTATACTGTCTAAATCAGAACTCAAATCTTACATCTAAATACATACATGTACATCACACATTTCACATTGTAGATATCAAAGAATCAACATTTTCATTCAATGTATCGGACACATTCATTTAAAATAAAAAAATTTAATTTGGACAACGTAAAATTTCTCATCTAAATTAAGGCAGCACGAGTGGTACCTTGCCAAAAGCAGATTCAATAAATAAATAAATAAAAAAGTGCTTTTAAGTCCTGAAGTTTTTTCTGCACAAAGCAAGTTAGTACCCATCACTACAACCCAAAGCTTATCACTTTGTCAAACAAAAATATTCACATTCGGATACTGTACTCTTTTTATCTCCTGGTTTAAATATCTAAGCAAGCAGTGAATGTGTGGAAGACACGACAACTCCCACTGTTGTACATTTTCTACTCACCATGAAACTGTTTCTCACAACTTCAACTCTTCCCTCCCTCTGTCTCTCATCTGTACACTACCCAAAATTAATTTGGTATAAAAGTAGCAAAGATGGAAAATTTAAGGAAAAGAACAAGGTCATTTTTCCTTCTCTCTCCTCTCAACCTAATTCTTCATAATTGACTCATATTTTCATAAATTTCACTACTCGAGCTTAATTACCAAGGCCAATGCGCTTCACCACACCATTCCTTATACCTTCAGTCTACACTCTACATACACAACCCATTCTGTTCAATCCCAGACATGTAGTTCCTCACTTCTTTCTTTATCATCTCTTCCATAGAAGCCAAGAATTCAGGGCTAAAGAACTGTTTTTCAGAGGTTAATAACGGTGGCGGTGGCGCAACAAACTTTGACACAAAGCTAAGGTTTGGACTGCTCTCAGGCAGGGGTGGAAGAGAAGGTGCCGGAGCCACCTGGATAGCCGGTTTATGTGGCTGTATTTTAATCACCTGGGTCGGGTGAGTGACATAGTTCGAGCAAATTTTGGTAGATCCCTCAGTCGAGTCGGATCCCGGCAACGAGAGACTCAGATATATTGGCGGTTCGGAACCCGACGACGCCGTTTGAATCGGCTGAACAGGAGGAGCTATAACCCGGTCGGTTCTCGCAACAGGTCTATAGACATGCGTTAAAGGAAGACTCGAATCGCTCAAGTCGGATCCTGACGGGCTACTTGGGTTCAGATGCGAACCAGACCCAATGCTAGCCGATCTCTTCAAAGGCTGATGAAGAGTTTGACCGTCGATCAAAGAAAAATCTTCGGACATGGAAGAGCACTTTCGCTTAAGGGTAGAATTCCAGTGGTTCTTGATGGCGTTATCAGTCCGACCAGGGAGCAGTCGGGCTATGGTGGCCCATTTGTTGCCGAACTTTTCGTGGGCCCGGATGATCGCTTCGTCTTCTGCCGGTGTGAATGATCGGTGCTCCACCTGTGGCGAGAGCTGGTTGCACCATCTGAGCCTGCAAGACTTCCCGGATCTTCCTGGAATCGATTTACTGATCAGAGACCAATTTCTCGGGCCATGCGTATGTACCACCCCCTGCAACAGTTCATCTTCTTCTAGGCTCCATGGACCTTTGATCCGTTCTGTATCTTTCCTCTGTATCACCGTCGCCATTGTTTCAGACCCCTCCCCCAAAATGAATAACACCCCAATAAAGGAAAAAAAAAAAAAAAAGCCTACGAAATTTAGTGTTGGGTGCTTTGAACGTGATGATGGAGAGGCGTAACCCCACCCTTCCCTGAGAGGCAATACTGAGTAGTAGTGAGAGGAGAGCCATTTTATATGGGTGGGTGGGAGAAGAGGATAGGGATGACCGGCTGGGCAGGTAGGGGTGACCGGTTATTATAGAGAAGTAGCAGTTACGATTACATAGCTGGAAAAATGGACACGTGTCAGCTAATGGGAGTTGAGAATGGACACCTATATAAATCACACTTTTAAAATAGCAATGTTGTTTAAAATATCCCGTATTTCTACTTAGACAATTAACTTTGAACAAATTACACTTTATTTTTCCCTTCAACCATGACATTGTAATATTATCTCTTTAACTATATTTTTAATCACATTACACCATCACACTGCTAATCATTAAATTTAATAAAAAAATATTATAATTTTTTGACAAAGTATGTACGTTTTGCCTCTAAAAATTAATAATTTTTCTCAAAAAATAATGGACGTCTTTTTTCTGAAAGCGTGAATCCAAAAATCATAATCCACTAATTTGATGGGCAATGAATGTAAAATCGAGATTATGATTAAAGGGGTGAGAGTGTAATTAATCAAACTATAGAAAACTGAAATTCAAATCTCCGACCATTTTGGAAGTTAATATGGCTAGAGGGAACTAGAAGTGTACGGTTGGACTTTGACCAGGCCAGGCTGGAGAGCATATAATTAGATTTATAGCAAAATATAAAAAACATTGAATTATTTTTTTGATTTCTCCAGTAATTAATTATGCTTCTTTTTTTTTGTGTGTATGATTGACAAAAAACTTCTCACAATTAATAATCAGATGGAAACATTCTATCATTATAATTTAAGTCTATAGCATTCATTCACAATCTGTGAGGATAACTCGGGAGATAGAGTTTTAGTTGTTAATTAAATATCATTACAAATAATTTTATTAATTTAATATTTCGTTTGGTATGATAAAAAAATTAAAGAATAAAAAGTTAAAAAAATAAAAAATTTTGAGAGATTAATAAAATATCATGTAAGTAAGGAAAATAAAAATGATAAAAAAGTAGATAAATTATCTTTCCTTCCAACTTACCAAAATTAATCTCTATATTAATTTCATATATAAATACAATGATAAAATATATATTTTACACTTTTAAAAAAATAATTAAAATTTTAAATTTAAATTTTTAAAAAATTATTTTTTTCATCTTACCAACCATTAAAAAAATTAAACATTTTAATTTTCTATCCATCCTATTAAATATAAAGGAAAAAAATTATATCATTCTTATTTTTCTTTTTTAGAGAATAGAAATTGTATGTTGCCACAACTTCGATATTATATATTCAAGTTTAGATTGTGCGAAATAATATATTCTCAAAAATTCAAAGTCGAACCCTAAGGGGATTGTGAAAACAAGAAACAAATATCAAATCCAATAAAATAAAATTGTGTAAAAAATTCTCTTGAAAAAAGATTCCACTTATCAAACAACGATAAATTGATTAAAACAATAATTAGAATATTAAAATGTCGGAGATACCTTTTCAAATTCATACGACAACTATTAAAAATTTAATTTTCTAATCAATTGAGAATCAATTGAGAAGTGATCATAATCGAAATATTTAGCAATAAGGATATGAAAACACCAATAGTTATAACCAAAATTATTTTTGAATAAGCCCAAGAATTCATCTGCAAATCACAAACATTCACCGTACTCAGAGTTCTATATTGAATCAAACTTTTTAGCAAATTAATTCCAGAGCTATCCACATAATCCTCTGATTATCTTGTGAAAATTATGTTAATTAACTCAAGTGTGAAAAACTCAGTTATTATTGACTCGCAAAAAAATTCAAGTAATTCGATGTACATAATATAACGAATTAAGAACTTTTACAAAGTAAAAATTTAACTAAAAAACTATTGAATTAACAGAATAACACAAGCAGTTAAAATCTTGAATTAATAATAATATCTTATTTTATTAAAAGCTTTAGCCCGACATAATTACAAATACGGTAAAAAATAAAAAATAATCAACAACCCTAAAACTAGTAACTATCTTCCTATATATACATCGAGGGAAAAACAACTCTCACCAAGTTACAATGCC
>CAUOFW020005931.1:0-25599 GCA_963454935.2 Ilex paraguariensis
TGCATTACGGGAATTGCATATATTGGAATTTTGTCAGCAATGGAGGAGCATGCATGATACGTATGCTCCTCTATGTGAATTTTACAGACTGAAATATGTACATATATAGATTGTAGAGCGACAGGTGTCCCATTTGGACTATCCTTACATTCTTGAAACTTTTCTTTCAAGGAATATTTTTAAATTTATTTTTTTGAGTTTCGTTGCTATGTACATAGGGAAAAGTTGTTCAATTTGGTACACTTCATGCATCAATAACATCAGAGTGGGTACTGTGTAATAAGTTGCATATTGGTCTTTTTAGTCAAAGCATACATGGGTGTATATACTGAGAGAGAGAGAGAGAGAGAGAGAGAGATGTAAGCCTGTTTTCTCTGTTTCTCCCTTTCTCTTAAACTGTCTCTCGCTTCTCCTAACCATAATTATTTAATTTTCACAAATAATATGACAGATAATTCAGTTTTAAGTTTTCTGGAGTAGTTTGGAGGCTGTTGGAGCTAAAATTAACTACTCTTGATTTTAGTCGAAGTTAATCTCCCATTTTTCAAGTAATATCTTATGTTTTTCCTAATTACCTAACCACAATTTGCTGATTGCTTATTATGGTTATGATCACATCCTGTTTATTTGTAGAATATCAGTTATTGTAAACTAAATAGAATATATATATTTTTGATTGATGATTTTTGTTGAGTTACATATTGCTTTTAGGCACAGACATTACTTTTATTTTATTCCATCGAATTATAAGTGGTGTAGGTGAATAACAGGGAGTGTTCTCTTCTCCCACTCGGTTTCACCCTCTTGCCATCCTTAAAATCCCACTTCCACCACACCACACCACACCACACTATGGCACACCAGTGACCAGTGATATTCCTCTCTTTGTGGGTTTGTTAATTGATGTCTGTGGGTTTTTTAGTTACTGTTTTAGTGGGTTTCTATAAGTTCTATGGGTTGTTTTTTTAATAGTTGTTCTATTTGATGAGATTTGGATTTTGTATGCTTATTATACTTTTTACCAATGCCATATGAAATTATTTGCTTATACATATTTTTATTCTCTGTGGGTTTTGTTGATTGAATTCATTACTGATTTTGTTGTTTTCAGATCTAAAAAAGTATATTGCCATGCCTTGCCTTTGTCTAGAGAAATACTACCGCCATCTATTAAGAGGTTTAGTTTTACGTAAGTCTTTGTGGCGTGTCAGGTTATTGCTTTATCAGGCATTTGATTGCTGATGGAAGGTGTTGACCATGAGTGGCTCCCATCGGATGAGCATATACACCCCGGCTAACTTGCAATGAAGGAAGTGAGGCTTGGATAAAGTTATCCATGTTGTTGACAGATTATAGTTTTTTTCCAATTCTTCAATAGTGGATGAATCTAACTAGATGGAATTTATATAACCCAATATTGTAAAATAATGAATTCCCTTGGATACTTTGATATTAACTATGATCTTATTTTTCTGTCCGGAGTCATTTATGTAGTTATTTTTATTGCATGAAACTATATGTTTATTGATAGTTGGCTATTAAGTATTTTTTTCCCATTGCATTGGATGTTTGGAGTAAATTTACTACATAAGTTAAAAATTTAAGTTCATGAAATTTTTATCTATCCCATTTTGTGACTTTCCTGTTTATTTGTAGAATATCAGCTATTGTAAAGTAAACAGAGTACATATGTTTTTGATTCGATTTTTTTAGAGTTAGATAGTGTCTTCAGGCCTGAGCATTAACTAGTATTTATATAAAATATCTCTCTCTCTTTCTCTCTCTCTCTCATGTGAACTCTCTAGGACTCCCTCTCTCTGTGGTGAACTCCTGCATACTCAACGACATCTTCCTCTTGGAGTGTTTGTATAGTGATTTTTCTCTGGCAAACTTGATTTTTCTCCAGCGAACTCCATTGATTTTTCTCCGGCGACATCCTTTTCTCTCCTTTCTCTCTCTTGTCCAAATTGTGAGATTCACATACTCAAAACATCTCCGTTCAAATTCACTCAAACATTCTCTGACATTGAATTTTCTCTTAGATCTCGCTCATTCGAATCTGTTAATTTGTGTATTTGGGATCTGGCAACCGGCAACTTTGACTAACTTAGGTAACTCCAGAGACTCCGATGACTTCAATTGTGTCTCAAACAGGTCTCTCGATCCAAATTCAGTTCCCTTGCTTTCGTGGCAGTTTGGCGATTATCCAACTGAGTATGTCTCAATTGTGTTATTAAGCTTCCATTTGTGAATTCAACTGAGTATATGAATCTCATTTGTGAATCTGAATTTAAATACACACGTTTAAATTTCTTTTGTAACACATGTTTAAATTACTGGTTTGAGACATAAACACTTACTTAAACAAGACTCGGATATACTTTCTACTTACATGCTTAAATTAAATGTTTAATTGCTGGTTTGCCTACATACTTTCTACTTTCTCATCTCTCCCTCGGTCTCCTAGAAACAATTCTATATATTTGTGTTCAAATTTTTTGAGTTATGTTTTTAGAGATAATTGTGTACATTTTTTTTTATATTCATTGACTCTAGATACTTATTGTTTATCATTATGTGAACTGATTTTTTCTCTTGTTGATGTTCATTTTTTTTTAGTTGATTTTGTTTTTCGTCGTACAATGTCTTTAGACACAAGCAATAACTAATATAGTTAATGTTACGACTCGAATCCAAAATGACAAGATAATGAAATGAATAAATTTTAACACGACACTACTTAGACTAAGCACAAAAACATCGCCAGCTTGGTTGACTTGTGCTTAACCATCCAATGAGCTGCTTGGTTGATCTTTCGACAAATAAAAAGAAAATCACATGGTGGAAACTATCGGTTGTAGCTGCTTCTACATCCCACATCCATTAAAGCTCACCAAATGGTAGACCTCTTAAACGATTGGAGTAACTTGAGCTTATGCTTCGTTTGATTTTGGCTCTTCTAAATTTGCAAATAAAATGATTATGATTAAATTTTTAAGCTCGGTTTGTGAGATTTTTATTGAAAAATCAATTACTTTAAGATTGATTAATAATTTTCAAGGTTTGATTTTTAAGATTTTTTAGTGAGAAGTATAACTCAATTTTCAAATCGACTGCTTGCATACTTTTGCTTAGTCAAGCTTAAACAAGAAGTAGTCACAACCGATTCAAATTTAAATATATTTAAGCTTATCAAATTGAACTCGATTAATAATGTACTAAATAGTCAATGTTAACCATTGAATTTATAGACATAATTTGTTAATTTAATTCATCATAAACATTGAATTGATTGCATTCCCCAATAAATGTTGGAATTAATTGTAAATTCAATGATTAAAAATAATTAAATTAATAAATTATATTCAAATAACATTTTTTTTTAATCATTTGATCCATCTTTTGATTTGACCAAAACTGCAATGAACTTGGGCCCACTGAAATGGTTCTCATGGGCTACCAAATGGTTGTATTCCTTTTGCCATCCCGGGTACAATTGTTTTTCAAGCTGGATTTAGGTAGGATTGGGTTGAAAGACTGGACTATATACACGTCCCAATATAAAGTTTACATTTATGATCCATTTGATAAGGTGGATGAAAAAAATAGAAGGATACAATGTGAGAAAAAGGATACAATACGCTTTCTAGTCTAAAGGGAAGAATCCTTCCTTCCCTTCTTTATGCTTGATAAGTATGATATCAGTATATATCAAATGACATGACAAATAACATACATTTTAACACATATAATTAATTTTTTATCCACTTTCCTCCCAATTTTGGTGGGATTGATTTTGGTGAGTTGGAGAAAAAGTTAATCCATCTTTCATATTTTTTTTCTTTACCAAATATGATGTTTTATTTATTCCTTACAACTTTTCATCATTTTATTTTTCCATCGTACCAAACGAAACATTAATTAAGGTAAGGTAAGTGCATTACTTAGCATCGATCCAGCTCGATCTATAACCAAAATAGAATAAGCAAACATTGCCAATTCGATGTTCAACATCAATTTGGATTAAGTGTTGAATTTGAATTTACAATTATTCTCAGGTCTGAATAAGCTAATTTTTTTATTAAAATAAAATGAAATTTGGTCGAAATGTTAATAATAACTTTTAAAATATGTATAACCTTTCGTCTGCCTCCACCACTATATATACGACCACCACAACCACCACTTAAAGGACTACCTCCCTACCATTGCAATTCACCATTCCATCACAGTCGCCGCCAACAACAACCTCCACATTGTTAGCACTGCCGACACCCTACCCTTACCATTCCCCCACCTCCACTACACCATCATTAATATATTATCATCCACCACCACCAGCTGCCCACCAAGATTGCTTGCACTATCTATGCTGCCACACCAGAGGTGCAACAATGGTGATGTGAGTGAAGTGGTGGTGGTGGGTGGCAATGATTTCTGTTATTTGGACCTTCAAGCACGAACAATTTCTAAGTCATTTATATGAGAACATTTTCAACCTTTACCAAAATCTTGACTCATGTTTAAATTTGAGTGCAAATATACTAAAGACAAATTTCAATCCTTTACTCAAATTCATACAAAATTAAGTAAGACCCAAATTTATATTCAAATCAAGGGAGACTATACCTCCTATGCACACAACACAAAAAGAAGGTTTTTCTATTCTCATCATAGAATGAATATTCGATCCTTTTTTTCGTATTTGGATCAGAATTCAATCGAAATTTCTCTAGTTATTCTAATATGTAACTTCAATGAAATCGGAATAGTTTCCTTCATTGGTATACTACTTTCATTAGTACACTTAATTGTTTACTCAAATTTTTAATTGTCAAATTTCACTCTTTTAAAAATTTAATGGTCATATTTCAGCCTCCTTTAAATTTTGGGTTTGATCTCATTTAAATTTGAGTGTATCCATTTTAGTACATTGTATATCAAATCAATTATGAGAGAGAGTGCTCCAGAAGCCCTCCCTCCCTAGGTACTAAATTCTATCAATTTTGAATTATTTAATACAAATACATAGGCCCTTTCCAATTATACTCTTCAATGTGGCTTATGTAACTATTACCATCATCTTTGCTAACTATCCTATATTTGAATTTTCCACTATCTTCGTTAATTATTTCACACTTAAAATTTTTAAATCATCTACTTAGCATATTAATGTATATTTTCCACTAATTTCAAGGGGAAGGAGGAGAGTTGACGCAGTGTAGATCAGAGACGAAACGAGGATTTTATTTTGAGAGGAGCCAACAACAACATAGATAAAAATTTAATTCAATAGGTTTATTCAACGGTTATTGTCAATGATAAATTTTTATTTATAAAAAAAATAATAAATTTAATTTTTATACAAAGGCATCAAAATAATTATTTTTGAGCACAAAACTCAAAAGTGGTTCATGCTATCATAAAAATTCAACGGTCATTGTCAATGATAATCTCATCTCTTTTTTCTTGTCTATAAGATAACCTTATGCCTCTAAATAAATCAATGTCGCAAATAATAGTTTTATATGATACCATAATAAAAATGAATTATAAGTAAACTAACTAGTTTTGATATAAAACATATTTGTATCCCTATTTTTATTTATTTTTTCTTTACTACGTCATCAAAATAATCTAACAAGTGTTTTTGTCAGTACAAATAACATTCATCCATGTGATTACATTCTAAATGGTTACTAAATATTAAGTCCTTGATTTTTTTTAAATACACTAGGTGAGATACTTACACATTGAGAGGTTAATAATAAACTTTTTAAAAGTATAAGGGGATAATGAAAATTTTTAAAATTTGAAGGGGGAGGGGGCATGGTCCCCTTAGGCCTTCTCATAGTTCCATCTCTGGTGTGGGTGGTGACGGTAATGGTGACAGTCAAAAATATTATAATTTATGTGCATTGCACAGATCGATCACTAGTATGTATGTGTATTAAACTTTTTACAAATATATATTGTGCTCACCCTCATACGAAAAAAATGGCCATGATAATGTTATAACCATGTTTTAGACATGCCCAGACCAATTTTGGACATATAGAAGGTCATTTGTAAATTTTATTAAAAAACATGGGACCCTTTTGTTATCATATATAACTTAGCTAGGGTTATAGTATAGTGTTTTTAATACATAATTTTTTTTTGTAAGTATTTGAAAGAACAAGATAACTACACAAAATGACAAAATATATGAACTTCAACAGACTCCATACAAAAGTATGTTTGCCCGATGATGAGATTATTTTCACTAAATAAAATAAAGGGACTGATGGAGAGAGTTAGTGAGAATTGACACAGAAGAAGAGGTCATGACTATGCAATTTTGTTGTGATCTGTGACTTATTTTTATTTGATTGTAGGGTGTAGTAAAGAGTCATATTAGATTAAAATGTTTTAAAACGGGTTTATATTGCATTTAGATGTTAAAAATCACTTCGTATTATATGTGAGATTAACTAGATAAGTACCACATTCAGATAACTTTAATACAATCTATCCGTACTATTGAGCTATTAAATTGTTATTTTACAATTATACTCTCAATCTAAGAAAAATTCAAGTGAACATTCCTTCTTATTTATTTTAATAAAAATTACATTGATATCCTCACTTTGTAACGAATCAACCCTTAACTTTTTTACAATGACTCGACGTCTTCCTCATATGAACAACTTGTAAAAGATGCACTTCATTTATTGTTCACATGGATAATAATAAACAACGACATTAATAAGAAACAAATGAATATATCTAAAATACACTTTTACTATTTTTAAAGCATGCTTATTTAATTCCAATATTATTTAAAAACATACATAATATGTAATATTTACATAACTTTTGGTTCTATTGAAATAATCCTACCAAATATTCGATCATTAGTAATTGCTCGTGTTGAAGACATTATTTATCCAAAAAACCCACAAACCAGTGTTTTAAAACCCGGTCCAGCCCAGCAGGTTGACCCGATGTACTGGAGCCTGAACCGGACGGGTTGCTTCAAATGCTATAAAAGGAGGTTCAAGGCATTTTTGCCCAAATTCATTCATCTTTGCCTCTGTTTCTCATCGTCTCCAACGAGGAGACTGGTCACCCCACCCCCACCCCTCTCTCTCTCTCTCTCTCTCTCTCTCTCACACACACACACACACACACACACACACAGCACAATAGCAGATCGCTCAATCGAATACTAGAAGTGCCTAGATTCTTCGATTCAGATTCTTTAACTCAGCTCTTCAACTCAGATTCTTCGACCCCATTCTTCGACTCAGATTCTTCGATCTCGTTCTTCGACTCACAGGCTCACAGCACAACAACAAATATTCGACTCTTCAGGTATTGCATTTTTCTGTCTCTCTCCACACATTCAATTTCTTCTTCAAGAATTAGGGTTTTACTTTCTACTTTGATATGATCAATGATCTCTAAGAACTCTTCAATTTTTCGATTGAAATTTGTGTATCACTTGTTTTTTGCAGGTATGGCTTCATATTTGGCCGAGAATCTGCTTCTGCTAGAAAACCCTCTCCTCATTCTTCAATTGATAACTTCCTTGCTTCTCTCTACTGCCAGTCTGCTTATGCATTAAGCATTCTGTTTTGGCCAGTTTTGTTTCCTTGAATTATATTGCAGAATTAATTAATTTCTATTTGTATAAATTTTGGCCTATTTCAATTAATTATGGTCTGGTAAAAAAAAAAATTTAATTGTGGGCTTTAATTAATTGTGGGTTGTTGGTTTTGATGTTTAACTTTACAAGTTGTATATGAAATTGAATGTATCGGATATATGTTCGATGATTTTGGGAATTTTTATTTTTATCTAATATGCATTAAACATTTTATTTTCACAATTATTTTAATTTTTTAGCCTATTTACAATTAATTTTTATTTTTTTATTATATGACCGGTTCGACCAATGACCCAGCAGTTGAACCAGTGATCCATTAATTCGGTTCCTTCTCCAGATTAATGTCCATGCTGGGTTTTAAAACTAAGCCACAAATAATTATTCGTAAATGAAGAAATTGTAGAACACAAAAAATCGATAATTAGAAATATTAAAAAAATAGATAAATATGGACCCACTATTTTTAAGAAATTGCAAAAAAAAATTTCTCTAAACATGAGTACGTAATTGTATAATCAAGCCTTCATTTAAATAGAATGAATTAAAGTTTATCAATAGACTCTTGATTGAAGACACATTGTAAAACAAAAATATCTCCTAATAAATTCTATAAATCAAATAGGCAAAACTCTCATAAAAAGTGAAAAAATTCGTAATGACCAAGTAAACATATCAAAATTCATTCCCTTGAATTGAATTTGCCCTTTCAAGTTAAATTAAGTCAAACCCATAATACAATAGCTGTCAGCCATACGATCTGATTGACTTCTTCTACGTCTGTCCAAACTTTTTGCATAACACACCGTCAACCTAAGTTTGATAAAGGGCAAGTATTATCTATACAAAAACGTATTAAATGTATAAAACTCATACACAAACTCGAAATAAATAGACATTTATTAAATATATGGGAAAAAGAAATCAATCTCCTTAAACAAACCGTTCAAAAAATTAATAATTATCACATGTACTATTGACCACTTATCATTACAACCACCCATGTCCCAAAACTCTCACTTCTCGTTCATTTAAGTCCTTATCTTTATTATCATCATTGTTTCAAGCATCTCTTTTGCACTCTAATGTGATTAAAAAATCCAATGCAGCCCCATAATAGCTGCAGAAACATTTATAAAATTTATTACTATATTCCTTCGACACACCCATTAAGAACCTCAAGAAATGACCATCATAAATGATAACAGTCAAACTCATAAGGAGCATATAAAACATTTAACCTACAAAATATGAAAAATTGCAATCAGAATGTAGCTAAAAAGAAAAATGCTAAAACACGAAATAAAACTAAGATGAGTGGAGGAGCAATATTCCTCACCAGCATATATATGAGAGTGAATGCCTGATCACTGAATATGAGAGTGAGAGTGAGAGAGAAACAGAAGGATACGTATATGAGATAGCCTGAGAGATAGAGATGTGTGGGAGATGAGAGTGTAGAATTAGACACGAGATGAAATTCTTAATTCAATTCTTCGGTGGGAAAATAAATTAGAGAGTAATCAGGATTAGGGGTGTTCACCCTACTCTATGGGTAGGAAATAAAATCTTTCGTCTTCCTACCCGATATTTTGCGAAATTTTTTTTTCTTTGCCTACCCTACCTGATCATGTGTGGTATTCGTACCTGATTAATCGAGTAGAAATTCAGGTAAATATTTTTATAGTTATTAATAGTTGGATCATTTTAATAATTTAATTAAATAATATGCACCAATTTAACAACACAATAAATCAATAACACTAAAATCTAAACTAACTATAACAACAATTACAATAAAATACAAGAAAACATGAACATCAATCTATCATGATTGTTACACAACTACAATAACAATTACTTTAAGTTTAAATCATTTGAAATATATTAAAATCATAACTGCTCTAATAGATTACTAGTTTACAACAAATCATGTAACCTACATAAAAAAATAAGTCAATATTTTAACAACTCAAACATCCACAATAATAGCAATATTATAATATAAATTAAACCACACAAATACTTTTATAATTACTAAAAAAAATATAAAAAAATAAAATATATTTTTTGCGAGTAGGGTAGGGTAGAGTAGGAATACGGAATTTGATAGATATTCCGTATTCCTACTAGATTTAATCGGAAGACCAAAAACGCTTTCGCATTCCTACCCAATTTTTGCAGCTAACCATTCTGTAGGGTAGGGTAGGTTCGGGGTAGGGTAGGAAATTGCATCTAATCAAAAATTTGAACACCCTTAATTAGGATTGTTGGATCAATAATTTTAAAACAATCTCCGCCGCGAAAAGTAAGTTTGCTTTAGAAAAGTAAGTTTGCTAGCTCCCTTATTATATAAACTAGCAATGCACCACGTGTGTTGTACATGAATAGTTTTCATACAGAAAAGTTGATATAATATATTAGTATATGTGTATCTGAATTAAATATTATCTCAAATTTATCAGACTTAATTTTTCATTACTCATATTCTATTATAGGATTATGAAAACTTAATATATTTCTTAAATTCGTTATTCTAATTATTAGAAAAAAGATAAAAAAAAAAAAAAAGAAGAAGAAGTTAAAGTACTATTTTTTTTTAGAATTTTGTGATTGAGAGTGATTTTTTAATAATGTTTGATAAATTAAATTTTTTGAAATTCATTCGATTAGGATTTCACTTATAATTCATTGAATAAAATAAAAGTAATTGTCAATATATTACATAATTATATTGAAACTTTAATATAATTAAAAATTAGTTAGATCAATTAGAATAAGATTGAATATAATACTCTATAATATATTGTAAAAAATACCAAAATTTAAAAAAAATCAAGTTTTACTTTAGAATAAACTACAAACTATTTTCACATAAAATTTTAATATAACTTAAAAATTTTATTGTAAACTAAAAAATTATATTGATGTAGCATAAATTAATTTTAAAAATTATATATATAATTATTTTTTATCTTAGTAATAAAATGGTTAAAATTTTTAAATAAAAAAAAACATATATGCAAATAATGTTATCTTTTCTTTGCATATTTGATAAGTAACATTAAATTGATGAAATTTTTAAAAGTGTTTTGAACACTTTATTGAAAAGGTAATGATGCATATTTTTAAAGATAATATAATCAATCAAAAATTTCATAAAAATTGATATTTATAGAGAGAAAACAGATAATTAAAAGAGAAATTAGAGGTAATTGAGAGATTTAAATACATAAGGAGATAATAGATAGTTTACATATTTAATTGTGAAATGATAGGATGATCTTTATAACTTTTTATAAGGGTAAAATAGAGAATCAAAAATTTTTCATGTTAGTATACTTTTATTAGTAGTATATAGATATAGAAGTAGATTATAAGAGATCAAATTGGAGATGATTGAGAGCATTTTAGTCCAAACATTTAATATTATTGAATAAGTTACCTAACCAAATATTATTAGACTTGATACTTATTATCCAACTTTTAATATTGTACTTAACAACGCTTGATTAAAATTAATATTATCTTTATTCTCTGTTTAATCTTAAATTTTATCCATGTATTCAAGATTATCCTATAATCCCTAAATATAGGATAATGTATGACAGATCCTAAGTTGAGGGGTTAACGCTGTAGTCGGCTAGTCGCTCATGTGGTGCGAGACTTTGAACACCACTCTTATCTCTTGATTTTCCTTTTGCTTACGACAACTCTAATACTGTCCACTTTATTATTGCTCCTCAAAGACCTCCTCTCTCACTACCCGAAAAAAAAAAAACAGAAGAATTATATTAAGATCCTTTAATATTTGTTATTTAATTACTTAGATTTTTTGATATTTGAAATATTACATACAACCTCTTGAACTTTATACGTGTGTAACACTTAGATATCTATCGTTAATGTCAGTTAGTATATTAGTTAGTAAATTAGATTTAGACTCCTTTAAGTTTACAAGTATAAAACACTGATATTTCTTAAATTTAAAATATTACACTAAGACCTTTTATTTGTTAAAGAAAAAATGAAATCTATTAAACAATCAAATTAAAGATAAAAGATGTTGTGTCCATTATAGTTTGACCATTTGTTTAATTTCTTAATTTTATTTTAATAGATAGTATAATTATATGTTAATTATAATTTTTTAAGAAAAAAATAAATTTTTATTTTTATTTTTATTTCAATAAATAAAATAATAGAATATAAATTTTAATTGTTAAATTTAAAATATTTGATATTCTATATTTGATTAGAGTATTTTTTGTTTAACTATAAATTTTAAACTTAAGAAATCTAAATATTATTACATACTTGAAGGGGTATAACTATAATTTTCCGACGACAAGAAGAGTTGCGTATTGTTCCAAAAGGTCTTCCTTTTGCTTACGACTCTATAGCATTCCCTCCCGCTCTATATTTGACCCACTTCCGATCTTCTCTTTCCCTCAACTTGGTCCTTCCTCTCTCTCTCTCTCTCTCTCTGATATCATATTTTCACTCCCTCCCTCTCTCAACTTGGTCCTTCCTCTCTCTCTCTCTCTCTCATATCATATTTTCACTTGAAAGGATTGAAATATAATTTTCTGACGACGGGAAGAGTTGCGTATTGTTCCATAAGAGCTCTTCCGAACCTACTTTCCTCCCCCTAATATTGTCCACGTTGTTATTGATCCACAATAAATTACTCTAGACAACTCTTATTTTCTCGCTCTATGCCTTTTGCTTACGACTCTATACCATTTCCTCCCACTCTATTTGACCCATTTCCGATCTTCTCTTTCCCTCAACTTGGTCCTTCCTCTCTCTCTCTCTCTCTCTCTCTCTCTCTCTCTCTCTCTCTCTCTCATATCATATTTTCACTCCCTCCCTCTCTCACTTATCCCCATCTTTCCTTTCTTTCTCTCTTATTACCATATTTTCGTCTCTCTATTTAAACCCATTTCCATCTTCTCTTTCCCCCAACTTGGCCTCCTCTCTCTCTCTCTCTCTCTCTCTCTCTCACACACACACACACACCCCCCAATCCCAGTTATGGACAAGAAGGCAATGGAGCCAACCGAAAGTTTCAAGTTAAATTCTTACAAGGAGTGCAAAGCTGAAACTAAAAGCAGCAATATCAACATGTACCCTTTCGTGACTCCAGTCCGAGGAACCATCAAGCGCCGGATCTTTGCCAGCCTCATCCGTAACCTGAAGCTCGCCTGCAGTTGCTTTTAAGGCTGTGGTCAACCATTGTTTTCTATAACACAACTACCTTTACTTGAATGTAAGCTTAATTAATGGGTATATCAGTCCTCAAAGTGCATAACAGACAAAAAGTCTCTGATTATTCCCAAAATCACTTGTGTAATTCAAAATATCAAACCCATTTCAGCTTTTATTAACAGTTAGCTTACATTACATAATTTAAACCAGACCACGCTCCAGCGAGATCATCTTCTTCGTCTTCTCTGATAACTTATTCTTTTTCTTCGACTATGAGATCGTCTTCTTCTTCGTCTTTTCAGATCTGGGTTTCAGATCTAAGTTTTAGATCTTGGTTTCAGATCTTAGTTTTTCTTCTCCGGCAACTGGGTTTCAGATCTAAGTTCTCCGGCAACTGGGATTACTCCGGCGAAGCTTCGACTGGGCAGTTAAATCAGTGGCTAAATTTTTTTTAAAATTTTTTTTATCAAGTTTAATATATTAAAATAATTTTAAAATCATTTATCTAAACAGATTTTACTGTTATCTATTTTATAAAATTATTTTTAAAATCATTTAATCAAACAAATTCTTTGACTTAGAAAACTTTTTTTAAAACTCTTCTAAAAAATTATTTTTCAATATTATTTTTAAAAATTAAAATGAAACAAATCCTATGATTTTATGGAATCTTTGTGTTATGAATTTGACATAAAATTGGGGACTCATATTTAAATTAATAACAAATATAAAAATCATATCATCAAATTAAATTTTTAAGTTAATTTTTTAAATTTGTGTTGCATTGTTCGTTATTGATTTAAATATAAATTCTAGAATTTATTAGAATTCAGTTGATTGATTAAGTCAAAAATTCAAGTTAATTTTTTAAATAAAAATATTATATTTTAAAATAAAATAAAATAATTTTTTAAGTCCTAGTAATACTCTTAATTTAAAATGGCGGTACTTTACAAATTCTCTCTCTCTCCTAATAATGAGAAATCAATTACAGAAAGTAAGGAAACAAAAGTACAAACTATCTGCCAATTAAATTCTGACAAAGATTCTTTGGAACAGGATTTACATTCTTTGTAATATTTTTTTAATAAAAAAATAATAAATAAATTTAATAAACCACTACTAATAAATAGATAGTGAATATTAATAAATATTATGACCTACAATTAAACTTATGACAAATAGAATAATTACATCATTAAATCAAATTATTAAATTAATTTTTTAAATCCGTATGTCATTTTTTGATAACAAGTTGAATGATCCCACCAGCTTGAGTGTGATTCAATTTTGGCTTGTTCAAATGAAAAAAATGAATTCAATCAACTCAAAATTTTAAGGTGGTTTTGCAAATCGGCTGAATTTGAGCCATGTGTGGCTTGACTCGAGTAGGCTTAGGCTCGACTATACTTCAATAGATTCATAGCTTTATCAGTGCCCTGTGTGTATCTTTATCCACCTTTTTTGCAAAACGAATGAATTGCCCGGGAACAAAATGTTTTGGTCGAAAACATTTTGATATTTAAGTCAATATTAGAATGATACAAGAACGTTTACAGAGAATATTGTGCATACATTTTAATGTGCATTTAAATAGGGCTATTCCTTATGCTAGGGTTCTTGTTATTGACAAGGATGGATGGTACATCTCTCATCATTCTCGGATGTCAGTTAGGGATTGCTGGATTCTCTCCTGACGCTCCTCCAATTGCCTAACTCTTTGGAGCCATAAATCGTGCTTATTCATAGTAACTAAATTTTATTGACCGTAGATGTTTTTCTGTGATTCAGTTAGAATTATATTTTGAATGAAGCTCAAGCCTCTAAACCGAATGCCTTCTCATTGTTGTCAAGTTCTTTGTAGATCGGTTCGACTCCAACCTTGTTGTTTCTCTTTTTGGAACTCAAGTGATCTATTTCATCATATTCATGCAAGTAAATTATTCATTTGTATACATGGGTGGACGTTATGCCCCTTCATTAAGATTGATTTCTTTTCTTTAGGGTTTAATATTTTAAAAAATTATTGGGAAATTAAGCTTGATTTTCGAATCCAATACTCGTAATCATTTATCAAGTCAGTTTTGAGCAAGAATCGAAATTGAACAGTTATTACTAACCATCTGATTCGTTGATGAATTTGACCAAACCACACCGAATTCTTTCTCATGGGCCACCAAAAGGTTCTACATTCGGCTTGGATTAGGTTGAAGAGTTGAAGGCCTTGGTCATGTACTTGGCCGAATTCAAAGTCCTATGATCTCTCCATGGCAGTGCAAAGTTTAGAGACTCCCTTAAAACAATCTTAAACCCAAGGTAAGTTATAATAATAATAGTGTACTGGTAATTTAGATGTTCTAAGTTTGAATTTTAATAATTTTTTGAAATCAGATAATGTGAGATTTATTCTTCATGAATATCGTAATCCCAATTTGAATGATCTGTCTTTAATCGAACCAAAAAATAAATTAGTCAAGATGTACTTAAACTGACTCAAACACTCCTGAAGATTTTAATCGAACCAGAAAATAAATTAGTCAAGATATACTTAAACTGACTCAAACACTACTGAAGATTAAACTAAAAAATAAAGAGAAATGCTATTAAGATCTAAAAATTTGATCTAATTTATTGACATAATTCATCACAATTATTAGATTGGTATGAGTCTCAACATGTACTTCGATCACTGTTAATCTAATAATTATGATTGATTATTTCAGAAATTTAAGTCTAAATAGCATTGATCGGAATTCGCATTAAAAATTAATCCTACTTAAAACTGGAGCTATACGTACAAATTCTCTCTCAATATTTACAGAAAGCAACGAAATTACGAACTCCTAAGATATCTTTTTTTGTTTTTTTTATTGTTCAACGGTAAAAAATATTTATGTCAAGTTTATGTGTATTTCGACTAATTTTCTCTTAAGTTTGGTCAAACACAAACATATAATTTTATTTTTTTTACTTGGTTAAAAAAAGGGGTGGAGACAAAGTAGAGTGCTTAGAGACCACCCCAATAGACTCTCATTAATGGAATCATGATGTTCCTAATTGCACTCATTACTCATCTCAAAAACAAACCTAGTTAGACTAGTATAACGGTGAATTGCCGATCTCCAATGTAAATTCTAAAACTCGAACTTCCAACCTCAAAGTGAAAATTTGACCCAGTACTCTCAAGGGCAAAGCTAGAAAGTCATGCCAGAGTGGATACAAATATTTCAACAAACTAAATTTTTTTTTTACAATCAATACAAATAGGATAATAATTTATATTTAATTACATCATATTTAATACTTAAAAGTTTATTAAATCTAACATACCAAAATTTGGTAAATTTAGTATATACAAACGACACTAATTTTTTTTTATACAAAATATAGACTAATTAAAATTATTTAAAATTGACTCCGCTAAATTTTGATACTTTGAAACCGTTGCATAACAATTTTATTATTTTTTATATACACCAACATTTTATCACTTTGGTGTTTATAATTCATTCGATCAATTATGCAGTTTAATGTGCACTCTATAATTTCTATCATAATTTACAAAATAAATGTTAAAATAACAAGTAAACTAGCGAATATATATATATTCTTTAATAACAAATAAACTACCATAATTTACAAATGACAAGTGTCATGTTCTTTAGTAATGTGAAGGAGTGGATTTAAACAGAGTAAAAATTTATAGGTGGCGGGGCATTCTTGCACAAATTTTACAGCTAATATTTTTTGTTGGCAATTGCAAAACATTTTTATTTTATCTCAATGATCTAAATCTACCAATTATTTTGACTATTTCCTATAGTGAATCAAATTTTCAAATAAACAAATATTAATTACTTAGACTAATTTTATTTCATTTGCCATAAATTTGGATTAATTAAGCAATTTAGCATACCAAATCATTAATATAATAAAAAAATATTATAAATTACAAAAAATTGAATTTATTTATTTTGATTCAAATATATAAAAAATTTTGATTTTTGCCAATAGTTGTGAATGTATTAACAAAATTTACGACTTTGATTTCTGGTGTTAAGAGATGATTGATTTGATTGAGATGATTCTACCACCCATTATGTTATTTGTGTTACATTGAGCATTTTGGACATTTGTTGTTTGTGTTATGTTCGAATATGTTATACTACATTATGTTGTTTTAGATTATGTTACATTATTTAAAATGTTGTTGGATTATTTAAAATGTTAGATTTATTTAGAATTTTGGATTATGTTGGTTTGAACTTGGATTTAAGCTTAAGCTTGGATTTGGGCTTGGACTTGAACTTGAACTTGGGTAAGGACGGGGACGGAGATTATAAATTTATCTACAGACGGGCATGGGGATAAAAATTATACCTGTAAACATGGATGAACTGAGAATGAACGAATATTTTTTAAGCAGGTACAAGGATGAAGACTATACCCCACCCCACCCTCGCTTCGGTTCATTAACATGCCTACAAGCGTCCCCAAAGTTTTCATACCACCGGTTTGTAAAATTCAAAACACAGAACATTGTAATGTTCATGGACCCCACCATGAGAGCCTTGGCATGGACGACCCACAGTGTTGTCTTTCTTGCTCTTCAATCAAGCAAATGATTCAAGGGTGCACATTTGCCCACCCCCCTCCCCCATATGCTTGCTCCGACCATGCTTTCTATTAAACTCATCAATTATGCAAGGAATAACAAAAAAATTCAAGGAACTGAAGAAGGAGTTTTACTTTGTTTTTTCTGGTTGGACAACTGCAAGTGAGTGAGAGAGAAAAAAGAAAAGATAACTAATAAGATAGGTGTTACTCACGTCTGTCAAGTGAGCGAAAAACTTTGTTTTCTAACGGTGGACCAAAAGTTTTATTTTTTTAATAGATTTGAGTGGATTGTGATAAGTTAAAGATTTAATTTTTAATAAGTTTTGGTAGATAATGGTGATCTCAAATTTTTTTGTTTTAAATAGGCTTCATTTTTTAATTCTTTTGAGTAAATAATGTGGGTCTAATATTTTTATCTTAGATTTTGGATTGGCACAAATAATATATTATATAAATATGTAATATATATACCTAACTAATAAAAAAAAAAAAAATTGAAGGGGCACTTGCCCACCTTGGGCCATGCCTCCCTCCGCCCTAGAGTACTCCACTGCACCACACCATTGAGTGGGGACAGGCATATGAGTCTGACAACATCCTCGGGGATTAAATACTTGCTCATCCATACCAGATGGGCATAGAATTATCAAATTTATGGTTAATTTTAGCAATTTTGAATAATGAAACCGGTTATACTTGTGAATTAAAAGTTGACACAAACTCGATTAAACATGCACGGGATAATTCCTGCAATCGTGTAAGGTAGTGATCTCCCAACTGGCGAACCTGAAACAACAAGGTCAAAAAGGGGGGGGGGGGGGGGGCCAGGCATGTGCCTGACTGATTCCCTCCGAATCTTAAGTCAGTATAAGATCGAAGGGTTTTGCTTAATGGACCTGTTTTAGTTCGAGTTTGCATACCTTTGTCTATTTTCCTGAGGAATGTTTATACCTGAATTAGCAATGATTGCCAAAGATCTTCAGTCCTATTTGGACATCTCACATTTGACACACCATTCCTCGTGCAATGAGTATTTCCCATTTACGTCTCCTCCTATTGAATGCTAGGAAAATGGGGTAAAAAGTCGGCTATGAGCCGAGCACTTATGCCACTCCCCAAGTTACCAAATTCAGCAGGTCGGTATCTGACACGAACTGAGCATTGAATACTCGGCGAAACAGTTCCTCGGGAAAGCCGATCGCGTTGTCTCTGCGCATCAGCCATTAATGTAACACCCCCCCCCACTACCCAGCAAGATATTGTCCTCTTTGGCACAGGGTCACGGAACACCGTTCTCCTCCCCTGCCCTCAAGGGTTTGTTCCTCCCAGGGGTTCCCTGGAAAAAGGCCTCTTGCAAGGTAAGGGCTGAAGGCTTACTTATAAGCCCAGCAACTCCCCCCTCCGTAACCGATGTAAGCCTTCAGCCCTTACCTTGCAAGAGGCCTTTTCCCAGGGAACCCCTGGGAGGAACAAACCCTTGAGGGCAGGGGAGGAGAACGGAGTTCCGTGACCCTGTGCCAAAGAGGACAATATCTTGCTGGGTAGTGGGGGGTGTTACAAATGGTATCAGAGCCGACCCCTTGGCGGTGCCGAGTGTGGGGCCCTGCACGGGTCAGCGTGTAGGAGGGAGGAGAACGGTAGTCCGTGACCTAGCTGCACGGGGACGTGCAGCCCTGAGGGGGGTGGATTGTGAGATCCTGGTATCCCACATCGGTTACGGAGGGGGGAGTTGCTGGGCTTATAAGTAAGCCTTCAGCCTTTACCTTGCAAGAGGCCTTTTCCCAGGGAACCCCTGGGAGGAACAAACCCTTGAGGGCAGGGGAGGAGAACGGTGTTCCGTGACCCTGTGCCAAAGAGGACAATATCTTGCTGGGTAGTGGGGGGGGGGGTGTTACAATTAATGCTTGAGCCATCATGATAGTAGGCTTATACGCTAGAGGGCAGTTACCAGCAGACGCGCATTTATTTGTCCTGTCACTATCACTCATTCTGTCATAAATGTAAGGTCACATCGCATTAAATACAATGCTAGTTGTCGTACTCGGCCGCTCTGTGTCACCATACCTCCGCTCACCTCCTCGGCATCCTTTGGACATCTCAATGACTTCATTGTTCCACGTGTCAACCTGGGGGTTGAAGAGCTACACTGGAGTCCCGTCAACTGCCCCCCAGCCGCAATCCTTTGCGCAGTGCAAGACAAGTGGAGTAAAGAGATTGGGGCTCCATCATCATGCCTTATTAATGGCGATGGTTACTTGCACGTCTGGTACCGCCCTTTTCAAATACTCTAATGATGAGCCAACTTTTTGATTCCCGCTCCCTGTGAGGAAGTATAAATAGGAGGTTTTCCTACCTTCTCAGAACTTTTGCATCCTCCATCTCTCCTCAGCAGTCAGACCCCGAGTGCTCTCCTGTCCTCAAAGTTTCCTTGGTCCTCCGAGCCCTCTTTGTAGACCACTCTCCTGTGAGTACTCCCACTTGAGCTTTTTCTCTCTTCATTTCTTCTACATTTCGTCCTTTTAGCGCCCACCGATGGCTAGAAATAGTAGAATCAGAGGGGAAATGTCTGTTAGGGCAAGTACTACCCACAAGATGAGGAGAACCCAAGTGACAGATGAGAATATCCAAGCCTTTAGGGTTAGGTACCACATCTGGAAACCTGTCTTTGCTTTCCCCTTCAACCTCACTCACCATAGAAGGGATA
Source organism: Ilex paraguariensis (assembly GCA_963454935.2). Taxonomy (NCBI): domain Eukaryota; kingdom Viridiplantae; phylum Streptophyta; class Magnoliopsida; order Aquifoliales; family Aquifoliaceae; genus Ilex; species Ilex paraguariensis. Next base: position 20,181 of record CAUOFW020005931.1, read on the forward strand.
TAGGAAATGTGGACATGATGCCTTTCTGGACGAAGGCCATCATGGAAGGAGGATTGACTTTCCCCCTCCATCCCCTGTTGCTGGGAGTCTTGATGCAACTGAAACTTTTTCCCTTTCAATGCGGGGTTAACTTCTTTAGGATTGTGATGGGTGTAGTCACCTTAATACTCGGTTGGGGACTAACTTAAGGGTAGATGAAATTTTATTCTGCTACGACCTAAGGCTAGTCACCGGGGGGGGGGGGGGGGGGGCGATATTACCTCTAGGCTCGAGATTCCTCAATGTATTTGGTAATTCACATGCCTGACTCGGACAAGGGGTATGTAGACGATCTAATTATGCTTGGCGGCTGTTGGGAGAAAGGGACCAGACCCAAGTATGAAGGATTGTACTGCCCCAAAGTGCCGGGAGATGAAGGTGTGTTTTCTTTCCGACTTCTTGATTTATATATTCTTGGGTCTAAGGGACGTACTAATTTTTGCTTTGTTTTTGCAGAAGGATATCACCGGGACGCTGCTCAACCACTGAGGTCCCAAGTACGGTTTGCTGATCTGCTAAGGGTCTTGTCCTTGGACCTGGTTGAACGAGCGGCACATACCCTTCTCGGCTACACGCCGACCTACAGTCGATTCTTCTAGATCCCACCTCCTTTCAACCCGTCCGTTTGGGAAGATCACTCATTGTCGGAAGAGGAAGAATCTGAGGGAGATTCCAAAGAAAAGTCTTTGCATCACGCTCCCGAGCCACTTGCACCTGAAATATTTAATCCGTCACCCATCTCCGCAGCTACAATGGAGGTCGCCGCCTCGGCAAGGAGAGCCAGGCTTGCCGGGTTGGCCGGGCCTTCCAACACTGCCCCTATCACCCCTCAGCCCAGTTCTCCTCGGAGGCAGCAGTCGTCGCTGCGTACACAACCCAGGGATTCGACCGTGCCAACCAGGCAAAGGCCTTAATCTTAACAAGTCCACGCTCCAGGAGACCGGCTGAGGGATATGCGTGCTCGGGATGCCGAACAACCTGAGGAGCGTCATGTAAAGCAACGACATGATGCCCCCGCCCCAAGGACATCTATCTCGGGCGAATGGGTTGCTCAGGCCGAGACCAAGAGCGGTCGGCCTATTTTGGAAGCCGACTTCATCCTCTAATCTCCCGAAGTGGCCTTTGTCGTTGCGGGGATGCTTCAATTTAATGTCGATATGGCCGTGTACAAAGGTTACTCGGACAATCGACTCCTGATGAGCACTATCCAAAACAACCTAGTGGTAAGTTTAACGCTTTCCCAAGTAGCCCTTGCCCCTTTTTGGTCATTCCTTAATATTTCTCCTTTTTCAGGGCAGCCAGTAGGTGAGAGCCATCATTGAACATTTTTGGGAATACAAACAAGAGGCAAAAAACGCTGAGCGAGCTGCAGCTACTAAGGACGACCACATCCTGAAGGTCGAGAGGACCCTTGGTGACCAAACCAAGCACATTGCCGAGCTCATCCGCCAGCGAGACGCTATTCATACCGAGCTGAATGAGGCCAAGGCAGGTGAAGCTACAACGATCAATAAGGCCGAGGAGTATGAGCTACGAGTGTCCTCCTCTGAATCCAAGCTGCAAGAGTCTGAGTCTGTAATTAGCGCTCTCACTGTCAAAGTGGACTCCTTGACAACAGAAAAAGCGGGGGAGCAAGAAAGGTTGCAATCGAAGTGTCTGAGGGTGTGGGCAGCCACTTAAGACCAAATAGTTCCCACTTTCGAGGAAGTCAAGAAAAAGGCTTTCAAAGAAGGTTGGAACGCCGCCCTTCACGCCTGCCACATCGAGGTAGGTTCAGACTTGTTCGCCAAAAACAGCCTCCGAAGTGAGGCCGATGATGAAGCCTTGGATGAACGGGTCCGATCCGACCTTGGTGACCATGTGGAGGCAGAAGGGCCGGTCGGTGCTGAAGGTGGAGGTGAACCCATCACACTCAGCGATGGATCTGACCAATCTTCTCCTGCCCTTCCGTCATTGCCACCTACTGAGCCAACAGACGATCTGTCCTCTCCGCCCCCCATCCTTAGTGGAACGCATGACACCGAGCTAGACAAGATATTGGGGGCTGGAGATGGGTTACAAAGGCGACGTGGAGGCCTTGGCGGGGAAAGAACCGAGGATGAATGAGACGAGGGCCTTAGTAGCTGGTGACCTCACTTCTATGTCCCACATTTTTGCAGCTCTGTACTGAATTTTGCTACTGTTTGTATGCCTGGGGACGCAAAGCCCCTTTTCTATAATGAACTTTAATTTTTGATAAATGTACTTTTATGTGTCAATCATATTTCTAGGAAATGGCCGCGCCGAACTTGCTGTTGGATTTTAGGACACTTTGGGGTCGTACCCTTAACGGCCGAGCACTTGGTTTGTGTTCAGTATTTTGAGAGCGTTGCTTCAAGGGTGGAGTCTTACACCCTTTGGGGCCATACCCCTAACGATCGAGCGCTTGGCTCGTGTTAAGTATTTTGAGGGCTTTGCTCTAAGGGTGGAGTATTACACCCCTCCGGGCCGTACCCCTAACGATCGAGCGCTTGGCTCGTGTTAAGTATTTTTGAGGACGTTGTTCCAAGGGTGGAGTCTTACACCCCTCCGGGTCGTTCCCCTAACGACCGAGCGCTTGACTCGTATTAGTATTTTGAGAGCGTTGCTTCAAGGGTGGAGTTTTACATCCCTCGGGGTCGTACCCCTAACGACCGAGCGCTTGGCTCGTGTTAAGTATTTTGGGAACGTTGCTCCAAGGGTGGAGTCTTACACCCCTCGGGGCCGTACCTCTAATGACCGAGCGCTTGGCTCGTGTTAGTATTTTAAGAGCGTTGCTCCGAAGGTGGAGTCTTACACCCCTCGGGATCGTACCCCTAACGACCGAGCGCTGGGCTCGTGTTAGTATTTTGAGAGCGTTGCTCCAATGGTGAAGTCTTACACCCCTTGGGATCGTACCCATAATGACCGAGCACTTGACTCGTGTTAGTACTTTGAGAGTGTTGCTCCAAGGGTGGAGTCTTACACCCTTTGGGGCCGTACCCCTAACGACCGAGCGCTTGGCTCGTGTTAGTATTTTGAGAACATTGCTCCATGGGTGGAGTCTTACACCCCTCATGTTAATGCCATCGTGAAGACTGAAACCTGATTTAGTAATAGTATTTCTTTAAATTTGATTTATTCCATGGCCGGATTACATCGTCACCATTTATATTTTGCAAACGATATGCGCCTGTGCCCCCCACAGATATCACCTTGTAAGGACCCTCCCAATTGGGACCTAGTTTTCCATCAATGGGCTCGCACGTATTGCCCACCACTTTTCACAGTACCAAATCTTCGACTTGAAATTCTCTCGATCGAACTTTCTTTTGGTGCTGCCGTGACAACTCCCCTTGGTACTTTGCCAGCTTGATGGATGTCAATGACCTCCTTTCCTCGGCTAGATCGAGATCCCTAGCGAGAGTTTGATCATTATTGCCCAACTCGAAGGCTCGGCTCTGTATTGTTGGGAGTCCTACCTCCAATGGGATCACCGTCTCGACCCCATATGTCAGGGCGTATGGGGTTTCTTCCGTCGAAGTCCTCGGCGTGGTCCTTTATGCCCATAATACCTTAAGTAACTCCTCGATCCACCTTCCATTTACTGCCTCAAGTCTCTTCTTGATTCCCACCAGCACAGTTTTTTTGGACACCTCAGCCTGTCCATTAAATTAGGGATAGGCTGGCGTACAATAGTAATTGCATATTCCGTACCCCGAGCAAAACTCTTTAAATGGGCCACTGTTGAATTGAGTCCCATTGTCAAAGACTATAGCCCGGGGGATTCCAAATCGGGTGATGATGTTCTGTCATACGAACTTTCTCACCTCCACTTCCCGAATACGGCTTAAAGGCTCGATTTCGATCCATTTAGTGAAGTAATCGGTTGCCACTAACAAGAATTTCTTACCCAATGGGGATCTCGAGAGAGGTCCGACAATATCCATTCCCCACTGTGAGAATGGTCATGGGCTCGTTAGCAAGTTCCAATCTCCAGCAGGTTGCCGAATAATAGGGGCAAACTTCTGACATTTGTTGCATTTTCACACATAACTCTTCGCGTCCTTCTGCATGTATGGCCACCAGTACCCTTGCGTCATTGCTCGTTGTGCGAGAGACCTTTTGCCCGTGTGGCTCCCACACACCCCTTCATGGATTTCGTAAAACAGGGGTTCCACTTTGTCTTCGGGGACACATAGCAATAGTGGCCCTGAGAACGACTTTCTGTATTGTTGATCATTTGACATCTAGAATCTGGGGGCTTTGAGCTCAATCTTTCTGGCCTCTCGGACGTCCTCCGGAAGCACTCCGTCCGTTAGGTATGCAATGATTGACTTCATCCATCCCAACGGTGCTCCTATTATGGTTGGTAACACTTGCTCGACCTTTACTTTGTTTATGCTCGGACTGTCCCGGGTCTCAATAAGTATGCGCCGAGCTACCTTCGAGGCCAGGCATGCTAAGGCGTCGGCTGGGTGTTTTGATCTCTAGGAATCTGGAAAACTTTCACTTTTTCAAACTTTTCCATCCTAGATCTTGCCTTCTCATGATATGCCTTCATCCTGCTGTCCCGGACCTTGAAGTCCCCATTTATTTGGTTCACGACCAGCTGGGAATCGCAAAATATCCGAAGGTGTCTAACCCAATCAAGCTCGCGGCATCCAGTCCTGCTAGCAACGCCTCATATTCGGCTTCGTTATTGGACGCCTTGAATTTCAATCTGATTGCCCTTTCAATGATGAACCCTTCTGAGTTGGCTAGCACGATACCTATTCCTGCCCCCCTTGCGTTCGATGATCCATCAACATGAAGATCTCACACATCCCCTGACTGATCCTGTGATGTTGGTGGGGGCTCGAACATAGAGAACTCGGTGACAAAATTCGCCAGGACTTGTCCTTTTATTGACGTTCGAGACTTGTACCTGATTTCAAACTCTTCGAGCTCTACAGACCATTTGGCAACCCTCCTGGACATATCGGCCCTGTGAAGGATCGGCTTGAGAGGTCGGTCTGTAAGGACGTCTATGGCGTAAGCCTGGAAGTAGTGTCAAAGTTTTCTCGCCGAGACTACCAATGTCAAGATCGATTTCTCCATTTGAGAGTATCTTGTCTCGGCGTCAGGCAAGGTCTTGCTTATGAAATACACAGGTCTCTGTGCCTCTTCGCTATCCCTGACCAATGCTCCACTCACGGCTTCTTGAGATACGGACAGTAAAGGCTTAGCACATCTCCTACCGCTGGAACAGATAAAGTCGGAGGATGTTTCAAGTATTCCTTGATCCTTTCAAGAGCTCGACCGCATTCCTCGTCCCAAACCCCCTTAGCTGCCCCCCTTAACTTGGAAAAGAACGGTTTGCACTTATCAGACGAGTTGAAAA
>CAUOFW020005932.1:0-25595 GCA_963454935.2 Ilex paraguariensis
CAATATTACAAATCTTGTATGAGGTACAAAATGAAAAAATTCCTGAGGTGGCCACCCCGGATGAAAGCTGTAACGCCCCAAAACACACCCTGGACGACATTATATTCTAAAACCATTCATATCATGAGAGCACTAATATAATCCCTTAAGAAACAAGACTTCATTTGTCATCCACAAATATTTACAACATTATCTAAAAGAATAAGCCCAAGTCATGGCTATTACATCTCAAAAATTAATTAAAGAAGCGCAACGGAATAAACAAAAGAAGCTAGACTACACAATGTCCAAAAGAATGTCCTAGTCTAGTACAAAAGAAAAGGAGGTCGCTGTATGCGTCCACCTAGAGATCCACACTCCTGTTCAGTGGAGTCTCCAAGTAGCAGGCTCCTCGACCCTTATGTCCTCCTCCTCAAGCGGGTAATCTAAAAAATGTTAGCGATAGAGGGTGAGCATGAAACTCTGTAGAAAAATTCTCCCAAACCCATACAAGGTTTAGCAAAGTATTTAAACGGTCGGTCTTAATTTTAACATAACATAGATACATAATTTGAAATAAAGCAGTGACATTTACAAAGGATCTCAAGTTTATTTTAAAAATATTACTTAAATGAATAAACAAGCACCACATACAAATAATAACTATTAATTGCCATAACCAATTCCCAACAATTCTTTCAGTAGGTGGCATACTTTTGGTAACCTCCACCTCCCTTTAGGTCATCTTTGATTCTCAAGCATCCTTACCGAGAACCTCTTGAGAATGGATGAATATTCTTACATGGAACCTCTCACCAATCACTACCTTGTTTCCCAAGTATCCTTACGGGAACCTCTTAGGAAGGGGTGAACATCCTTACAAGGAACCTCTCACTCATGTGCATCACAAACAACCCAACCAAACATACAATTCTAACATTTATCTCAATTTACAAGCATCTATCCAAAATCTCCAAAATATATCATGTAACAATTCCACAACCAACTAAGAAAATACATGAGATCACAATAACATCATTTTTCTACCCAACACAAAGCACTAAGATTTAGAAATCCATAGTAAAGAAAGCCTTTAGAAAGAAAATACATCACTCTCCAAAAATTAGGGTTTTAAAACTAGAAAGGAGATTTCAATGGTATTAAACCCTACTTTGTTCAAAACATGTAATCCTTGCAAAAAGCCTAAGAGATGATGATTGCATAGCATATATATATACCATTGATAGCCAAAAACATACATATATAAATAACCTAGCCTCAATGTAAGTGAATGAGAGAAAACTCTACCTTGAATCCTTAGTTTGTAGGAAGAACTTGAGCTTTGATTTTGAATCTACCCTTAAATTTCTTATTTTTCCCTTCCTTTCTTCCTTTCTAAAGCTCTCTAGGGTTCCAAGAGGTGTGGGGTGAGAGTGGAGTGAAAGAAATGAGGGCAATTGGGATGAAAATGGGGTTTAAAACACCTCAGCCCCGAAATTCACTGTTTACAACCTGTTTTGGTTTTCTCCAAAATTACCATTTTGCCACTAAGAATCTCCAATTTGATCCATATGACTATCCCAAGGTTTTCGACGTTTGGATTCATTTTTAATATTAATTTAACCTAAAAACATTTATTTTTATGATTTATCTCAAAACCAAAGTCAACGTACACCCGAAACACTAAAGTTTTTATTTTACCCATCTGAACCGACTATTAATGAAGTTTTGCGTTGTTTGCAAATAAAAGGTGATAAAGGGTGCTTCTTAAAGCCTTTTATACTTATTTGAAGCCTAAATGTACTCATTATTCTTATATTTTGATTTAGGATGCAAATGGAGACGTTAAATGCAAAACGAAGCTAATTGGACTATTTTGACATCATTTTGTTATTTGGGCATAACTCTCTCATCCGAGCTCCAATTGAGATGATTCAAGATGATATGGAATGATAAGAAAGAGCTCTAAAACTTTCATGTTTTGATTTTTGAGATATATTGACTGCATCATGGTCTAAATCAGGCTTGAAGTTGCAGCCAGTGCACTGTTCAAACTAATTGGGCTGTTTTGACATCACTTTGTTATCTGGGCATAACTCTCTCATTCGAGCTCCGATTGAGATGATTCAAGATGCTATGGAATGCTACGAAAGAGCTATAAAACTTTCATGTTTTGAGTTTTGAGAGATATCGACTGCATCAAAGTCAAAATTGCACTTGAAGTTGCAGCCAGTGCACTGTTCACGTCCTGTTTCATCTCTTTTCCATTTCCAATTCATTCCTAAGCCAACCAAATCCATCTCAAACCTCTCCAACACATATTTCTACACCAAACCTATTTAATACAAGTTCTAGGACCTAAAATTTCATATTTTCATTTATTAAAATCAAATTTCAACTATTATTTCCACTAACATTTTAAATCTCTACTTTTCCAATCTACCAAATTCAAACACACATCACTACAAATATCTACATTTTACCACAGCTATTTACTATATATCTATATACATATATAAAAGAAAATGCGGGGTGTTACAAAAGCAGACCCGGTGAAAATGTTACCCCACTCCTGGAATGCAGAACATCTTAGAAAATTTTTTCAGTAAGTTTATCCTGTAATATGATTATTAATAAAGCAGCAAATATGTGGTTCATTCACTCTTAAAAAGAGCCCTAGAGTTCACGATGAACTCTTTAGTTCATAAAAAGAGCTTGGGAGCTCACGACGAACTCTTTAGTTCAAAAAAAGAGCTGGGAGCTCACGATGAACTCGTTAGTTCATAAAAAGAGTTTGGGAGCTCACGACGAACTCATTAGTTCATAAAAAGAGTCATGGAGCTCACGACGAACTCGTTAGTTCATAAAAAGAGCCTTAGAGCTCACGATGAACTCGTTAGTTCATAAAAAGAGTCATGAAACTCACGGCGAACTCGTTAGTCCGTAATAAGGGCCTTAGAGCTCACGATGAATTCGTTAGTTCATAAAAAGAGCCCTGGAGCTCACGTTGAACTTATCAGTCCATAAAAATAGCTCAGTAGCTCAGGACGAGTTCTTCTGTCCTTAAAGCAAACGCAGCAGCTCAGAATGCGCTTCCCGGTCCAGAAGAACTAAAAGCAAAACCTGCAGCACGTAGACTAGAGGGAAAGCTTCACAGCTTCTATCCATTACAAAAAGGAAAAATGGGGGTCTTTGGTCCACAACCCAGGAAACGACATGGAAGATCAGCTACCAGATTCTCAAAGCCACAAATTGTGTATAAGAAGCGGCAAACATGGAAAGGAAAAATCAAGGTTTCAAGAACATCACAGATTACAAAAAAACCAATCAAAAAAAATTCCTAGTCGTCTCTGCAGTTCGGCTATCCTCTCTTTCAAACACAGGTTCTCCTCCTTCAACTCATCCCTCTCCTTCTCAGTCGCTAACAGTAGATCCATCAATTTTTGCCCAGCAAAGAAAAAGAACTTTTCCCCAGGAAAGATCTAGATGAAGGAAATGATGAACCATCCCTCTTGCGTTTCTTGATGAGTCCCAACATCCTCGCTCTCATCAGACCCGGTAGAAGAGAGATCAGATTCAGGAAAAAAGGGAAAGTCTCGTTCAGCTGCAGCGGCACTAAACAAGAACAGATTATCTGGCGTTATGAGATTAGGAAAAGACATGGGCTCAGCTTGGGTCATTTGTTCCACCCTCATCAATTCAAGCAGGTTCAGGTCAGGAGCATCTACATGCAAAAAAAAAAAAAAATTCCCGTGCAAACTTCGAAGTTGCTGATTGGAAAATCGTTCCGCTACATTTTAAGCTCAACCCTCGCCCAAGCCAGCTTGACCAAGAGTTGGGGGGCAACTGATGATACTTAGAGCAATTCCAAAGTATGAGCTCGGGAGTGGAGGTCAGACGCACAAAGCTCATAAAACCAGAGTAAAGCCCATCCCAATCGAAGCAGTAGTGGAAGTAATAAAGAGATAGCTATTTGTCAACAGAAACTCTAGAGGCAGCAAAGACTCATAATCGAAGCATAAAACTCTCATCCAGGAAAGATCTCCTCCTAAGATCAAGGAGGATTCCTCGGATAAATGGCGAAGATTTCGGGGCGGATCCCGCGGAATTAGGAAAAGTCTTATAAATACTATGTAACGCCCCTAACAGAGGGGCAAAACCCTAGGATCACATCTTACATTCTGTAAACCTTTTGGTATAGTAAATAGTGAAGGAATGAGCAAGAATCTCCATTGAAGAGTGGATTAGCCGAGCTCCCGAGCTGCTGAACCACTAAATTTCTACTGTGTTAATTCTCCAACTCCCCAACAATTCTCAGTATCATTCCTCGAGTCTAATAGCTCAGATCCCAATAATTCCAATATTGTTTCTTTCATTTACTCGTCATCACAAAATTGCATCACATTGAAATACACCATCACCTTTGAACTCTAATCAAGATATTTCCAAAACATGTCAGCATCAACTTGTTAGAGTGGGCGACAGTCAAGATTATCTCTATTGAATCGGTAATAGTTTCATACCTCTCACGGTTTTTTTGATCATTTGATCACTTAGTGGATTTGTTTAATATGGATCCACTCATATGATCAGTAGGTAATATTCAAGTACAACTTTACGTTTTCCTTCACAAGCTTTCTGATATGATTGATGTTGCTTGGCTATCACAATGCAAAGTCATCGATCCTTAAAGTATATTAGTAAATAAATGCATTTTATAAAATTCTTCATCCCTAAAATATTGATAAAATAGTATAATCATATTTCATGGATGATAATACAATTTAATAATACTTCTTAGAAGTCCATGCACATTTTAAGGGAACAACAAATCACTATTGATTTAAAATGTGTTCTATCACAAGCCAAATTAGCATTACTATTGCATTCCGAAATATAACTCATGCAATAATTCTGTAATCCATAGTTAAAAGAACATTCTAGATATATCAAAATATTACTTAGTTATTTCACATATCTGCATAACACAAGCAATAGTTTAAGATGTATATTTTCTCTCACCAAATTCTCAATTAAATTAATGCTAGAGTCAAAAGTGAATCATACTCCTTATGATTAAGATATTTAAATTTCCAAAAAACTTTTAAAACAATATTTTTGAAATAACGCTTAGCCCCCACTATACTCTTCATTTGACACCTAGTATTGTATCAATTTTATTGAACAAGTTGTAGTTCTGAATCGCTTCCAACCATTTCTGGTTATTCTCAATTCTAAAATATAAGCATGCCATTCAAATAAGACAATAATAATGACATGTCCACATGACATTTATTGTATGCATTCAACTATATTGTCATGCTTAAAGTAATAGAGTATCATTACATGATCTTGTTTTCATTTAGTTGTTTTGGTTCATGTTGTAGTTCAAGTAACATCAACTGAACCTGCAAGTAATTCATTTAATCTTCAGTATGTTTACAGTCAATGAAATACCATAAAAGGAAATCATTTAATAAGACACAAATAAGATCCACCTAACAAGATAATTTAGCCATGCATGTTTTAATAACAACTGTATATTTTATGTATCTTATTCAAAATCATATATATATTTAATTACTTTCTTTAATGAATACATTTGAATACCAACTGTATATTTGCATTTGAATATCAACGATCACTAGTTATATCAGTGACCATCACATTCCAATTCTGTCGATGGTAATTCTTCATCATGATGAAATTCCTTTTGATGACAGAATTGATTTGACGCCAAAATGTCGCCAGGCCACCGGATGTCTATCACATGAACCAGTTTTTTTCTCAACATGAACTAGTAACTCCATGCAAAATTCATAGGCAATGGTAGACCTAGTAAATTGATACACTAATCTTCCCAAGTGAAAATTTGGGCAAATCCTGGTGTGGCCTCCTCGCATTGATGTAACCATGAATCAACCAAATGATCTTGGTATGACCCAAATTGGGCTTGGGATCATAATTTCCCAAATCTATTGAGTTTTTGATGCAAATCTGTGTTGATGAAATACTGATTGTGGCAATTACAGGAGGTTATTCCTATTCCTTTAGGAAATAAAGTGCATTTTTATATTCTCTCTTCCTTTTCTCTATTATTTTCTCAGAGATCAAATAAGGTAGCTAATGTAAGTGGTGAAAAAATGCCCCTCACTACCTTAGTGGTTAGGTTTGAAACAAATGAACAAGAGACGTTGCGCTGCTCCCATTGCAAAATGAACAAACTACTTGAGACCAGGATGGGTTGGTCAAAAGCACTCTGATTCTTAAGTTAGTATAGGTTCAAAGCGTAGTCAAAGCTAATTGCAGGAAAATATAGTGCGTGCCTTTGAATTTAGTCTACCCGAGATTTATAGTGGTTTGTCCCTGCGTCTAGGGTTTCCCTCCCTTTGGTATGTGAGGTGGCACACCTTACATTTATCCGGATTGTTAGTGATAAAAGGTAGGATCCTTTCCTGTTAATACTTTTATTCAAGCACGTGGATAAGGTTTATTCGTGATTTGTTCTTATCAATTGTAACATCCCATCTGATTTTTCAGGAAATAGGGATTTTCTCAATCATGGTACACTAAGGCAGTGTGAATCAGTCGAGCTAAATTGTATCAGGCGATTTTACAGCAGTTTGACTTATTCGACCGAACTCATCAGTTTGGTTCGGTGTTGTGTATGGTGATTATGCCGAACTCAGCTTTAATGTTCCAAGTGAGCATCACATTGATGCATGGTCAATCACGTGCCTACACTTATTTCAAATAATTACACGTCTAATCAAGCACGGTAACTCTGTGTCCCTTCACTTGCTCCCAGGGACTGTCTGCCACATGGCACAAATTAGGCTGACGGTTCCTATACTTGATTTTGCTTCCATTGATTACTTATTTTGATTTTTTTTCCTTGCATATCTTCTCTTTTCCAGAAACAGATAATCACATTTAATGTTTCGTCCTTCGATTTTATGGCGTTGTTTCTTTGGCATTCTTTTGTCCCTTTTAAAGAGGTCTTATTTATTTCATTACTTTCTCAGACTTTCATCTAAGGTCTTCTTGCTTTTTACCTGCTATGTCATCTTTTTTTCAATGGATCCCCTTACTTCAAACGAAGTCCCTGCTTTTAAGAGAAAATACTAGATTCTAGACGACGTCGAGGTTTAAGTTATCAATGTTGATGAACCTCTTATTGGCACTAGGGATTCTATCCTAGTATACACCCTAGCCATTATTGAGGGTGATGTGAGGTTTCCTCTACACCCACTCCTTCTATGGGTGCTCTCAACTCTAAAGTTATGCCCTATACAATGTTGCTCTAACTTCTTCAGAATAGTGGTGGGGCTTGCTACTCTAAAAAACCATCTAGAGGTGAACCTAGGACTTTGGGAACTTCTATACTACTACATCATCAAGACGGCTGGTGATAATTATTACTTTGAGGTGAGTAGGAAAGACCGCTACTTGATGACCCATATCCCTAATTCCAATAAGGGCTATGAAAACCAAGTCGTCTTCATTTCTAAGAATTGGGAATATAAGGCTTAGCGAGCTATTCCTAATTGTCGACTGAATTTCTAGCTAGCTGTTGAATCACTTCATTGTGAATTCACCCAGGTTGCTGGGGAACATTATGCATAACAATGCTTCATTCTTAATGTAGACCACCATTAGCTGTTTGTGCAGACAGATGTGCACAACTAGATCAGTTTTTCCATCATACAACTTAAAATTTAGGAGGTGAACTTACTTGGGACCCTTTTACTTTCTATCCATCTAGTGAAGTGGGAAAATTCCATCCCTACAATTTACTCTCCAATGGCTCTTCTTGCTAATTCCCTAGCAGATTTTTGCTCAAGTTGCTTCAACCTGTTGTTAAGTTCTTCAGTAACGAGGTGCTTCCAAGCGTCCTCTTGGTTTTTTGTGCGATATGATTTCCTTCTATTGTTCATCTCCTAGGAATATTCTTGACGCCTGGGTCTATTCCTTTTAGTTAAATAGCAAGGTCATTTCCTTTCTCTAAAGGAGCTTACTTATAAAGGGGGCCCTGATGCAGGTAGTCTTCGCGATTATACTATATTAAATAGCCTAGGGCGCAACTTAGACTTATTTGCCTCTTTCGTCGGCGGCCCAATCTCTCAGTCTTTTGGGACATCCCTCCCCCTAAATCTTTTTAACGCATCCTTTAGCACTTCATTTTCTCATTCTAATTATTTTTCCTTGTCGTATGACCTTTTGAGCATGGCATCGTGCACATCTAGTCGGTCCTAAAGAGATTGGACTAACTTCATAAATGAAGGAATTTCCCCCTCGGGACGATGGGATTTCTCTTGGTGTAGTCCTGCCTTTCATGTCTAATCTTCGGGGTTATACTTAGCAAATGAAAGATTATCACTGTCATTAGGATATTCCTCTTGGCTTCCAAAGGCAACCTTTCTGATATCACTGTCATAGGGGAATGACACCTTTTAAATTTTGATCCAGGTCATTCCCCACATCATTGTTCATCGGAGATCCTATTCTACTTCATAGTCTTGACACTATACTTTTTGTTCAATGTTTTTTGTAGACGGCGCCAATTGTAAGCGGTGAAAAAATACCCCCCCCCCCCCCCCCCAGGGGCACTGATTTAGTGGTTTGGTTTGGAACAAACAAACTACAGACGTTGCACCGCTCCCTTGAACAACAAATAAACTGCCTAAGATTGGTTTGGGTCAGTAGGAGACGTTCTGATACTTAAGTTAATATAGGTTTAAAGCATAGTCAGGGCTGATTATAGGGAAATGTAGTGAGTACCTTTGACTTTAACCTACCTAGGATTTATAGTGGTTTGTCCCTTCATCTAGGGTTTCCCTCCCTTTGGCAATGTGAGGTGGCACACCTTACATTTAGTCTGATTGTCAATGATAAATTATAGGATCCTTTCCTATCAATCCTTTTATTCGGGCACATGGATAATGTTTATTCGTGATTCGTTCTTATCAATTGTATTGCCTCTTATGATTCTTCAAGATAAAGTGATCTTCACAATTATGAGTACACTGAGCTAGTTTGAGTTGGCCGAACTGAATTGTATCAGGTGATTTTACAACGGTTTGACTTATCCAACCGACCTCATCAGTTCGGTTCGGTGTTGTGTATGGTGATTTCACCGAACTTGGCTTTATTATTCCGAGTGAGCATCACACTGACACGTGTCTTCTTCTTTTGCTTTTTCCACCCTAATGTAAAATTAGGACGAATATTTTTCACTTGATTCATTGAAAATTTCTGATACACGGAATGGAAGTCTTGGGGGAAATATATATATCATTGTAATATATGCAAGTAGAGAGCGTTTCAAGTCAACATCTTCTCCAGTAGGCCAATTGGTATATTGAAGCATCCTGGAACTTACAATGCAAAAAAATTTGGTTGTGATCTGACTATTACAGAGAGAAGAATCACCCTTCTGACTTTAAGTTCAAAAAACTTCTACCCGCGAGGAGGTGGAGGACCGTACAATGAATTAGCATAAGAGTCTTTAGAGCTTCAGCCTGAACTTGCAAGTACTGGCTTTGATGCTGATCAGATTATTAGCACTTAAACTATCAACTATCAACATGCAGCCGCCCAAAATCCTCACCTTCATCAGTTTTAGCTTCCCAAGTTTGATGCTAACTGGCACATCTACATTAAGATCTAATGGGATTCTTCCAGTTTGTTGTTGCTCCTGCAGGGCCGCCATCAGAGTACTTCCTGCTCGTGTTTGACCTGATAAGGCCACATTAATGAGTGTCGTGTTCTGGTGACCTTGATAGAACTTGGGTAGTGATCCATGGCATAGCTTAGTGCTCGAGTACCACACACTCAGTTGACTTCCTTTCTCATAGTAGATTCCAATTTTTTTGTTCGGATTATTTGCAATGATCTTCACGTCAAATTTAGCGTAGAGGCTCATGTCGAAGTTGAGTTTGAAATTGGATATTCTAAGACTGTCGATTAAGTATTGGGGAAGCTTTGGTTTGAAAACAACATAGAGAATGGCTGCAGTAATTCCAATGATGATCAGTAGAAGGATGAGAAGGCTAATTGTCCAGCACATGCACTTGCAGCAACAGCTTCTCTTCTTGGGTGGATTTGAGTGGGCCACTGGAAAGGTACGTCTGAATGGTGGCTGATAAAGCACTTGCTCGCATTTTTCTGGCTTGTATGAGCCATGAGCCACCAAGGGCCGCGTTGGTGGTGCTTCCACTTCCACCACGGGATGAATTTTCTGATGATCGGCCATTATATTTGTGCGGATCTGAATGTTTCTGTGTGGTTTGCTCTCTCTCTCTCTCTGTGATAGTCTGAGCAGCGCTTCTCAATTCTTACAAGAAACACCGCTATTATATATAGATTCGATGGAGTTTTTTTCTTCTTTTTTTTTTTTTTACTAATTTTATTTACAGTAATACTACACTGACCAAAATTTAGTGGTATAGTCTATTTAGTGGTATGATTTGTCTCTGTTGGAAAATTTTGGGTAGGAAAGTTCTGACCTCCCTTACCTAATAACAATGTACAGATGCGAAGTAAGAGATTTAGGTTAGCTACTTGCATTCTCACTACAATGCATGTGTGCCAGCAAAAAAATTTGCTGCTTGTTGTAGTTAAACAACAAGATAACCACTAAAGTCAAAATTACTTCAAATTTAGGAATATGAATTTTCCGGGGACAGCTCGAAAGGAAATGTCTAATAACTTATACAGTATTCCAAGAGTATAATTTCAAGTCGTGGTTGACTCGATAGGTATGGGTTCTATGTGACCATTTGCATTTGGAGTTTTTATTGGACTTAATTTATTAATCTAATTTGTTGATTTAATTAGATTGATTGTGGATTCAATCAAATATTAAAACTTGGGTCCTTTTTGAGGTCGGTACACCTAATTAAACTTATTTAACAAAAAATACACATTAAATAATGTTTTAAAAAAAATACACTACATGGATACAAAGACCTAAACACCCATTTAGATAAAAAAAAATTTCCTTAAAAATGTAACGATACACTTATCATGACCGCTAAAATTTAGGCACAATTAATTCAAAATCTATTCATCTTCCTAAAAAATTGAAATCTATCTCTTTGTCTTCTAAAAAAAAAAAACAGTTGATTTGTATCTTATTCCAAGGAAACCCATCTATCTTCTTCCAAAGAAACGACTGATCTTTTGCATATCCATCCTAAAAGAAACCGATTCATCTTCCTATGCAGTCGATTATCTCTGTATTCATCCAAAGGGTGTTGAATGAGCATTGTTCATCAACTCACGAAGGGATTCGGATTACATTACTAACGATTGAACAGAGTTTGATTAGAGTTTTAAAGAGGGTTTTTACGTCATTGTTACTCTGATCATTGCTCGTTCTTTGCATTGTGTTCGTCCATCGTTGTTTCCACTGTGTTCCTTGAGTTTGTTGATCTCTACAAGAGGTAATGTATGTATGTATATATATATATGTACATTACACCTTTTTTCTTGTTTATTTAATTAGGTATTATCATCATGGGTTACACTTTTTTTTTTGGTTTAAACTCATGTTTTGGAACCCTATTTTGTTTGTTTGAAGATTGAAAGACGAAAAATGTTCATAATTTTTTTTTTTTGGTTTAAAACCGTTAAATTATGTAATTTTTATACCATAAGAGTGTTCATATTATAAAAAACCAATGAATTATTGGGTGTTGTAACCCTTTCTTTTTTCAATTGATCGAACATAGGTCCGAAATGGGTTGACTGAAACCAATCACCACACACCACAGTACATTATTTTTTGGGTATTATAATCATGGGTGACATTACACTTTTTTCCTTGTTTAAATTCATATATTGGAACCCCATTTTGTTTGTTTGTTTGAAGATTAAAAAACTCTTTAAAAAATCTTTGTTATTTTTTTGGTCAAAAGCTTGCAAATTATATAATTTTTATACCATAGGAGTGTTCATATTGTAAAAAACCAATGAATTGTTGGATGTTCTAAATTTATTAATATTTTATTTTTTCAATTGATGGAATACAGGTCTGAACTAGTATGTTTGTTTGAATAAATACATAAATTATGTTTTGTGTTGTGTTTTGTTACACATTTATAGCTACATTTTTTGTTATTACACTTGTTTCGATATACTTATATGTTGTTATATTATTAAATTTACACTGAATCTTTTGTTTTATTTTAAAACATTTGTGTGTTGTGAATGTTAATTACCATTGTTGTTTATTGACACTGTTGTTTATTCTTTTTTTTTTTTTTTTTGTAATTATGAGTGATTACACTATGTGTAAATCCTAAAAATGGTGATTGTGTTAACATCACAATGTAATATACAAAGTGTAACATATAGAGGGTAACACATGAAAATGTCACAAAGTTACAAATATTGTGTAACAAACATACTAGTTTACCGACAAAGTGAAGAACAATGGACCATTGGATACGGAACTGTATATTATTTTTTACACTTTACACTCTCATTTAAGGTAACACTTTACACTTTTCATTAGGGAAGGTGGGACATAATGTAACACTTTAGACTTTCAATATTACACTTTACACTTTTAATGTTACACTTTACTTTTTATATTGTCATTGTATTACTATCTCATTGTAACATAGAAAAAGTGTAACACTATTACATCCTCACTTATTTGGTTATATTATGTTTTGTAGTTCACTTATTAGAATGTGTTATACACTGTTTTTGTTTCACTTTTGAATGTGTCATACACTGTTGTTTGGATCACTTATTTGGTTGTGTTATTCACTGTTATTTGGTTCACTTATTTAGTTGTGTTATACACTATTTTTTGGTTAATTATTTGTTTATACTGTTATATTTTCAGTTAACCTTTTGGTATACTTTATACAATTTGTTCTTTGTCACCACCCAACTCAAAGCTGTGATGGGGAAAAAATAAATGGTGGAATCGAAGCAAGATGCTAAATACAGATTGAATTTGCTTGCGATAATTAGAGCAATAGATGAAATTAACATTAGTGAAGCACACAATGTTCTTTTGCAGAAAACACCATTTTGGTTACTATTTGAATGCATTATTGATAAAAAAAAATTAGATAGGGCATGGTGTAGAAAGAGCGATACTATCATATAGAATGTAATAATGTGCTTCGATGTTACTAAATCTAAATTTCACATTGGTGGGGAGGACATTAAATTGAGAAGGAGTGATGTGAAAATAATTTTTGACATTGATGATGGATGCAATCCCATGGATTCATTATCTCATGCTAAAGAAAATATAAAATTTGTTAAAAAGAGATTCAAGAAAGATAGCAGGTTGACATCAACCTTGATAAATAGTAGATTGGTTGAAGCAGCAGGTGGTATATCAAAACACGACGTTGATGACGTTGCAAGACTCCTATGTCTATTCTTGATGATGACACTATTTTTCACACACACTGGGACATCTATAGGATAAGGATTTGTTTCATACGTTGAGAATATAGATGTCATTACTAAGTGCAATACATGAATCTCTTATGTCTTCACTTCAGAGAAAGAGTAGCAACCCTTCTGGAGTTACTAGATGCATAATGTTGTTACTAGTAAGATGTTAAAAGCCCCATTCCATTTCCAATATTTTTTTTCTTTGTTCAATAAATTAATGTAACTCGTTTGCTTATATTAAATATGTATGTGTGTGCAGTATTGGCTTTGTGAACATACAACAATTGTCAAGACTAACAGGCCACATGCAATACCAAGGATTCTGAAATGGAATCTGCCGAGTCTTCAAAGAGCCATGAAACAAAGTACACTTGCAAAGTTGAAGTCAAAATATGTAAGTTGGTTAAAAATAACGAATTTAATTTAATATGTCCATGTTACATAATTTTTAAATCTTTTTATGTTAATAACATATAAAACACTTGCCTCAGAAAACACTGTTTTGATACACTTCCATGTTACAATTTTGTTAATTAATGTATACAATTGTCTATTTTTAAAATATTGCAAAGGTGTTGAGACATAGATTGCGTAGAATAGCAGAGGAGAAAATTTTTCTAAAATATAAGGGAAGCAAAGAAAAAGAAGGGGGCCAATCTAAATTTGAGGGAAAGACAGAAAGTGGTAAAGTTGAAAAAACACATGGCCAGGTGCATGAAGAAGCATTTAAGTGCGGTGGGAATGATGAAGGAGGACATGATACATTTCTTGGCGATGACAAAGATATGCTGGATGTCATTGGTGGTGATAGAAATTCAAATCTGGCATTTGAATCTCTTATTGATGCTGCTATGAATGAAGCCACTCACAATATTGATGTTCCAGTACAAGATGACATTGATGTAGGAAGAGAAGAAGAACACAGAAACAGACAAAGGCTACAAGAGATAATGAAGGGAAATGATGTCTTGAAAATTGTTATTAGGACCATAGGCACAGATAAATGTTACTTGGATCATTCACATTTTGGTTCTGGTGGTGATGAGTTTCACAAACAACAATTACATTCTCCTTGAAAAGGCAAGAAAATGATACAATAATAAAGGAGTTGAATGAAGTTGTTGAAAATATGAAAAAGAGGGAACAAATGTTTCAAGTAGAAATACAAGACTGCAAGGAAACGATAAAAAATTGAGAGAATTAGAACGCTGAGTTGATTGATCAACTTAATGAATTATCAGTCCATCTTATAACTCAGAAATATCAGGAAGAAAACATTGTAGCTAAAGATCACAGGAAAAAGAAAAAAAAAGGACAAACATCAATGGTCAAAAACATCAAGAAAAGAGAGAGAAAAAGGAAGAGAGATGCAGAATTCGAATACAGTGGAACAAAAAGGAAAAAAATCAGATAGTGACATAAGGACCGATTTTTCATAAGACCGATTTGAGTGAAGACAAATGTGGGAGAACAATTGAGATTCTTGATGATGATGATAGCAAGGAAAGGATAACTACTATTCAAGGGCTGACAGACAAAGACATAAAAAAAATGTAGCAGGAGTGTGAAGCATTGGACACCATTGATTTCAACAAATTGAAGATAATATATGACTTAGAGGCTTACGGGTATGTGTCACTATCCAATAAAAAAAGTGTTCCTTAAAAAATTATGGTTATTACCTACTTCGTTATATGACAACTTTGCTTCTAATTTTTATCATATTGTAGTGCCCAAATATGGTCTGGGGTTGGAGTTGGAAGCGTAATACATGTGGAGGATGCATTGAAAATAATGTCAATTTCATGCAAAATATACAACATCATACGTATTTGTTAAAAGTGTAACATGTAACTGAATTTTTTATATAGAAAGTGTTGTTTGACAGTGAATCAAAATATGAATAGTGAAACATGATATTTGTTTTTTAATAGATCATTGACTGTTGGGTTGATATGCTAAAAATGAATTGATGATTACAATGAGTTATCCACATTTCAAAAACGTTGCTACTTCATTAACAGTCTTTGTTGTGTAAGATTTATAAATAACATGATGTACACATAGTTGTTCAATTAAATTATTTGTTAGTTGTTTAACACCTTATTTTTTACATATTTTGAATGTGTAGTCATTTGTAACTCTTCCAAATCTAGAGTATGCACGTCAAAAAGAAATAGACAGTCACATATCAAGTTTCGGAGATTCAAAATATGTTGTTTTCCCAATGAATTCAAATAGTCGGAAAGAAAATTGTACTTCAGACCATTGAACCCTGCTAGTATTGACTACTGAAGCGGGTGTCTGGACACATTACAACTCATTAAGGCCAAGGACGAAAAGTAGTCAGGATATGTACCTAGAGGATGCAATCATATTGGTTCGAGTATATTAAAACAGTGATGTTTAAAGCCCATATTAATTTAGTGTTTATCCATAATCTTAATGCTTTTTATGTGATTACAGAAAAAATGTGTTGAAAAGAAGATTACAGAGTTCAATCATTCCAAGGTATTTACGCCTAAAAAATAACGCGGTAATTGTAGCACAGCTTTGAGGTGTCGATTCCACAAAGAGACAAATTAAAAGAATAATAGAATGAACAAATAAACTAAACAAGAATATTAAATGACTACTAGATAATAAAGATTAATTTTAAATGCAAATTAAAGTGAAACAAGTGACTAACGAAAAATGTATTCAAATTTGACAAACAGTAAAGCGTCGAGAATCCCTTGCACAAATCTAGTATTTTAATTATTCTTAATTCATTGAATAACTCAATTGAGAATTTAATTCCCAAAATTCTCAACCGGAAGATATAAATTTATAAACCAAGATTAAACCAAATATAACCCTTTGAAAAATCATTCACCACTTTTAAAATACGTAAATTATTATCACTATTGAGAAAATCCAACAACGACAATATACTCAAGAAAGCAATGTTGCAGCAAAGAATTAAATCAATATAGATAAATAAATGTCCAAACATAATCAAATAATTAATCCATTCAATAAAAAAAGCATGACTGAATCCATAAACAGAATAAATTCTATGATTATTTGTAGAAGAAAATATCAACAATAAATTGAGAATAATAAAACAAAAGAGTTTTAGTAATTAAAAATCAACTGTATAAATTAAAAATAAATAAAATATCATTTACTGTGCAAGTTCATCTCTCGCCTTACCTGAGAATTTAGTTATCCATAAATATAATGGACAACAAAAATTTCCTAAGAAAAATAGAACAAATCGACGACATCTGATCTGCGTCTACTCCCCGCAGAAAACAGCCGCTGTCTTCCTTTTCTTTTTCTTTTTCTCCAGCCGCCGCACACAGTAAAATAAAAAACCAGCCCACACAAAGGAAAAGAATAGGTTTTAAAGTCAAACTCCTTTTAAAAATTACATTTCCTTCCTTTCTTTTTCTAGCCCTTTTCACTTTAGTCCCTCTTTATTCCAGCTTCTTTGTTTCAGCCCCCAAAGCCCAACTTTTGTGTAATTTGAAGAAGATAAAATCCAATAAAAATTATAAGTGCCGGACCCACGTGACAGCAACATCAATTTCAGTCTTTTTATTCCATGGACCGCCATCAAGAAAAAAAATAAATATAAAAGCCCAATAATAAATTATTTCTTACTAACCAATAATGCAATATTTAAGATTTAAAATGTTATAAAATCATGCTCAATTATATCTCAGTGTGAATAGATATTAAATTCAATTATATAAATTATATATAATTATTTATATTCATATTTCAGCAATTTAATCAAATAATAGGGTATTCAAAATATATTTTCGCGCACTTATCACACCCCTCAGCTTACTCATTGCTAGTCCCTAGCAAATTTTCATGCCGAAACAATGAAAGAAACTAAAGAATATCACACACAAAGGCTACCAAGTCACACTTTCCAGATTCACATATCAAAATAATCTTACGAATTCAATAACCCCATCACAAGCAATCCACAGAGTGTGTGTGTGTGTTCCAAACTATATCCATCTAACCAGAAATCCTGACACATGTAACATCAAGAACATCTCAAGCAAAAGGTTCAACTCCATAACTCACTGGTATAAAAGTATTTTGTGTGGAGATTCTCTCTATGGAGTTGACAATGGGTGTGCACACACTCTCATGGGGAATTAGGCAATTTTGTATAAGCAACAAACAAACATTGATCTTATGATAGAAATACTAACAAATGAGACTTCTACCATGCTTTCCCAAAATCTTACTTAAGATCAGAACGGTCAACACAAAAGGTTGTAATGTGGCTTAGGTTTTTTTGAGGCTATATAAAAAATGGAAAGGATTCAAAAACTTCCAAGTACATACAGAGGGAATCTTGTTAAATCTCTCAATAAACTATATTTCTCACTTGATGTACTACTCAAATTTTCAAGTCATCGAATAATGCCCTTTTTTTTAAGCAATTTGGTGAACAATTATGTCACCCTGGTATTTTGTTATTTCTACCCAGCCTTGGCTTTTTTTTTTTGAAACTCACTCACTTGAACACCTTGTAACTCATGTTCTTCCCGTTTCTCTCTTTGTCTCCTTTTTTTTTTTTAAAAAAAAAAAAGACTTCCATATATAATACACACTTGGAAGTAACAAGGGTAGGAAAAATCAGTTTATAGGTTATACTCCAATGTGGAGAGGTATGGATAATGTAGGCATATGAAAAGAAAAGGCTACATGTGTTTATTGGCTCAAAGTTGGCTACTAGGGGTTTAATGTGGAAAGGGTGTAAAATCCCGGTAGATTTAAACTTTTATGAATAAAGGGTAAAATGGTAAATTGTCACCATGATTCGGGTTGTAAATCTGAAATTTTTTATAACTCGGATGACAAAACGGACCTCACCGTTGGATTCGTCTCGCGAAATCGAGTTACCACGTCAATTTTCGTCGAATTCTGAGATAGTCAAATTTTTCACGTTTTACGGAGCGATCGGGCTTCGGGTGACCCTGTACACGAATTTTTTTATAAAATTTTAAATTTTGGGCAATAAAATAAGATAAATTGAAATAAAAATATTTTAGATTTAAACCGGGGCGAGATTTAATTGTTCGGGACAAAAACAGACCCGGAATTAAAAATGGACATGTGGCCAATTGTGGGCCAAGTGTTCTAAAGTATAAATAGGGGGAAAAATCAGATTTTTCCCCCATTGTTCAGCATCCTCTTCAGCCGATAGAAAAGAGAGGGAAAGGAGAGGGAAAACTTCAACTTCTCTCTATGATCTACATAATTCTAGTGCTCAAATCCGCTTGGACCAAGAACAAAGATCGTTCTCCTCGTCAAGGGCTACGTCTACGTACCAAAAGGAAGTGATTTCACCGAATAATCAAAGGAAGAATTTTTGGAGATCAAAGCTTTTGGGTTGGTTTTGGTGTTTTAGGGGTTTTCTACACTCCTAAGAGGTAGGGGTTATTCCTACTTTGGATTATTCTTACCTTAGGTGTTGCTAGACTAAGGGTGAAAATTATGTATATGCATATGTATTGTTATACATATATGTCTATGGGTATGAAAGTGAAAAAAAAATTAGCATAGGAATAGCTTAGGCTAGCTTCTAGCTTGAATTTGGTATATGGAGGTTCCATGTGATTATTTTGTAACTTGGTGAAAACTTAAGGCATGCTATGTGTTTTATAAACTATGCCTTGGAATGTGTTATGTGAATACATGACTTGAATGACTATAAGATGTTTGATAAAATGCCCTAGTGAAATTGAGTGTGTTACTTGCATGATGCTATGTTATAACATGCTTGGGTGATTGTGAAATCATATGCTTAGGATATGGTTTTTGGATGAAGAGTGTTATTGACATATGCATGAAATGATATATTGAGCATAATGAGATATGGTAGTTATATACTTATGATACAATTGCATTGATGTATGAAAATGTTTATATGTTTGTCATAAGCATATTGAGCATTATTTTGTGTGCAATGGAACATCACATTGCATTTGCACGGAAGTGTCTCATTACATGAGTGAGTGCATGTTTGACGTCAATACCACACTTGGTGATTGACGGAAGGCTTGGGAGAGTTGGGTCGAGGACTTAGCTAAGCCGCTTGGTTGCATGATGAATTGGGTTGGGGTAGCAAGAAGAGGCATGACGACCTCTCGGGTGCAAGACCCGGTGATTGGGCTACGCACTCCCTTGGCTCGGCCCATAAAGTGTGTGGGTGTATTCGGAACCCTCGGTCGAAGTCCGTAAATTTCGTGTGGGTTGGAGGCCCTTGGTGTAAGTCCATGAACATCCACCCCTATACAAGACCCTAGAGTGATTAACGCCATTGTGTGTAACATAAATGGTGGTTTCGACTAAATTGACACTTGCATGTGTTGGGGAGCCGGAGAGAGCTCGGAATAAAGTTGCATGGGTGAGTGTCACTTCATTCCATGGCATAGCATTGTTGCATTCCATCATAGGATGCATAAGTGTGAGAAATGCTTGGTTGTATGTTTGTGTGATGATTACATGAGCATGTGCATCTAGGGGAAGAGTAACCTCTATAGGTTTATCTCTATTGGGCGTTGTGCTCACCCTATACGGGAAACAATTTCAGGTACGGGACACGTTCCGGTGGATGGCTCTCATTCGGGGGCTCTTGGTTGAAGAAAAGCCGGGTTGTGGCTTTTGAATTTAGTTTTTGTAAAACTTTTGGTTAATTTCCATTTTGGCATGTAAAAGTATGGAAATAGTTGTATTAGAACTTGTATTGACTATATTTGGTATCAAATAGATGTTGTATAAGTTTTGGATAACCTTGGATTGATTTGGGGTTGAAATCATACACAGAAATTTCAGACACTGCTTAGTGTTTGAGCCATAACTTTTTATTGTGACGTCCAAATGATCTGAAATTTTTACAGTAGGTAGTAGACACCTAGGGCTACAAAAGTGTTTTTATGAAATTTTCTCAATTCCACTTCTAAACAGGTCAAAACCGCACTGGAAGTTGCAGCAGAACAGAAACTGCATTTTCTGTTCGAACGTAAAGTGACGTTCGAATGGTGCGAGTTTTGAACAGCAAAACCAGCAGAGAACCAAATGTACTGGGAGCTACCTATTTTTCAAAACCAAGGGACGTTCGAATGTGAATAGTGCTGTTCGAACGGTGACTCTAAAACCGAAATTTTTCAAACTATGCACTAAGCTTCCAGGCTTGGATTTCTTTGATTTAAAGAACACCAATGGACTTGGATTTCTCTAGTTCCAAGGATACAAATGGACACTAATTGAGGTATATTGAGGCTTATTAGACCTTGGTGGATTTAAATGATAACTATTACATATATGCACTAATGTTAAAGTAACCTTGCATGTTTTGCTATAAATATGGATAATTGGACCCGGTGTGGTCAATGTTTACTTATAAATGGACCCGGTGCGGTCATTGTTTATATTGGGCCTCAGATGGGTCATGTGAGTTATGTTGCACAGGTTGGGTATTGGGTAGAGTTCCCTGTACAAAGGAGACTCTGCCCAAATTTTGTTAAGTTATGGACCTCGGTAAATGGGACATAACGGTGTGATATCGAGTCACTCGGTATTTACGGGTATTCCGCGGGTTGATGGGTAATCAACGGACCCCCGGATTTTGGGGTGTCACAGTTTGGTATCAGAGCCTAGGTATGCGAATTACCTAGGGCTTGGTTGGGCATGGGTCTAGACCATTACATTCCATATGCATTTCATGTTAAGTTCTCTACTTACTATATGCTATGTGCTACTTGTTATGTGAATTATATGCATGGTAGAATGTATATGGAAAGGAGAAACACTAGGGTTAGAAAACTCAAGATTATGTTTTAATGTGTAAATGTTTACTAGTAGGTGGCACACGCACTACTAGTAAAACAAGGAGGAAAAAAAAATCGTCAAGTTTAAATACTTGATGCCTAACTTGGGATATTAAGTAACTGATCTATTGCTATCTTATGTGTGTGTAGATGGAAAATAGAGGAAGAGGAAGAGGACGTGGCCGAGGCCGAGGCGGTGGCCGAAACAACAACCAACCACTTCCGGCCTTTGATCACCAAGCCTTTGTAGAGGCTATTGGTGAGGCAGCGGCGACGATTGCACAGGCTAGTGCTACAGCCGCTACCATTGCACAGACTGGTGCAAATATGGGACACGGAGGCTCGAGTAACCTCCAGAGGTTCAAAGCCCATAATCCTCCGGTCTTTTTGGGAGGGGCGGATCCAATGGTAGCCGATCGTTGGATTCGACAAGTGGAGAAGATCTTGAGTGCTATGGAGATCACTTCCGATGCCACCAAGATAACTTTGGCAACTTTTCAGCTGGAGGGAGAGTCCCAGCTATGGTGGGATTGGGTCAAGACCTCAAAGAACTTGGAGATAATGACTTGGGTAGAGTTCAAGGAACTCTTTATGGGAAAGTATTTCCCGGCGACCGCTCGACACGCTAAGGCCAAGGAGTTCCTAGAATTGAAGCAGGGGACTATGAGTGTGCTAGAATACGTGGCCAAATTCACTGAGTTGGCCCGTTTTGCTGATGATTATGTGGCCTCAGACAGGGCCAAAGTACAGAAGTTTGAGGATGGACTGAAGTTGTCTATTCGAGGCAAGATTGTGGGACTTCTCCTGCAAGACCTTGATTTGATGGTCAAGACTGCAATGACTATCGAGAGAGAGGTGGAGGACGCGCGCAACATCCGGGAAGCGGGTGTTAAGGACAAAAGGAAGGAGGGTCAATCATCTTCTTCAGGTGCAGGAAAGAGGCAAAGGACTTCTATTCCACAAGGGTCTCAGGGGCAGAGCCGCGGCTATCAAGGCCAAGGCCAGGGCCGATTCTCTCAAGGTGGGGGAAACTTCAGGACCACCTTCCAGACGGGTCAGAAGACTTGCTATTTTTGTCACCAGCCGGGTCACATCAGAAAGGAGTGTCCTCAACGGCAGGGATCCCAGAGCTATGGGACATCCCAATCCCAGCCTTCTGTGGGCCAGTCGCAGATACAGAGTGTTCCTCCTTACCCCACTATGGGTCAAAGGAGTCAGTACCAATCTCAGGGTGCTGCACAAGTGCCTACTACTTCACGAGCAGGGACTTCACAAACAGGCCAGATAGGCCAGGGCATGGGTCGAGGTCGAGGCTCACAAGCCGGGACATCGGGAACCCAAGGGCGTGTTTATGCCATGGTGCCACAGACTGAGTCGACAGATCCGTCGGTAATACAGGGTACATTTCTACTCTCTCGCTTATGGGCAAGGGTATTATTTGACTCTGGTGCATCTCATTCTTTTATTGCTGCATCTTGTGTGAAAGATTTGGGCTTAGAGGTTGAGACCTTAGAGGAACCGGTACATGTGAGTTCTCCCCTAGGAGCTAGGGTGAGAGTTGATCAGATATGTCGGGACTGTGAATTAGAGATCTCGGGGATTCTACTCACTGTAGACCTTAGGGTCATGGACATGTCGGAGTTTGATGTGATCCTCGGGATGGATTGGTTGGCAGCACATCGGGTTGTCATTGATTGTGATAGGAAGAGGGTCACGGCGTATACGCCTGATGGTATTTGTTTCAAGTTCCAAGGGGAAAAGCACGATGCTTTACCCCAAGCCGTGTATGACTCACGATGGCACGGACAGTTGATGGGATGGCTTGCGAGCCTTACTTTGGAGGATGAGGTGAGACAGGAGTTGGGTCTACCTCGGGTGGTATGTGAGTACGAGGATGTATTTCCGGATGAACTACCGGGATTACCTCCCCATCGGGATATGGACTTCAGTATCGAATTACATTCGGGTACATCGCCTATCTCCATGACTCCGCATAGGATGGCGCCTGCCGAGTTGCAAGAACTCAAGGTCCAATTGCAGGAATTGTTGGACAAGGGGTTCATTAGACCGAGTACCTCACCTTGGGGCGCTCCGGTGTTATTTGCAAAGAAGAAGGACAAGACCCTTCGATTGTGTGTAGATTATCGGCAGTTAAATCGGGTTACTATCAAGAATAGGTACCCTTTGCCGAGAATTGATGACTTGTTTGATCAGCTGAGAGGGGCAAGGGTATACTCCAAGATAGATCTTCGCACCGGTTACCATCAGTTGAGGGTTAGGGAGGCAGATATCCCTAAGACGGCGTTCAGAACGCGATATGGGCATTTCGAGTTCACAGTGATGCCATTCGGATTGACGAATGCCCCGGCGGCATTTATGGATCTCATGCATAGGGTTTTTCAACCCTATTTGGATCAGTTTGTTGTGGTTTTTGTGGACGACATCCTGATCTACTCCAAGTCTGAGGAGGAGCATGAGGGTCACTTGAGGATTGTTCTCCAGACCTTGAGAGACCATCAGTTGTACGCTAAATTCAGCAAGTGTGAATTTTGGCTTACGGAGGTGAAATTTTTGGGACACGTGGTGTCGGCTTCGGGTGTATCTGTGGACCCGGAGAAGGTTGAGGCAGTTATGAATTGGGAGAGGCCGAAGTCAGTCTTCGAGATACGCAGTTTCTTGGGATTGGCAGGGTACTATCGGAGGTTCATTGAGGACTTCTCTCGACTAGCTGCTCCTATGACCAAGTTGACCCGAAAAGAGGTCAAGTTTGAGTGGAATGACGCTTGTGAGAAGGCATTCCAAGAGTTGAAGAGGAGGCTTACATCAGCTCCTATTCTGATAGTTCCGGAAAGGGGACAGAAGTATACGGTATACTGTGATGCCTCCAAGGACGGACTTGGATGCGTCTTGATGCAGTCCGGGAGAGTGGTAGCTTATGGTTCTCGGCAGTTAAAGAACCACGAGCAGAGTTACCCCACACATGATATGGAGTTGGCAGCCATTGTCTTTGCCTTGAAGGCTTGGCGCCATTATCTATACGGTGAGCAGTTCGAGGTATTTTCAGATCACAAAAGTTTGAAGTACATCTTTACACAGCGGGACCTCAACATGAGGCAACGCAGGTGGATGGAGTTTCTGGAGGATTATGACTTCACCTTGCATTACCATCCCGGTAAGGCAAATGTGGTGGCTGATGCACTCAGTCGGAAACCACGGGGAATCCTGGCTAGAGTGGCTTCCCGAGAGTGGCAGATGCTCGAGACTGTGGGACAGTTCGGGCTATGTTATATGGGTCAGGCTCAGGGTATTTTGGGGAGTTTGATAGCTACGCCTTCCCTACTGAGCAGGGTTATTGAGTCCCAGAGTCAGGACACAGAGCTATTGTCTATCCGGGACCGTGTACAGGCAGGTACAGGTGACGAGGGCTGGGCCATTCACTCGGATGGTAGTCTTCGGTATCGAGGAAGGGTTGCGGTTCCTCAGTTGGCGGATCTGAAAGAGGAGATCCTTAGGGAGTTTCATTGCTCCCGTTTTGCGGTTCATCCAGGGGGCACAAAGATGTATCATGATCTTCGTCGCCAGTATTATTGGAATGGGATGAAGCGGCAAGTTGGTAATTTTGTTAGTAGATGTCTCACGTGTCAGCAAGTGAAGGCTGAACACCAGAGACCAGCAGGGTTACTCCAGCCATTGGAGGTAGCTGAGTGGAAGTGGGAACATGTTACGATGGATTTTGTGACTCACTTGCCACGGACATCACGGGGACATGACGCGGTATGGGTGATAGTGGACCGGCTTACTAAGTCGGCACACCTTTTGGCCGTACGGATGACCTTCACACTGGAGGAATTTTGTAGGTTATATATACGGGAGATTGTCCGGTTGCATGGGGTACCCGTATCTATAGTATCGGATCGGGATCCCAGGTTTACGGCTCATTTTTGGGAGAGTTTTCAACGAGCCATGGGGACACAACTGATGATGAGCACTGCTTTTCATCCCCAGACGGACGGTCAGTCTGAGAGAACCATTCAGACATTAGAAGACATGTTACGGGCATGTGTCCTAGATCTTAAGGGTAGCTGGGAAGATCATTTACCCTTGGTAGAGTTCGCCTATAACAATAGTTATCAGGCGAGTATACAGATGGCACCCTATGAGGCACTATATGGGAGGCCATGTCGATCTCCGATTTGTTGGACAGAAGTGGAGAGAGACTTGTTACGGGTCCGGACTTGGTTAGAGACACCTCAGAGAAGGGGGCTTGATACGGAAGCGTCTTCTCACGGCTCAGAGCCGGCAAAAGAGCTACGCTGACAGACGGCGACGACCTCTAGAGTTTTG
>CAUOFW020005933.1:0-25592 GCA_963454935.2 Ilex paraguariensis
ACTCAATGATGGTACTATTTACCTCCTTCAATAACCTTCCTGTTGAGAAAAATTCCTTCGCAGCAGCAACAATGTCCTTCTCTATGATATGCCAAGCCTTTTAAAAAACACAACATTGAAACCATCAGTACCTGGGGCTTTTTGTGATCATTGAAGGAGAAAAAAACTTTCTTGATTTCCTCCTCAGTGACTTCCCTTTCCATTTCAGCGGCTTGTTGATCGGTAACTCTGTTTTGGATAATCGGTTGCAACAAATCCTGCTCTCATTTGAATAGGAGGGCTGTCCCAAGCTTTTGAAAATAATCCAAAGCCTCACCTTTCATAGCTTGTTCCCCCTCAACCCTCGTGCCATCAGCTCTCGTAAGAGCCAAAATCTTTTTCCTTGTTCCTTCTATTAGCCATAGTCTTGTGGAAGAAAGATGTATTCTTGTCCCCTTTCGCTGAGCCATTGGACCTTAGATTTCTGTTGTAAAATTCCTTCTCAATCTTAGCAACTTGAATGTACTTTGCAAGGAGTTGTTGTTCCTCTTTATTCATGGCAATGTCACTTGGGTTACCATCCAACATTCTTTGACATCTCTCCAAAGCTTCTTTGGCTCTAACTGTAACTTCCCCAATATTGTTGGTTATCACTTTAAACATTGTCTTGAGAAGTTTGAATTTGTAGCAAATACGATACTGACACGTCCCTTGAATAGGTTGTGACCAAATCTGATTCACCAAGTCTAAAAAATCCTCTCTCTCAGCAAGAAAGTTAAAAAATTTGAAAGGGTTGTATCTTCTTTCCACTTGAAGTCCTAAATGCACAACAGCAGGACTATGGTCAGAAATACCAAGAGGTAAAATATATGTCATAGCCTGTTGAAAGGTGAGGCTCCACTTTTCATTCACTAGGACTCTATCCAGCTTACAAGCCACAAATCCATGATCACCCCTCTTATTACATCATGTAAATTGAATATCTGAGTACCTGAGATCGATAAGCTCGGAATCCTGTAAGCATTTATCAAATTCTTCCATTCCAGAGTTCCATCTGTTCTATCCCCCTTCATTTTCCTGTAAGCTCCTAATAGCATTAAAATCACCTAAAACCACCCAAGGTTCATTTGAGAAGATACTAGCATGGTAGATAAGATTGCTCCATAATGGTCTTCTTTCTCTATCATCATTAAAGCCATAGACAAAAGAGGCTGTGAATTGTACCCTACTCTCAAGATGCTTGATCTTGCAATGAACAACTTGATCAGACTCAAAGATCTTACTAAGCTCCACATTATTTGGATTCCACCCAATCCATATCCTTCCAAAATTATGACTATCATAGTTTGCTGGACAATTCCAATCTCTAAAGACCTCTTGTATGATTCTATTTTTATTTACAGGTTTCACCTTTGTTTCAATTAGCCCCAATATATCAAGTTTCTGTTCAAAAATAATTTTTCTAACCACCCTATGTTTAGAAGTCTCATTAAGACCTCTAATGTTCCAACATGCACAATTCATTGAGGGGGTTGGATTTTTCTGAGCAAGTGGTGCTCAGCTACCTTGGACTTTGAGTATTTCTTCTTTTTGTTTGGCATTTGTTGAAGCTTAGCACTAATTGGTTCCTCCTCCTTACGGACATCCTCGATTGTTTCATTTGGTACGTTTGCTTCAGGCTCAATCTCCGCTCTTAAATCAACCACAATTTGCCCCCTCCTTGTTGAGCTCTTCAAATTTGTTAGATGTCAAAGTAACACCAGCTTGCATGAGCAGTTGAGGAGGGGTACTCTCATTGACTGTTGTCTTAGTGATATGGTGATCATAACCCAAAATATCTTGTTGAGAAGAGTTAGAGGCGCCACCTTGGATAACCATTCCCATATTATTCTTGACCGTGACCGAGAAGCTTGGTAGCCTCCTATCAGTTCTTCTGCTTGAGTCTGACCAGCCTCTTGCTGCTCTAACCCAATCATAGTTGCAATTGTCTTTCCCTTATCTAGCCTAACTGAGTTGGCCTATAAAGGAGCTGGTTTGGGCTTCCAGCTTTCCACAGTTCTTTGTTTGGGACAAGTTGACTCGTTGTGACAAAAAATGCAACAATTATGACAAATTTTAGGTCTCCATTGGTACTCCACCTTGATCTCTATGGTTTCAATTTTCCCATGGATGTCCATGAGGAGGTCAAAACTTTCAACCAATTTTTCAACAGCATTCACCTCCACACATAATCTTGTGTAACTTAATCTCCTCTTATTTGTTGTAAGAGTGTCAACATAAAGCGGTTTACCCACTACACTAGCAAGGTAGCTAGTCCTTCATCACTCCAAAATTGGAGGGGGATGTTATGCAACTTAATCCATAATGGAATTACAGAGTGGTTCTCTTTGGTTAGGCAAAGATTAGGATGCCACTTTTTGATGATAAGTGGCCTATCAGAAAAAAGCCAAGGGCCAGCTTCACATACTTTGGTTCTAAACTCATCATTCATGAACTTAAAAAAATAGAACCCCTTTTCATTTGCATAAACCTCAAGGAGACCCATATTGCCTCAAATCTTGTGAGCAATAAAGCTAATAGATGTAAAGGGGAGTTTTTTCTCTATGAAGTAACCAACGAGGCAGTTTCTCCACTCATGACAGCCCTTAGAGACAACTTACATGGGGGGGGGGATGGACAATGATTCTATTCTTCTCTCTTTTGGGTTTAAAGTATTGAAGGTTCATTACCTCAAAAGGGTGTTGTTGTAGAGAGCTGGATTTTTCCATAGCATTCTGCTTTAATACTTGGCTCCATGGCTTTGTAGGTGTGGGCTTAGTTTGTGGAACACTCATATGCTTGCTTGGATGCTGCGGTGGTCCTCTATCTCAACATCAAATGTGGTTGAAGTCGCGAATGGAGTCTTGTTTGCAATGACTTCATTCGCAAAGAAGGTGGGTTAGGTGGAGTATCTTTCTGTTCACTGCCTATTGATGTTTTAGTGAGAGATTGGGTTGACCCACTTTCATTAATAGCTTGGTAGTTGGCAGAACAAGTAGGAGCCCCATCGATCTTTTTCGAAAAAAAAATCACGTACGTTAGATAAATAATTTATCTTTCACATACGAGTGGTAGTCGCGCGTGTAAAGAGTGTTAGAATTTGTTTCGCATGGATACTTGTGTGATGTACATTACACTTGCATAATTGACGTTAACCAATCACATCCAAGTCTACTACATATGCATGTGTAGAGTTATCTAGTAGTGTGTCTTATTATTAATTTATAATAGAACTAGTTATTGTTTGTGTCTGAAAGCACAGAGTAATAAAAAATAATAAACAATAAATATATTTGTATTCATATCCAAAATCAAATAATAAATATAAATGACAGATAAACAAATTTAAGCATCGATTGTAGTGAGGGTGAGAGGTGGTGGGCGACAGTGGTGGTGGTAGGAGACGGTGATGGTTGTCGTGGGTGGCAATGATTGTGGTGGTGATGGCGGTGGCGGTGGCGGTGATGGCGACGGCCATGACGGCGATGGTGGTGGCGGCGGTGGCAATAGTGGTGGTGGGGGCGGCGATGGTAGAGACGACAGTGGTAATAACGGTGGTGGCGGTGGCGGTGGCGGTGGTGGTGGGGGGGGGTGGTGGTGGTTGTGGCAGTGGTGGCTGTGGCGGCGGTGGTGATGGTGGTGGCGGCGATGGCTGTGGTGACGGCAGCAATGGTGGTGGGGGTGGTGGCAATGGTGGTGGTGGCGGTGACAGTGATGGTGGTAGGGTGGCGGCGACAACGGTTGCGGTGGTGGTAAGCCACCACCTGATCTAATGAATCCTATGTTACTACTACTATTATTTATTACTGAGAATGGTGAGGAACCTTTGTGGTTTGTAGAGCTTGTCCCCCACTACTTATCTTTATAGTCCCAGGGTATAGGCTATTATATGTGGATATTTCTGAATCCTCATCGTTTCCAAACCTTACTGGTCAATCCAAGAATAAGAGACAAATTCTAATTACCAATATATCGTAGATGAGGTTTATTTATAGGATTATCTATAATGAGTCACTACACGGTCACCGCAACAATAATCTTTCAATAAATAAACTTACTAATAAAATTCACAGGTATATATCCTTTTTTTTTTAGATACACATTTTTATACCCTTTTCACGCATTAATCATAGTGTCATAAAATTATCGTTTTTTAATTTTTCACATCTATCTCATTAAGGAAGTAGTAAAATTTCCAAATAGAAAGAAATTTAGATGAGTTGGATTTATCCACAACTATATCATCATCAACCTTTCAACTTAATGGATTGTTTCTTCCAAGTTTGAAGAGAATAACACTTAATTCTGATGAGAATAACACTTGAACCAGTTGGATCAAGGATCACCATCTTAGGGGCAAGAGCATTTGGGAAGCCAAACCATCATAGGCCTATTCAGGGAACTGGAGGAAGCTGCTGCAAGTCAGGGAATTAGCAAGACCTTTCACTCTTTATGTTATTGGAAATGGTAGGAATACATCTCTCTAGCATGATTTTTGTTTGGCATCCTAACAGACCTCTCCTTCTTAATTGGGGTCCTAGACTGATTTATGATACTGGGATCCCTAAGAATGCCAAAGTTGACTCCATTATCCAAGATAACCAGTGTAAATCCTAGAAACTCTAGAATTATTGACGAGATCATCTCTACTGTGCCCAATTACTCCCCAACAATTGAGACAAAGGATGAGATCAAATGCCTTCACCATGTAAATGGCAAATTCTCTACTTCTTTAGCTTGGAATCAAATCAGGACCACAAAACCTGAGGTGCTGTGGTACTTTCTTATTTGGTTCAATCTTTGCATTCCTAGGACCAGCTTTATCCTTTGACTTGCTATAAGGATTAGACTGATCACAAAGGACAGAATTCATAGTTTTACACCCAACAATGGAACGACTTATGTGCTTTGTAGAGCTAATCAAGAATCTCACTTCCATCTATTCTATGAATGCTCATACTCTGAGAGAGTTTGGAAGAATCTCATCAGTAAGTGTGATTGGCCATGGCGTTCTTCTTCTTGGCGGAGTCTCATTGAGGCTATGTCCACCCAATGGAAAGGCAAGGATCTGCAGAATTTCATTAGGAAACTATGTCTTGTTGTCACAGTTTATGTTTTATGGGGTGAAAGAAATCATAGAATTTTCACCAATGAGTATAAAGATCCAGGTACTACCAGATGACGGTGTTGAATATGGTGAGAAGTAGGCTTCTCTCAACCAAAGTCAAGGACACCCCTCTTCATAGAGAGACTGCTTCTCCTTGGCAACTTCCAGGCTCTTGTTTTTGCACATAATGTAATTTCAGTTTGTAGTTTACAGGCTGTGTAGTCTGTGGGGAGTGCAAAATGCATCCCCCCGGACTTCCTCTGCCTGCTTTTGATGGACCGACTGCAGGATGTTGCAATCTTCTACATGTTTCTTTGTTTGATCTATTGCCTTTGGGGTTGTATGTTGCTTTGTACATTTGCATTTCTTC
The DNA here is from genome assembly GCA_963454935.2 of Ilex paraguariensis. Classification (NCBI taxonomy): domain Eukaryota; kingdom Viridiplantae; phylum Streptophyta; class Magnoliopsida; order Aquifoliales; family Aquifoliaceae; genus Ilex; species Ilex paraguariensis. Next base: position 5,496 of record CAUOFW020005933.1, read on the forward strand.
AATACATCGTTCTGTTTATTTACCCAAAGAAAAGTTTGCAGAATTTAAGAATCACTGCACAGTCGCCTTTACCATAAATATGAGATAGACAGCAATTTACTAATTTTGCAATTTGAACTTTTAATTAACTACTATCTTTTCTACTTGGGAAAATATATGGTTAGCACCAACACTATGGTTTTTGCAATTTTGAAAAAAATTCCGTCTTTTCCTGTTCTTGGTTATGCAAGCATAGGTTTCGGGGGTACCACTCCGCAAATAGAAATTTTGTGCCAGCTTCCAGTGTTCATCAACGGCACCTGAGCTTAGCAACTGCACTTCAGGGCACTCTGAGAACTGGATGCTGCTGTCAACTTCTGGGGACAAGCCCACACCTCGATTCAATGTAAAAGCATTCGTAGTCATTGGCACTAAATTTGCTATACGTAGTGCATTGTCATAATTACTACCACTATAATTTTCGTTAGAAATTGAACTTCAGTTTTTCCTTGAATAGCATGCAGCAGCTGTAATTGGGAACAGGATAGTGGTCGTAGGTGGTGAATCTGGAAATGGATTGTTAGAAGATGTGCAGGTAATTGGATTTTTTACTTTTTTCAAATGTAAATCATATTATGTGGGAAGTTAGTCCTTACAGTATCTGCTTCTTGAAAATGTCTTCTAGGTAAATATTGGGAAATAACTTGTTAAATAAGCTTATCTCACTAATCTAATTAATTTGTGCAGTATGGTTTAATGTGCGTCATTAGAATGCAGAAGTTGTTGTAATTGCTTAATTTTTCCTCTCGGGTGCTTAACTTTGACAGATTTTCCTGGACCACAGCTTCATCAAAGCTTTACCTTTCACCGAGTAGTCTGCCACTAAAAATCCCTGCATGCAAGGGTCATAGTCTGGTATGCTTGTGCTACTTAACATTCATATTTCATATTGTGTTTGTTTAGCATTAATGGCTTGCACTGAAGTTGTACTGTTGCATAAAAGAGTGCTATAAATAATGTGAGATTAGGTATTTGTTATGCCCAACTAAGGTGTTGGAAAAGCTTTCACTTTTGGTGATGCTATGAACTTAAAAACAACAGAAACCATGAATTAATAGACCAACAAGGTAGTGTTGGTCTAAGTGCTAGATTTTGGCCCTTCAATTAGAACTTGTTACCATAAAATGTAAATTACTATTGTAACTGTTAGCCACAGCTTCCACATTTTTCTATTGTACTTTCCTTTTAATGCACACATTCCTAATGTGCACACACTTATCCACATAACATTCTGCATGGGTGATTACCCTGTATCATGCTGCCACACTAAATTGTGCTACCATATTGTCAATTTCTTTCTCCTCTAAGTAATCAAATTGCCATCTATGGAGGTGCAAAACCTAAACATAGACTTTCTATCTAGATCACCTCCAATCTTGGAAACATTATAAAAGGAAACTTTTTGAAAATATTCTAGTGGTCAAAATACATTAGGGACAACCTAATGTCCCTGTTTCAGCAAAAAGATCTGTTTCACGTTTTCTTTGAGAGAAATACCTTCTCTTGATAAAGCCGCCGATGCAAAAGGAATACCTTAGTTCATCCAGATAATACTCAGGCTTCAATACCATGTCTCACAAAAACAATAAATGGGGTGAGACAAATGAGAATAAAAGGGTCTCACCTAGGAGGAGGTTGAGCCCTTTGTCATCATAAAAAGAACAGGTGCAAGTACATATTACCTGTTTGCTTATCTCACTACATGTACTATTCTCAATAATCTTCGCTGAGTCGAGTATGTTGCATGTAACTGTATCACGAAATTCAATTAAATGGAGTGGTTGAACAATGATAGTTTTCTACCTGTGACGTGTCCAAAATCTTTCAAGTTGTTCCTCTGCAGTAACTCATCACTGGTGTCTCACCAATCATTCTATATTGTAATTGTTCTTTTGGATCCAATTGAATGCTGAACTACATCTACTCATGCCTGTGGTTGCTTGGTTGACCTCCGGGCTGAGAAACGGTCTAAGTAAAATTTTGGTAATGAATGGTTGTTCAAATATTCAAAATTATGTTTTGATTAGTTGGCTAAGTGAGGACAAATGTTTATAGGTTTTCTAATCGTGCCTAAGCTTATCACTGGAATCTTTGGTGCTCATTTTTCTTTGCTCTTACAGACCGACTCCATCTTCTTAACCTTTTTTATATATATTTCCTCTTCAGGATATGCAAAGACTTTGGTATTCGATGTTTTAAAACTTGAATGGTCTGTTGCTGTTGCGCCACCACCATCTTCTATCGTCACCAACAAGGTGCAAGTTGTTGATTGTTTTCATTACCTCATTTTTTGTACTGTAGGTCTCTCAGGTATCAGATTTATGTATACAGCATCCACTAGATAAACTAGATTCTACCATGCTACTCTACTCACCTGATTGAGCATCCATTTCAGCCCAACTGCCCCTGAGCACTCGTTCTTGGAAGCACTAGTGGACCAATCGAGGTTGTAAACTTTATCCACTGTGCTTTGCATCACAGAAACATTGCTTCCCCTTTCTTTGACAGAAAATATTTCACCATTCGAGCTAATGTTTATATGACTATTTAACGAAGTCTCAAACCATCCACTCCCAGATCTCTGCATCGACAAGATGGTGAAATTCCGAACCGGATTGCAGACGCATTCCTCCCTGCAAATCCATCACTCACATCTATTTTAATTGCTCCAAACTGAACCAAACCCAATAATTTTTTTTTTTTTTTTTAATTTTTTCAGTTACCTGCTAAAGGTTTTGGGTTTTGGGAAATGCACACAAGGAATTTCCCATTGTTCTATCTCAGAAGCGTGACAAGGCTGGTCAATCACTTGAATCTCTAGAAACTTAGTATTTTTTGTGGAATTAGTTGTTTGCTTTAAACAAATAGAGAAAATATACACTCCACAGACCACATCAAAAAGTAAGACCACCATTCTCAATATCAATGGAGATTTCTTAGGCGCCTTTATGACCAATGTGTCTTGTATGTAGTGAATGTTACCCAGATGTTATTTTCTAGTAAAAAATATCAAAAAAACAAAATTATGGGTCTGTGATAAGAAAATGACAAAGAAATTGGACCAAAAAAATCTTGCAGAAAACAGTAAGTGCTACAGAGAGGAGCTAACCTGTGGAGTCCATCTTAAAACCTCCATCAAAAAGGGGAAAAAAAGGAAGAAAATCAATGGTGAAAAAGAAAAGGAAAAATGAGATTTTGGGTGTGGTTCAGTTTAAATATGCAGAGAAAAATAAGACAAAAGAAATGGTCAGAGTGAGCTTCTTTCATTGAAAAAATCAAATCAGTGCATGCACATAATTGAGAGGAAAACAAGACGTAACCTTTATATGTAGCTACCCATTAATGGTTCGTACTTCCCAAAGAAAACAAATTCTATCGAAAGGGGAAAAGAAAGAAAAGGAACACATAAGTACAGAACTGAAATTGAATGGTAAAGGTAAAGAACGTAACCGAAAATGGGAAAGTGAGAGAGACCATAAGTTATGAAAAGCACACTTTTTTTAAGGAACATATTTCTCAGCCATGTTTCAGGAAAGAAAGTAGTGAAGAGGGCATTGGCATTGGCATTGGCTGTTCTCTCTCTCTCTCTTTGAGCTTTTGCTCGTAAGAGTTGTCATCGTCTCCTCTTCAACTTTCTCAGACCAACTCTTCGTCCGTTGTTTTCTTTTCTTATTTCTTAATTATTTTATGGGAGAATTACTTCTAATTTTTCTTAAGTTTGTTACTTAATTACTCAGACTCCATAATATTTAAAATATTATACACAAATCTCTTAAAATTTGTACGCGCGTAGTACTTACACCGTTAGTATAGCTGTTAGTAATTTACACCTAAACCCTTTGAAATTTATAGGCATATAATATTATACCCCTTAAATTTAAAATATTATATTTAGATAAAAAATTCTTCAATCAAAGATAGAATATTAAATATTTTAAATTTTACAACTAAAATTTATGTTCTATTGTATTATTTATTGAAATAAAATCAAAAATAAAAATCTAATTTTTTCTTAAAAATCGTAATTAGTTTAAAAATTAGATTTTTATTTTTGATTTTATTTTAATAAATGTTATAATAGAATATGAATTTTGATTGTAAAATTTAAAATATTTGATATATTTAGAATATGAATATATGAAATATTTTTTATCTAAATATAACATTTTAAACTTTAAAAGTCTAAGTATTACACACCTATAAACTTCAAGACGTATGAGTGTAATTTATTAACTGATGTACTAACGGACATTGATAGCAAGAATCTAAGTGTTATGTGTGTACAAACTTTAGAAGGTCTGTATGTAATATAAGGGGTCTGAGTGATTAAGTGATAAACTTTAAAGGGTCTGAGTGTAATTCTCCTTTATTTTATTTATGTCCATTTAACTTTTTTTTTTTTTAGGTAAATAAGATAATTAATATTAATTGAAGAAGATTCATATACAATAAGTACACTTCATTTATAGTTAGCATCCAATCCAAAATAAAATAAAAGGAAAAAAGGTCGTCTTTTCACTCCTCCACAAAATTCCAATTGCAACAGGTGCTTTTAATTTTCTAAAATATTAAGGATATTTTGCAAGCTTTATTTTTTCCCACTAAGACGAAAAAGAAATTTTTTAATAAATCTTATTTTTCCATTAAAAAATTATTTGATACCGGGCCCAAAAAATCATTCTCTATTTTTTAGTACTGTCCAATTAGTCATAAATTGAACTTGTTGAGATGATGTTTTTTACAAAGGAGAATGAGAAATTAGTCATTTTTTACGGTTTATTAGCCCGAAAGCTAGTTATAAAGTTTGGGATCCGAACTATAAGATGAGAATTTTACTTTTAGTATACAAACTCACCGTTCGTGCATTAAACGTAGCCTTAGAGCTCGTGAAAGCAATGCAATTGAATTTGAGTGCATAATTCTCATTGTGTAGTCTTGATGAATTAAATTTCGCATTCTTAAATTTGATTCAACTTCAAACAATTCATACCCTATTGTCTTGTCTCTATGATTTATGTTGAATAAATATGAAAAATCCCTATCAGCTGTCAAATATCAAACATAAACATAATAATCTTACACTAATTATTATGTAATTTAGAGATTAGTGATTAACTTAATGACCACCGCCTTATTATTGAACTTTAAAATAGCCAATTCCAACCTATAGAATCAAAACGTTGAATTGTGCTCCTTTGAATCTTAGGTCATTAATTAAGAGTAATACTATTTGAACCTAAAAATTTGATCTAATTTGCTGACTGCACAACTATTAGATCAACACCAAATTCTAATGTTTGATGGGTCTCAAAATCAATTTAAAGATCACAGTGAATTAGGTCAATAAATTAGGTTAGGTCTAATAGCATTGCTCTTAATTAAAGCCAGTTTCCTAAAGCCACCCAATCATTAACAACGAGAAGCAAATGATAAAGCGACATTATCATGGTAACTGGAAGCTTGATTTGGCAAAAGTTTAGGTGCATTTGAAACGAGCTTATTTGATGTAGTTAAGAACCATGGGAACAGTTATGGAACTTTTTCAACTTGTTTTTATAAAAGTGGAGTCGTTTTAAGGAACACACAAGTCCCTATATTCAATGTGTGGTTTCAAGAAAGAAATTACTAGTGTAATTAGTGACATTTACCTATTATTAGAGAAGAGAATGAGTCAAAAAGTATACATATTGTATATCAATTGAGCAAATTGGAAATAAATTTGAGTAAAAAATTAAAATTATTTGAGTTGCGCCGAGCGAACTTAAGTTGAGTAACACAATGCTTAGATTCGACACGTGTATAAAACAAATTTAAAATTTTAATTAGATTTCATTTATTTTTACTTACAAATTTGTTTCTTTCACTTATCTGATATCATCCTTAGTCCTATCATCTTGTTGTTCTCTATAATTAAGAATATAAACTTAAAAAAAAAAAACGTTTAAATCGCATGTATTGTACTAATTAATTGAGCTTATCGATGTTATCAAGTTGATCAGATCTGCACGTCGCTTACAAATTCTTACATGCAAAATACATTGAAAACATTAAACAACATGTGTTATATATATAAAGTATCACATGAATGGTTAGATATCTAAAACAGTTATTTATGCGCATAATATATGATTGTTTATCTGCGCAGACATTCTTACTGGTTCTTAAAACAAGTAAATTTCATTGTCACCTGGCGTATTATATGATTTATTGTCGTATGATTCGACCAGCGTAAACGACTCATCACTATATGGTTTATTCAAGGGTCAAACAAATAGCAGAGATAAAAACACCTTATTGCAATTTAATATTGTGAAATGAGTGACTCAAACTGTCACGGATTTGGCCGCTACTCAGTGTCAGTATGCTCCCCCCCCCCCCCTCCCCTCCCCCCTATTTTCGGACACACAAATTTTTTAATTTTTTTCCAGGTAAGTAATTCATTAAACGGGACGAAGTACATGTATACCAAACCTGAAAAAAAAAAAATTCCAACATGATCTCTTATCGCCGTTTCACTTTGATCATAGCTATACCTTGTTCGGTAGCAAGAGATTCGGCGATAAAAGATAAATAGTTTCGATAAGAAGATTTCTAATTGCCTAAGGAAGAAGGGGAAGACAAGAATGATTGTTCGTTGTTCAACCATCCAATTCGATATTCTTCTTTATTGGCCAATTCGAGCATTTTCTCTCACCAAAAATCCCGCGGAATAAATAACAAAATGATTCTACCTTATATTGATATCTATAAAATATTATTTTGGGGTTGGCGGGCTATACCACTTTTCAGCCAAAGGTTTTAGTAAAATAGGAAGAGAAGGGGGAGGGGGGGGGGGGGGGGGGGACTTGCTATCTTCTTATTGTGATAAAGAAAAATATCAAAAAAAAGTCTAAGGTGATGCTTGGAATGAAGGATGCCCACGGCAGCTTAGATTATGCTTAATATATCTGCAGGTTTTCAACATTTATCCATACTCACCATATAGCCAATCAAAGAGATTGCAAGGAATTTTCTTGCATGCTTATTGAGGGCTATAAATAGATTAACTTTGTTGGAAAACCAAACAACGAAAGCTTGAGCTCTCTGAACTTGTAGACAAAAAACAATACATTACCTTTAGTTTCAAAATGAAGAAGGTCTCATCTCAACTTCAAATCCAGGCCCCAACTTATGGAAAGCTAATCACCATTCGCAGCATTTGATGATGCACAAAATTAGTTTTGCACACCACCTGTCAAGTATAGATAATAAATGCAATGAAATCAACGAAAGAATTAAAGAAGACACAATTTATAGTGGTTTCGGTCAATTCGACCTACGTCCACTCTTCAATGGCTTCAGTCGCCGGGTATTTTATTGATTCAAGGGTATGGAGAATGGATATACAAGCTTTGAGAGAGAGAATGGAGAATCAAAGAAAATGGTAATCTCCGGTAGTCGGTTCGTCTTATGTATGACTCTGGTGGGATGTCTCTCTCCTCTCCCAGATTAGAGTCATTTTATAGTAGCTAAGAGATCATTCTTGTGGAGATCATGACATATCCTCAAGGTTTCTTTATCGCAGCTTAGAGATTATCTTTGGTGGAGATCGCGACTTATCCTCCACGGAAGGAAGAGGTTGGGGAGCTCTTCATGAAACGTGGTCAATGATTGGACCGTTTTCTTCCTTCGGTGGTGCAGATAAACTTCCCGTGCTCTCCTCTTGGTGACGTGCTAAGCAAGAAGTCTAGCCGGTCTTGGGCTCCTTAAGGAGGTGCAGATAAACTTCTCGTGCTCTCCTCTTGTTGACGTGCTAAGCAAGAAGTCTAACCGGCCTTGGGCTCCTTAAGGCGGTGCAGATAAACTTCCCGTGCTCTCCTCTTGGTGACGTGCTAAGCAAGAAGTCTAACCGGCCTTGGGCTGTTTCCTTTGGCGGTGTAGATAAACTTCCCGTGTTCTCCTCTTGGTGACGTGCTAAGCAAGAAGTTTAACCGGCTTGGACCGTCTTGGTCTTGGTGGTCTCTTGGTGACGTGCTAAGCAAGAGGTCTAACCGGTCTTGGACTGTCTTGGGCTTGGTAGAATCACAATGAGGTTGGGCTCCTCAAATGGGGTTGGACTTTAACACATAAATTGGACTATTTGGGCTTAACCCATCATTTGCCCCCCAATGCCCCATGTCCAAGGAGACTTGGAGAAGGAGGCATTGATTACATTTTTTTTTTTTTTTTTTTTTTAAACTTCAAATCTTTCCCATTTTATTTTGAAGAAGGAGTGGTGGAGGTTGAAGAAAGGGAGACGGCTAGGAGCGCGCGCTGCGCAGCGCTCGCGCGCAGCTGGGCAGCGCAGGCTGCGCAGGCGCGCTGGTCAGCGCAGGCTGCGCAGGAGCGCTGGGCTGGGCAGCGCAGGCTGCGCAGGGGCGCTGGGCAGCGCAGGCTGCGCTGGGCTGGCGCAGCTGGGGGCCTGGGCGGCTGCCTAGGCTCTGCTCCTCGCATCCTGGACAGCTTCAGATCTGCTGCTTTGGAACGCTGGGCAGCAGCATTTTTTCATCAAGGGGCGCTGAAAATCAGTCCAAGGTTCGTCAGGGAGAGCTAGGCAGTGGCCTGGGAGCATGGGCTGATCCGATTCCCACTCGAGGTGCTGATTTGGGCGTCTTAGGTGCTGATTTTTTGCGCCGAAAATTCTGCTTTGCGCAATTTTGAAGGGCCAGACAGCCTTCAAGCTACTGGGCAACTTTGTTTTGACGAGCAACATCAGTCAGGCACACTTCTAGGCATTGGGCTAGACATTGCAAGTAGTAAGGAACCTTTGGGTGCTGCTCTTGATGATCAAGCCCTTCTCCAGGTGCTGGGCGCCTTGGGTGAGCCTGGGGCTGCCTCGGGAGAACCTACTTGTGATGACAAAAATAATGTTATTCCAAACATTAAAATATCTCACATAATTACCTGGAGAGAGAGAGAAGTAGGCTGCTTGCGCGAGAGCAAAGACAGAGTTGGAGAACTGCTCGTGAGAGAGCTACACTTTTTGAGACCTAGCTTTTGGCGACCCATGAGGGAGTCTTTAAGCTTGAGGTATAAGCTTCCTGTTTGAGAACAGTGCAGAGGCCAAGCTTTTTTGGTGACCCGTGAGAGAGCCGCTAAGCTGGAGATAGGCTGCCTGTTTGAGAACAGTGCAGAGGCCAAGTTTTAGTTTTTTTTTTTTTTTTTTTTGCGATCCGTGAGAGAACCGCTAAACTGGAGATAGGCTGCCTGTTTGAAAACAGTGCAGAGGCCAAGTTTTTTGGCGATCCGTGAGAGAACCGCTAAACTGGAGATAGGCTGCCTGTTTGAGAACAGTGCAGAGGCCAAGTTTTTTGGCGACCCGTGAGAGAGCCGCTAAACTGGAGATAGGCTGCCTGTTTGAGAACAGTACAGAGGCTAAGTTTTTTTTTTTTTTTTTTTTTTGGCGACCCTTGAGAGAGCCGTTAAGCTGGAGATAGGCTGCCTGTTTGAGAACAGTGCAGAGGCAGGTCAAGTTTCTGGTGATCTGTGAGATGATCCACCTTGCCTAAACTTGTTGATTTCCTCAGCATTCATATATCTTTGAGCTTTTGTGAATAGTTTCTGGCATGCTCTTCGGTGGGCGCTTCAGAACTGAGAAAAGGAAACTTGATGAACGGAGGCCACCCAAGAAGGCGGTCATCGTCACCTTGTCGTCGGGTTCATCAACTTGGAGTACCTCCTCGTTAAAACGAGTGAGGTAACTCCTCAGGCTCTCCTCGCGGTCCTGCTTTATACTAAGCAGGTGCGTAACTGGCTTCTGGTGGCGACGCCCTCCTATGAAGTGTGAGACGAATGATCTGCTAAGCTCGGCAAAAGAGGTAATAGAGGCGGGAGAGAGCTTAGCAAACCACTGTCGGGCAGACCCCTTTAATGTGGTTGGGAATGCCCTGCACATGATTTCGTCGGGTACGTTGTGCAATTGCATCAAGATTTTATAAGTGTCGAGGTGGTCCAGTGGATCCTTTGTTCCATCAAAGGTCTCCACGGATGGCATTTTGAACTTCTGAGGGAGGGGGTAGTTTGCTACATCAGGTTTGAAAGGGGTATCAGTACGCCTTACCAGGTGGTCAACAGTCTCGGGTCCTTGTGCCTTTATGGCGTTGAAGACATCACCGAGTTGATTCTGTACCTCCTTTATCTTCTCGTCCCAATGATTGGGGGCTCTTCTGGAATGATCATGGAAGTGGCTTCCATGCCCCATGCTTTGGTTTTCACCCTCATCCTCCTGGAGATAAGGGTCCTCTCCTTGGAAAGCAAGGGGAGGGGGAGGTGCAGCTCCCTCATGTTGGGCTTTCTGAAGTGGGGTGCCCAATGGGGCACCCGGGCGTGGAGCAACAGGGCGTGGTGCTTCTTGATGTCCAGGATGTGGAGCACCTTGGGGTGCTCTATGTTGTGCACCTCCGTGGGGCCCTCCATGTTGTGCACCTCCATGTGGTGCTCCACCTTGGGGTCCTCCATGTTGTGCACCTCCGTGTGGTGCTCCACCTTGGGGTCCTCCATGTTGTGCACCTCCGTGCGGTGCTCCTCCTTGTCCAGCAAGTATGAGTTGCAGTAACTGTTGGTTTTGAGCAACCAGTTGCTGCATGGTCTCCAATATTTGTTGGGGATTCGGGGCTAGAGTATCCGGAACAGGGTTGATAGGCGGGGGAGCAACCTCTTCCTCTCGTGGAGGATTATCTTCGTGTTGGTTCATGGATCGAGTAGTGATCGCCATTAGTTAATGGACGTAATGTTCAGGAGTGAGAATTTTGTCGGTTCCCACAGACGGCGCCAAACTGATGATGCACAAAATTGGTTTTGCACACCACCTGTCAAGTATAGATAATAAATGCAATGAAATCAACGAAAGAATTAAAGAAGACACAATTTATAGTGGTTCGGTCAATTCGACCTACGTCCACTCTTCAATGGCTTCAGTCGCCGGGTATTTTATTGATTCAAGGGTATGGAGAATGGAGATACAAGCTTTGAGAGAGAGAATGGAGAATCAAAGAAAATGGTAATCTCCGGTAGTCGGTTCGTCTTCTGTATGACTCTGGTGGGATGTCCCTCTCCTCTCCCAGATTAGAGTCATTTTATAGTAGCTAAGAGATCATTCTTGTGGAGATCATGACATATCCTCAAGGTTTCTTTATCGCAGCTTAGAGATTATCTTTGGTGGAGATCGCGACTTATCCTCCACGGAAGGAAGAGGTTGGGGAGCTCTTCATGAAACGTGGTCAATGATTGGACCGTTTTCTTCCTTCGGTGGTGCAGATAAACTTCCCGTGCTCTCCTCTTGGTGACGTGCTAAGCAAGAAGTCTAGCCGGCCTTGGGCTCCTTAAGGAGGTGCAGATAAACTTCCCGTGCTCTCCTCTTGTTGACGTGCTAAGCAAGAAGTCTAACCGGTCTTGGGCTCCTTAAGGCGGTGCAGATAAACTTCCCGTGCTCTCCTCTTGGTGACGTGCTAAGCAAGAAGTCTAACCGGCCTTGGGCTGTTTCCTTTGGCGGTGTAGATAAACTTCCCGTGCTCTCCTCTTGGTGACGTGCTAAGCAAGAAGTCTAACCGGCCTTGGACCGTCTTGGTCTTGGTGGTCTCTTGGTGACGTGCTAAGCAAGAGGTCTAACCGGTCTTGGACTGTCTTGGGCTTGGTAGAATCACAATGAGGTTGGGCTCCTCAAATGGGGTTGGACTTTAACACATAAATTGGACTATTTGGGCTTAACCCATCAGCATTGATGGAGGCGGTATAAGAGGCATCATTCCTGGCACTGTCCTTGCTTACCTTGAGTCCCAACTTCAGGTTAGTCTTATTTTTTGCTGATATAATTGTGTGTGTGTGTGTGTGTGAGAGAGAGAGAGAGAGCTCTGCATTCATGATTTATGAAAGTCGTGTGTGTGTGTGTGTGTGTGTGTGGAGTACTTTAATTATGAATCGAGTTTTGAAATCTCAATGCACCTTAAAGTTTTGCAGCTCCATGGAGTTTCCTCATAAATATCAAAAAAATGTAGTGTGGAAAGATTATCTAACTCTAAATATTGCAATTTTGACGTGATCAGGAGTTGGATGATAAGGATGCCATGTTAACAGCTCCAGATGAAAACAATCGTCCTTTATTTGCCGCTAAAGACATTAAGCCTTTTTATCTTGAACATAGCCCTAAGATTTTCCCACAGAAAAGGTAAACAGGAAATGTTTTTCTTGCTTTCAGTTTTTATAAAACCTATGGTTTTTGTTGCATGAAAACTTGGAATTAATTGTAATTTTATTTATTGTTTGTCTTGCCAACCCTCTGTTGGATATACTTTTTAATGCATTTTATCTCTGAATTTTTTTCCTTGTTTACAAATGACAATAATAAATAAAAGTCCTGAAGTTATAGTATGTGGCTGAAGGTTATTAATGGCACGTATTTGGTTACCATTTCTTTAACTTATATTAGGTTATGTGCGTAATTACCATATCATCAAATCAATAAATCAGTCAATTTTTTAAGTGCAATTAACAATACATCACTCATAAAAACAGTAGGATTAGTTACCGAGTTTGTTTGGCAATATTCAAACCTAATATTTTAACTTGTCATCAACTACCATTCATGGTATTCAATAAGATTTATAATACAACGAAGATACCATGTTTTCATGTTAACCTGTTTATTAAGTAGTTATAATGAGTCTAATTATTTATCATCAAAAATTCACTTCTACATCAAAACCTATTTAATTTGTATCGATTTCGTGTGTGTGTGATGATGTTTAGAATTAACAGCGGAGTTTGGTAACCTAACATTACAAGGCAGAGATTCTTACACTTGAAAGCCGCCAGCACTTTCCAAAATTAAAAAAAAAAAAAAAAAAAAACAGCCACCAGTACTTTCCTTCCAAATGTACCCAAAAAAAAATAATGAAAGCCGCCAGGAGCCCTCTTTGACGGCCTAATGAACTCGTTGTCGTAACACTTTTGAGCAAGTTTCCTGCAAGCAAGAGTCTTGCTTTTTTCTAAACTTGGCGTTGAAAGTTATGCAGTCCAAGAAAGAGATTGAAGTGTTGACCATTTTAACGCCAATTTCACATTTGGATGTTTCCACCCCGCAACGACGTCTCTGACCCAACGCTCCACGAACTGTGCAGAATTCAAACTTTACTAGCAGATCAACACAAGATATTACATCAAAGTTTCTCTCAGTTTGAGGCCTATAAATGGACCATTCTGCATCTAAATCAGCACCCTACAACTTTCTCTCTCTTCTTGCTTTCCTCATCCACTACTCCCTCCACAGTGCACTCTCATTTTTGGTAGATTTTTTCTTTCCCAGTTTCCTATTCTATAGGTAATTGGATCTTTCATTCACATTTCTTTTCACCAATAAAAGTTTTTAGAGGCAATTCACAAGATTCAACAAGTAATTGATAACTCGAGATGGAGAGAAGAAAATCCTCCCTTCTTCAAATTCAGGCACCAACTTATGGAAACCTAATCACCATCCTCAGCATAGATGGAGGTGGAATCAGGGGGATTATTCCTGCCACTATTCTTGCCTACCTCGAGGCTCAACTCCAGGTGAAAATATAATTTCCTTTCGGTCTTTTTTAGTAGGTTAATTGATTTTATTCTAGAAAAATGAGGATATTACAGTAAAATTCAAAACATGTCTATCTCACTAGACCTATAGAGCGATATCAACGAATTGCTCGATCTCAACTTGTCTATGAAACGAAAGAAGCTCTCATAACACAACAGAATAGGTATATACATGCAATTAACTCATGACAAACCAAATTATACACATGGGTTCACAAATCCCAACTGATTTCCTTTCGGTCAGTAGTATGTGTTTTAATAGGGAGAAATTTTTTTTGGCATAGGAGCTGGATGGGGAGGAGGCAAGACTTGCAGATTACTTCGACGTGATTGCCGGAACAAGCACCGGTGGTCTTGTGACAGCCATGTTAACTGCACCCGATGAAAACAACCGTCCTCTCTATGCAGCCAAAGACATCAAACCTTTTTACCTAGAGCACGGTCCCAAGATTTTCCCACAGAAAAGGTATGAATATCTTAAGCTAATGATTCATTTTCTTTAGCTCTTGATCATGTAATTAAGTAGTAACCATATCTTTGTGGTTTGAATGTCAGTGGCTTGTTTAAATCCATTGGAAAAACGTTAAAAACATTAAGAGGACCCAAATATGATGGGAAGTATCTTCATGGGCTTGTAAGGGAGAAGCTGGGAGATATCCGATTAAGTCGTACACTCGCCAATGTTGTCATTCCAACTTTTGATATCAAAGACTTGCAGCCAACCATTTTCTCCACTTATCAGGTCTCTCTCTCTCTCTCTCTCTCACACACACACACACACACACAATATTTTCCTGTGGTTGTTATGCAGGTAGACTATTATCACCCAGAATTATTTGTCTATTGTCTTACTGACTGTTTGTAGTTGTATATTTGAGAACTTGAAAAGCCTTCTGGTTTTTGGTAACTAATTATGACTTTCACATGTACTGCGGAGTCATGTGGTGGACCCAGGGAAATTGAAATTTGACACGTTTGAACTTTGAAGGTCTTCAGTCAAAGTACACCGAGTGCCAACATTTAATAATACACTACTGTTATTGGGAAATCAATTAGTGATAACTCATTATGTCCTAATAACATTGCTTTTAATAATAAACATACAAATAGATAAAATATATCTCACTTGATTGATTATTAAATGACATAACAGAATGATTACTAAATTAGATGAGATCCACCTACTTATTTATTGGTTTATTACTGGATTTTGACATTAGATGTCAACAATGACGTGTTGTCACCATTACACCCAATATTTACTCTAATATTTTTTCTGAGCAATATTACATAGATTTAAAAAGTAAATTTAAATATTATACTTTATAATTACGACCGTTGATTTTACTGTATGTTCCAACATTTATTAGAATTCATTACCTATTCAATAATTGAGATTATCAAGTATAACTTTTAAGTTTATCTAACATTACTCATTTTTTTCGACCACAACAATGTCAGTAGGACCAATCAATGGGTGGGCATCGGGGATTGGCTGGCAGCCGGGGCCCCTTAATAACCCTTAGTTGGAGATTGTATTCTCTAACCTTAGGGCATCAGTTATAATTTCAGAAATTAGTGTTAGACTTATTTTTGCATATTTAAGTAGGGCAATCTATAATACATGGTAAAGTAATAGGGGTTAAAGAATTATGTCTGATCCATGCAGGTAAAAGGCTCTTCATGTTTGGATGCTCAATTATCCGATATTTGCATAAGTACTTCTGCAGCTCCAACCTACCTTCCAGCCCATTACTTCAAGACCCAAGATAACAAAGGGAATGTTCGAGAATATAATCTTATTGATGGGGGTGTTGCTGCAAATAATCCGGTAAGAATTAAATTATGTATAAGATATTATTCCACTTACAATTACATATTTATCTTTAACACTGGGACCTACAGTTTGACAAATTGTAGAAGATGCCTTTTTCTCCCTTAATGAATCCACAAAATGTAGATGACACCCTTAAAATTAGCGACCACAAATCAAAAATCAAATATCAAGAGTGAAAATGAATGTGTGTATGTATTCAGAATCTCCTTTCACTCGTGCATCCATTTATGGATGGAAATATGTTGTGGTCTAAGGAGCATGACTTCTCCTCGACTTGTTAAAAGCACCACGTTTTAATGAGCATTGCTAGACTTATCAAATTGTTTACTTAAATTTTGTATACCAAACCAGTACGAGTGATTGGAGTTGTCGGTCTCACTTACTCCCACTACACATTCAATATTGTAGAGGTTTCGTCACATTATTTGGTATACAATATTTGATAACTTCATTTAGAATGTATATACTAACTCGTTCAATCAAGTCATGACCTCAAATTATGCATGCTAGTACTAACTCGTTCCATCCCTATATGTCTATGTAAGAATTGCACATGGATTCGACGTGACAAATCTAATATTAGTAATAAACTGCAAAAAAAAAAAAAAAGAATCTGAATTTAATATCGTTGTTTATTTCTTGATGAAATGCTTTCAGACTTTGGTTGCCATTAGCGAAGTGACAAAACAGGTCATTGAGAACAATCCAGACTTCTTTCCCATCAAGCCCATGGACTATGCTCGATATCTAGTAATTTCAATTGGCACAGGGGCAGCAAAGATTGAACAGAAATACAATGGTAAAATGGCTGCCAAATGGGGAGTTCTAGGCTGGTTAATTCATGGAGGTTCGACTCCATTGGTGGATGTGTTTACTCAATCAAGTGGAGATATGGTTGATTTTCACAATTCTGTGGTTTTCCAAGCACTTCATTCAGAAGAAAATTACCTTCGAATTCAAGTAAGCTTACATACAATCTCATTGAATTTAATTCTAATTTTACAAATTAAATATATTTTTCGTCTCTAAAGTATATACAAAATGTACTTTAATTCTCTAATCACTGATTATGCCACTTTGATGGTTGAATGATGAAATTTGTGTCTAAATGATTTAAACGCTAACTACCTTCTCAACTCGTCGCGATGCAAATATAGTTTTGAAATCCCACCAAAAGTAAACGGGTTATCTTCCATCCATGTATTGTTTGATTAGGTGGTTAACAGTTTGATATAACACATACTAATATATTGCTTGCAAAACCAGGAAGACACATTGACTGGTACAGAAGCTTCAGTTGATGTTGCGACGAAGGCCAACTTGGAAAAACTGGTAAAAATAGGTGAAAATCTACTGAAGAAACCAGTTTCAAGGGTAAATTTGGAGACGGGACTCCACAAACCAGTTGAAAACGCAGGCACAAATGAGGATGCTCTCAAGAGGTAAAAAAAAATAGACATTATTTGAAAACGTTTTCTTGAAGTATTTTTTCGTAAATAAAACACATATTTTTATCACATATTTTTTTTTCTTGAAAGCAAAAGCCAAAAAAGACATGTATGATAACTATTTATGGATAATATATTTTAATCTACAAGTAATATATACATATAATTAAGCTTAAAGAAGAGAGTAAATCCAGATACAAGCAATTCTTTTTTGCGCTTAGAGATATATAATTTTTTTGCTTCTCGCTTTTCAATGGTACTTTTTCACCAAAACAAATACATGTTCTTATTTAAAAAGTAAGAAATAAAGTAAGCTCGAGAGTTATTTGTATTTTCTTATTATCCACAAAAGTTTAAAATATTATGTTTTTACCTCTCACAGGTTTGCCAGACTACTTTGCAATGAAAGGAGACTTCGAGAGTTAAGATCGCCACTGACCAGCAAGGCACTGACCAACAAGGCTCAAGCGTCAAGCCTCAATGTTGTGCATCACATTGTTATCCCTTGACCATATGCCCGTTTACTTCTCATATTTGTCGTCAAATTTAACTATTTTTTATTCTTTGCACAAATTTGTAAAACATGCTATGCGATCGAAAGATAGACGTTCTTTAATTAGAAAATATTTATAGATTTTCATTTCTCTTTGAACGGTGAGAATTTTCCCACATCAACAAACTTTAACGTGTGATATCTCGACTCAAAGCCTTGGTGACACTAGTGCAACCATTGTCTACTTAAGGGAGGGCTCATGGGGACCTTTGACCCCCCAGAAAAAGCATAATAGTTTCATTGATCTCTCTCTGTCTCTCTCTCATATACAAACACACGCCCACACTTCCGAACCTTTTCATTTGCATATCATTTGATTCAATGAATTTGTGTGATTCACCAAAAAACAAAAGACAGTCTTGAAAGGCTTGTAAGAGTTTCTTGTCTTGAAAGACAAGAAGTAAATGACCCTATAACATACCATGCATGAGTTTGAATTTCTAGGTTTGGTTTTATACTTAATATTACCCTGATTGTATAAGAATTTTATTGAGAAACTGATTATTTCGAAAATAATTATTAAGCTATGAAAAAATTTGATTTGTTGAGAAGTTGAGCTTGGGTCATCTCAGATTCAACTTGAATATTCGCAAACTCATGCGCACTCCAGCAATAAACTCGAGTTACTCAAGAGTCCTAGAATTTGGCAGGAGTTTCAAAACTTCCCTTTGGTACTTGAAAAAAACATCACGCATGTGTAATTAAAAAAAGTGAACATATAAAACTGGCGTATCAAACTGGTGTTCCCTTAATGAATAGAAAAAAAAGGATAAACGTACATTAAGTTGCATGTGTTTTATTAGTAAATAATGATAGATTCACAGAAGAAACTGTCAGATGATGTTGTGTTGATAGTGTGAAAGAGAGAGACTTTGGTTCTTTTTGGTTTTTTATGACTATCACAGTAATATCATTTGGTTCTTTTTTTTTTTTTTTATGAGTCCAACAATATCCTTTTCTAATTAAATTGGGATAATGCTATATGACTAGGAAAACATACTAAATTTTGTGACGTTGATGCGGTGAGCAAAACTAGAATTAAAATGAGTAAAAATAAAAGTAAGGGCACTACTATGTTGGTATAGTACCACATTATTTGGTCTTTTTAATCATTCTAGTTAGGACGGTCAAAGTTTGACACGACACAATTATATGAATTAAGTGGATTTAAATGAAATTTTAACGGGTTTGGGTGATAAACGAGTTAACCAGTCTAACACGTTTAATAAATGGGTCATGTTCGGGTGAGTCATATCAACCCGTTTACCTGTTTAAATAAAATTAATATAATAATAAATTAATAATTATTTTTAAAAATTAAGCAGATTTTTTTTAATGACAACCACAGAATATATATTATTTTTAGTGATGGCCACATTTTTTTTTAATTTAGTGATAGTCACAAAAAATATAATAATAAATTAAAACTAAACAGATTAAATGAGTCGTATCGTATTACCCATTTATTAAATGATTCGTGTTCGTGTTGAGGGTTTTCACCCTTTTATGAAACGAATCGTGTATGAGTTTACATATTTTTCATCTGTCACCCGGTTAACCTAACACGTAACTATTTAACTTAACACGTTTGACACCCCTAATTTTAGCATTATCCTTTACATTGGTAAAGAAGAAATAAGGCCTTCTTATCCATCTTCCTTGATTGCTTAAGCACTGCCTTTTGAGCATCATTAAGCGCTTGCTCTTCCTCCATAGTCGGCTCGATGTAACCTTTTTCAACAATGTCCCAAAGATCTTGAGATTGTAACACCACCTTGATTTGAATACTCCAATTCTCATAGTTATCTTTTCCCAATTTGAAAATTGGGGTTGAAGCACATTACTCATAGTAGCCATAACAATCTGCTCTGATACCACTTTTGTTGGGAATTAGAAGAAAAAAAACTACTAAAGAGCACAAAAATAGAAGATGAAAACTGCTCCACTTCCACACTAATTTCACTCAAGAAACATCTCTATATTTCATCAAATATGATCACAATATCAAGGAATACATGAGGAGCAACTTATCAGAATTTTTCAGCAGTAAACACTCAAGAAAATTCAAAGAAATAGAGCTTCTGCTCATGAACAAGCTGCTGTTTTTTTCAGGCAGCAAACACACTGTTTTTCTCACTTTTTCCTCTATTTTTCTGCACAGAGACTCTCTATTTTGGACAGTAACTCCGGCCCCTTTTATACTGATTTTTCCTAGCCAAAACACTCTAAATTTGGCCACTTTATGGCTGGCTACCCCAAGAAAAAACTGTTCAACTTCCATGCAACCATACATGAATAAGTCTCCCAAATACATGAATAGACTTCTCAAAAATATTCTGGACACTTCTGGTATATATCACTTCAAATACCATGACTTTTCAATACCCAAAAATACAAAAAAATACCCCTTAAAAAAAAATAGAGTTTATAAAACTAAAATTCCCCTTAAACTCAATTCCTTGAGTTCTCATGCCTAGCATCATTTCAATTTCTGAACACATCATGCTTCACTGGCTTTGTAAAAATGTCGGCAACTTGATCTTGAGTATTGCAATGTATCAAGTTCACTTCTTCATTTTTCACATGCTCTCTAATAAAATGGTAACGTGTATCAATGTGTTATTCCGTTTATGAAA